>JAENPR010001024.1:0-234003 GCA_018135685.1 Themeda triandra | reverse complement strand
AAAACGCCGCACATCCCCGTGACGTGGCCCACAGATAGCGAGAAAAAGCAATAATTCTCACGCGCACTAGCTTTATGTGTAGGTATAGCTTTGTGTGGAGAATTTTAGATAGAAACAGCCCAAGTCAACGCTAGAGTGACGTAGGCCCATGTAGTCCCCCGAGCCTGATACAAGGTGTGTAACACGTTGTTTCAAGATTAAAAACGAGATAGCTTTGCATACGTGGTAAATAGTCGGTGGGTAATGGTGCTGCTGACCGGTCCCCTAGAGCATATGGGATGCCATTTGACCAACTAGTTCGGTGTACATCCCATAGCAAAGGATAATATAGAGTGAAAGTTTTACTAGTGTAGTGTTACTGCCTCGACGAGTCCCCATCTATCTTGAGTGGAAATACCGACCATAGGTTAGCTATGTCTAGACTTACAACTTTGTTGGAAGCTAGAGAACATGGCAAAATTGTAAAGGTGAAGACACGGAAAAATAGATGTGCTATTTACTTGTGTGTAGCTTGGTGTACCGACCAAGTCCCGAGGCCATGTGTCAAAGTAAACAATGGTGGCTCGTGCTAAATCCATAGTTTAACTATGGGGGCATTAATAGCTATGCTATAAGTGCCCAAGGCCCGGAATCCCGACTTAGCATGAGGCTAATTATACGACATGAAACAATGTATCTTGGATACACCCTTGCGCCGAGCGAGGAAAATCAAAGCTGAGCCATGACAAAGGAACTCTTGCTTTGCATAGAGTGTTAGAGGGACCATAGCTTTGCTGTTACGGTGAGCTCCGCAACGACGAAAGAATGGTAGTTGCCGAAAATTGTGAAGTAGGGAAAATAGCTAAGCTATAGTCATGACCGGAGCCTACGGTCGATCAAGACCCCTTTTACCATCTGTCAACAATAAATAGGCTACCGTAATCTTAACTTGGTTAAGAGAGATGAGATGGCTATCTTGTCTTTACTTCCGTCCCCGGTGACGGCAGGACTAAACCAATGAAGCCTCGTATAAGCGTGCGTCCACGTCATATCTTGTGAGAGATTGGGACGTCAACATTGTCATGGAACAATGAAGCCTTTCCATTTTATCCAGGTCAATGTTGATAGTGAGGCCCAATTGAAGTCGGGGCCTCGTCCCCGCATGTCGGCGGGAGCAAGCCAATTATTTGAAAAAAAGAACAAAACATTCCCGAGCATGAAGAAAAATAAGCCCATGTGCGGCCCAATAAAAAAAGGGACCTTAACACCGGAGTCAACGGGGTAAACCCTAGAAGTCCACCGCCGCACTTGTATTGTATATATAGGAAGCGACACCGCCGCACTCGCCATCACTTGGTCCACTCGACTTCCGCAATCATTTCCGCACGCACGTCCGCAGCCTCCATCGCTCCGCGCGCTTTAGGCAGCCACCACACAAACCCTAGCCCCCATCCACCGCCGGGTGCCCGCATTCTTACGAGTCGCCATCACGGATCGTGCATCGCTAACTCGCGGCGCGATTCACGTATTCTCGGCGAGAGGAGGAAACCTAGAGATGGCCGGTGGCGGTGCTCTGGCGGAGGTGGCGAGAAGGGCCTTCATGAAGAAGCACTCGGACTGTCACCCGGTTGACGACGGGAGTCACTGCAAGCCCTATTGAGGGACGACTTGCTGCCATCATAGGACCGTGGGTGTGGCGGCCGCCCGGTGCCGGGTGAGAGATTCCCTAGCCCCGGGACGGAGAGATTGTGGTTTTCGAAGATTATATGCTGCGGGGATTGGGGGCTCTGTGTGCACAATTTCTTGCGGGATTGATGCATCTCGGGAGATTTCACTTTGCAATCTCCACCCCAACTCCATCTGACAAAGGCGGAGTTCATCACCATCCGTGAGGCGTATCCGGGTATCTCGCCCCATTTTAATTTGTTTCGCCATTTCTATTATTTGAAGAAGAAAGGGGAGGGACGGGGGGATCCTAGGTAGCGGCGGGTGCTATGTTGTCTTTGTGGGAGAGTATGAAAGCATAGTGGATTAGCATTCCACACTCCACTTCAATGAAGCCGTGGTTCCGAAGTGGTTCTACATTAGGCGGAACGGGAGGAGGCCGTTCCGTGTGACGTGTCTCGAGATTCCCGAGTTCAACGTTAAATGGGCAACGGTGAAACCGAATGTAACGGAGATGGAGCAGGGAATGAGCTCCTACCCCGATAAACAAGGAGAGGGTGCACGGCATCATGGTAGCTGTCACGTGGTGGCAACGTAGATTGCAACCTTGCCGAGAGAGGCCCCGGCGATGTATGAGTACGGTGGCCACGATGATCCATCGCGGGAGGTGGAAACAAAGGTGTCGCATCGACATTGTCAAGGAATGGTGCGAGGTCTTCGACAAATTTGACCGGCGAAAATGGTGCCAAAGAATCCGAGCGTCCGCAACTGCACGTATCGTCCACCAAAGGTACTTTGCATGGCTTTGTCGCACATGTTTTACAATGCGAGTAGCATATAGTCAATCCGTGTTTGGATATGTTTGCTGATATGTCTTAGAAGATCGGTGGATAGGATCGTGCGTGTTTGTATCCACCATCCCAACCGGAGATTGGCCCCAAGGGGAAGCCACGCGCTGCAACGCACGACGGATTGGTCGACCAAATGGATGATAGTGATGAAGAAGAGGATGAAGAAGGAGAAAGGGAGACCGGCGAGCAAGAATCTTCCCCGTCTACGGGAGGCGGCGGCGCAAGTCACGAGGGAATGCCTGAGTCCCGCTCATCCCTATTGGGGACGGCTCATCCAGTCCATCACCTAGAGACAGCCCGAGAGTCGATGCAGGGCACCGCTTGGTGCCAAAAGAAGGCGAGGCACGGTGATTTCATCGTCATCATCGTCGGAAGACTCGGAGGATGGGGTCCTCTCGAGTCAACGGTTCAAGAAACCACGAGTAGGGACCGCACCAAGTTCGCCTCCACCGGGGTTCCCCACAGAGATCACCATCGCCCGGTGTGCAAACCATGACACCGCCGACCAGTCCCCGGAGGTCGGCCTCACCGATAGGCCAAGTGGAAACGGTTGATGATCATCGATGACTGGCTTCATCACCGGTCAGGCCTCTACCGGGATCCACCCAAGTAGTGGAGGACAGCAGTCTACATCCACAATCTCCGATGCAGCCTTCAAGTCCAATGGTGCAAACGTCATCAACCGCCACACCGCTCCCTCAGCCAACTGGTCAACCAGAAGACAATGCGGAGCAAGCGACCAGCCAAGGTGCTGGAGACAACACTGCTCCCGCGACCAACACAATGGAGGTGACGACACTAGGTGGGCCGGACGGAGGCGGGCGTTGTGACGTGGCCGGGAGGAGGTCGTCGACGTGGATGTTTTTAGTCGTCTTCCCGCTCCAACATGTAAGTACTATGAAGTTGCATTGGAATTGCGGAGCGGGCGTGAACCCGCCCATGGAGGAGGAGGTCATGCAAGTGCCTAGATCGATAGTGGAGTGATGGTGCTGTATACCCCCACACCACCACCGCCTCCTCGCCCTGAAGCAATCGAGTAGGCCTGGACTTCAACTGCTGGCTGCTCACGAGAGGAAGACGTGATATGGGAAGTGTACGAAGAGGAGCGCGCGGAAGATGCCACTTGCAAGGTGGAGCTCTTGGTCATGGACTTAGTCCGGCATGTACATGTTAGTGTGTGCTTTCAGAGCTTATAGTATATGTAATTGTTAAAGTCTGAACTTACAATGTTGGCATGGTTAGGACATTGCTAAAGTCTCCGAGCAGCGGAAGCGTGTTATGGACCAAATTAAGCCCACCATTGAGCGGGCGCGGCACAACGCGCTAAGGTAGAGCAACTGAAGAATGAAGCTCAGGGATTCAAGGCCAAGCTAGCATCACGGGCGGTGGAGCAAGACGAAACCGCCAGCCAAACTTGCTGCTGCGTGAAAAAGAGGGTATGTACCTTGCACTTTAATGTCGTTAATATCGACGGTTTCACTTTTATCGAATTGCTACAGAGATGGAGAGTAGGGAGAAGAATGCTCAAGAGCAATTGGTGCAACGTGTGCCCCGAATGCCGAGCTCGGGGTCAAGGCGAGTACCGTAGAGAAGGAAATGCGGGGTAAGCCATCCGAGGAGTGCGGCTTGGCTTTACACCATATGTATGTGATATCGAGTTCCCTGAAGGTTTATCTCATTGCACAACATAAATGAGTGGCCCAAGAGTAGATGCTGGGTTCTCACGGCGGAGGCCAAGAAAATGCGAGAACGGCTCGCCGAGGTGGTGGCGGCGTGGCCCGGTGCTCAACGTGCTTGCGGAAGAAGATACGGAGGACGTTAACCAAGCAACGCTGATTGGGGTCATGATCAATGCATGCAAGGCATCCTGGCTATGCCTTAAGGAGTTTACCAAGGATGCCGCGGAGCATGTCGGGTCGCACGTGTTGGCGGTGGTTCGTTCCCATTATCCTGATGTGGACTTACTCTGTCTGGGTAAGGGGATAGCCGCAGACACTGACGAGGATGCCGAAGAGGACCTTAGGCTGGGGTTGGTGGAGACGGAGCGAGATGGTAAGGGATATGCACATAGTCACCTAACCGCCTTTGTAGTTGTGCCTACGGACACGTAACGTCTTTGTGCAAGACTCTTAAGTTGCGTGTAGCGCTTGACGCTTGTAAGTATTGGTATTTTCTATTTAACTTTGTCATGTTGAATGGCGATACTGGCATGTAACACTTTGTGTATTTTATAGACGCGGTCATAAGCGCTTGCTCAAGACAACAAAAACAATAATGTTGCGAGGTCGAAGATCAATAATAGCTACTGCTATATTTTGAAATATAACAAAATTGTACTTATAGACTCATTAGAATGAGAATGAAAACAAGAATAATCTTTATTCGATCGACTTGAATCGAGAATATGTAAGAAAGATACATGTGTCACATAGTACTAGCTATCACGGGTAAAATCACCTGAGGAGGTCGATATGCCATGAATTGGGGATGTCGATGGGTGTCTCATCGAGGGTGCAAAGCCTATAAGATGTTGCTCTTGTTACTGCTTTGACCATGTAGGGTCCCTCCCAATGGGACGAGAGCTTATGAAGTCCTTCGGTGCTCTATTTCCATCGTAAGACCAGGTCGTCGACCAAAACAAATTTGTCTTTGACATTGCGGTTGTAGTAACGATGCATGGAGGTGAGGTATTTTGGTTGTTCTAGCACATGTGTCTAATCGCCAGCTCCTTGGCCGTGTTGACATCAAGTTTACGTGCTTCATTGGATTGCTCTTCGTTGTAGTGTTCCACTCTTGGTGACTGGAAAGCGATTTCTTCGGGAAGAACGGCTTCCGACACCGAATATCATGAAGTAAGGAGAGACGTCGATCGGCTTCGTTGGGTTCGTATGCCCAAAATAACGGTCGGTAGCTCTTTGAGCCATCGACCGGGTGTGTATCCTTGTCTGTGTATAGGCGTTTTCGCAAGGCATCAAGGATCATTCTATTAGCCCTCTCGACCTACCCATTGGCTCGGGGGTAAGCTACAAAGACATACTTGACCATGATGCACTTGTCGTCGCAAAAATCGAAGAAGTCACTTAGGGTGAAAGTTGACCCGAGGTCGGTAATGATGGTGTTTGGAACAACAAAGTTGTGGTTGACGTCATTGACCATCTCACCGCCTTTTGGCGGTAGCTTTGACCAGAGGTTTATACTCAATCCATTTGGAGAATTTGTCTATCAAGGCATAAACGTACTTGAAACCGCCTAGGGTTTCTTAAAGGGACCGATCATATCTAACCCCTAGCATGAAAAGGGCCATGGGGCGGGGATGGTTTGGAGCTCGTGAGCGGGTACGTGAATCTATTTGGCGAAGAATTGGCGTTCTTGCAGCGTCACACCAAGACCTGCGTCGACGGCAGCTGTTGGCCAATAGAATCCTGCTCGGAAGGCTTTGCCGACCAGCATTCTAGAGGCCGCGTGGTTTCCGCATTCACCGGAGTGGATTTTATCCAAGAGCTCAACCCCGTCTTCTTGCGTAATGCACTTTTGAAAGAGTTCTTGACGTGCATTTTTGCGCATCAACATGCCGTCCATGAGGACATAATGCCTACTACGCCGGATGAGGCGCTCCTTTAGGATCGGGTCGTCGGGTACATCTTCATCTATAAGGTAGCATATGAATTCAACCCTCCAATCGGGTTTGGGGGTCTTGACTTACTTGCTGACTGGTCGGCCAATGGCTGGTCGACATGCATCGGAGTGGCGCTTTTCTGGAGATGGAATATTGTCTATGCCACCATCATTGGTGGAATCCTATAGGGCAAGGGACGCATCATCAAGGATCATAGCCTCTGGCTGGTCGGCAGGCTGTCGCGTGCTGTTGCCTATGATAGGAGGTGGTGCGAGCGGGAGGATGCTCGATCAAGCATCGTTCTTCTTTGACGGATGGCTCAATTAAATCTTGACGAATATGCCATGTGGCACAACCGCTCCACGAAGAACCGAGTTTGGATTACTCATCTGCGGCTTTGTTGTTGGCGTAGACCACATGAATGAACTCAAGGCAGAGAACTTGTTTTCAAGCTTACGGATTTCAGGACGTAGGCCTCCATCTTCTCGTTGGTGGTATCCCATCCTTTGTTTACTTGGTGAATGACAAGGAGGAGTCACCATATACCATATATAAGACATTTGATGCCGAGCTCGGCTGGCCGATCAAGAGTCCTTGCGGCGCGGCTTCATACTCGAGTTTGCATTGTTGGAGGCTTTGAAATGGAGTCACAGGATGTAGCGCAACTTATCCTCAAAAGGAGCGACAAAGTACACACTGGCTCCAGCGCCGTCGATGTTGAGGGAGCCATCAAAGTACATTTCTCAGTGCTCATGACTGGTATCAGACCATGGCGCTGTCAAGTCTGACCACTCGACCAGGAAGTCGACTAGGGCTTGAGATTTTATGGCGCTGCGGCTTTTGAACTTTATGGTGAAAGCCATTAGTTCCGAGCGCCCATTTGATAATGCGACCACTTGCGTCTCTATTGTACGGATGTCGCCCGGCACACAAATCGGTGACCACCGTGATGTGGTGAGATTGGAAGTAGTGCAAAAGTTTTACTTTTGGTGATCAAGATGGAGTATGGCGGCTTTTCGACATGATGGTAGCAATGTTTGGAGTCGTTAAGCACTCGTATAGCAGCTTTCGACATGATTGGACGTTACACCGGGTAAGCATGGCCGGCTTCTTCACGCTCGACCACTATGACGGTGCTTACGACTCGATCGGGATCAAGACCGCTATGTAGAGTAGCATATCTTCGCTATCGGTCGGAGCGGTGAGAACCGGAGCGGAGGTGAGGTATCGCTTAAGTTGATCGAAGCGGTATTGGCTTCATCCAACCACATGAATTTCTCCTTGGCTTTTAGCAATCGGAAGAAAGGGAGGCCCTTTTCCCCAAGACGTGAAATGAATCGACTTAAGGCTGCCATGCAACCCGTCGGCTTTGGATGTCTTTAACACATTTGGGTGGCTTCATGTTGAGCACGGCTTGTATTTTCTTGGGGTTGGGACGTATGCCATCTTGGCTCACGACATTGCCGAAGCGGTACATGAAAAGGAACCTTGAAGATACACTTGGTCGGGTTCAGTTTCCACTGGTATATGTTAAGGGCTGCGAAAGTCCACTCAAGGTCGGTGACCAAGGTGTCCATTTTTTGGGTCTTTACGACCACATCATCTAAGTATGCCTTGACTAGGTGATCTTTGATCCCATCACGTAGGCAATTTTGAATGGCCCGCTGGTAGGTTGCACCAGCGTTCTTAAGGCTGAAGGACATAGTCATGTAGCAATAAGCGCCAAACGGAGTGATAAAAAAGTTTTTATCTGGTCGTCAATCGCAAGGGCTATCTCGGTGATAGCCGGAATATCTAGGAAAGAGAGCAATTCGCCGCGGCGGTGGAGTCAACGACTTCATTGATATGCGGAAGAGTAAATGGATTTTTAGGCGTTGTTGTTGAGACTGGTGTAATCAACGCACATTCTCCATTCCATGTTTTTCTTTCGTACAAGGACCGGATTGGCTAACCAATCCGGGTGATACACCGCTTTTATAAAGCCTACGGCTAAGAGTTTAAGTACTTCTACCGTAATCACCTCCTTCTTGTCGCGGGCGAACCGACGTAGTTTCTGCTTGATTGGCTTGGCGGTCTTCAAAACAATGAGGAAGTGCTTGGCCCGTTCCCTGGGGACGCCAGGCATGTCTGATGGTTTCCATGCAAACATGCTGACATTTGCCCGCAGGAACTGGATGAGCGCGTCTTCCTATTTGGCGGAGAGATTGGCCCCTATGAGGGCCGTCTTGTTCTTGTCGCCGAGCACCAGGTCGATTTTCTTGTACTCACTTTGCTTTCTTTGCTGGAGGAGCGCTTTGCCTCCTTAAGCGGTATCTGGAGGTCGTCTGGAGGGATGGTCTTGGCTTCGAGGACGGTGTCCGCCATTCGGTCTTTCATTTCGGTGATTTCTGTTGTCGCTTATGCAGTAGCCTCACAAGTATACAACATGAGGACATTACTACGTAAGGAGTGGATACCTTTTTTGGTAGGCATCTTGAGCACCATGTAGCCGTAATGAGGGACCGCCATGAATTTAGCAATTCCTGGTTGGCCGAGGATGGCAAGGTAGACACCTCGAAATCAGCAACTATGAAGTTGATGAAATCCGTATGAAAGTGCTGAGGGGTGCCGAACTGGACGCGAAGCGTAACCTGCCCGAGGGGCATTGATGGTTTGCCCGGCATCACACCCCAGAATGGAGAATCGTAGGGTTGGAGGGCTTCCTTCTTTAACCCGAGCTCTTTGAAGGCTTGGAGAAAAAGAATATTGAGGAGCTACTACCATCGATCAACACCTTCTCGAAACGGAAGCTTTCGATGACCGGGTCGAGGACAAGAGGGAAACTTGGCCGGCATCGCCGACTCTAGCCCACATGTCTGCGCTCGGCTGAAGTAGATAGGTTGCTCCGACCCGGTCGGCAACCTAACGTCGGCTACAAATTCTTCGTCATGGTTGCCTATGGCCATGATAGCGCGTCGGAGCAGCTTCTTGTCACGCTGGTTCTCGACGGCTACCTTGCTGCCGAATATGGCTGCCACGTTCCGATCAGGGATCTTGTACTCATGGCGCCTTTCGTCGCTGGAGCCATGGTCATCATCTTTCTTCTCCTCCTTGACCTCCTTGTTGATGTTCTTATTTTTGGTCTGGTTCTTGTTGTTGCCATGCTGCCGCTTTGCGGCTACCTTGGAGAAGATGTTCACGAAGCCCCAGCATTATACGAATGTGTGCCCCTTATTGGGGTGTTAAGGGCAGTCTTGGCTGAGGATCTTGTCGTAGTCATCGTCGTAGGGCCTATCATTACCCTTCACAAGTGTGAACACGCTTTCGCGACAGCGGCCGTTGTCTTGCCGACCTCGCTTCCTGTGCTGGCGATCATCGTCGCGGCTACTTTCTCACCGGATGTCGCGGCGATCGTCTCTACGGGCATTGCCCGACCACCACGATACTGATTGCGATCGCGATCGTCATCGTCTCGGTGGTAGTCACGGCGTGAAGGACCGTCATCTCTATTGTGCCGTAAAGCATTGTCCACGCAGATCCACTCTTGCGTGTTTTTTAGGAGATCTGCCATCATCTTGGGCTGGTGGCGCAGCAAATCTATCCTGGTTGCGTGGCTGCCCCAAGCCATTGATGAAGAGCTCGACGGCTTCTGGTTGGGTGATATCGGCGACCGTAGTCCAGACGTCCGAGAAGCGCCGGATGTAATCGCATAGTGGCTCGTTCGAGTAATCGTGGATTTCCCCCAGAGCATACTTGGTTCCGGCTGCTAGCACGTTGGCTAGAAGTTGTCGACAAGCATTTGGCACAGCAGGGGCCAGCTGTGAATTGATCACACATCGGCGCATGAGCCACCGGGTGGCGAATTGCCCAACACGACCGGCAAATAGTTTTCTATGATGCGTTTGTCGCCGCCTGCTGCTCGGACAGCGGTCTCGTACAGCATCAACCACTGGTCAGGGTCGGTGTGGCCATGCTGCTCGGACAGCGGTCTCGTACAGCATCAACCACTGGTCAGGATCGGTGTGGCCATCGTAGTGTCTGACGTCTCCAATATTGAAGTTTTGTGGCCATGCCAGCTCTCAGAGTCGATCGAAGTAGGGTTTAGGGCCGAGGATGTCGTACCGTTCGCCGTCAGAGACGTAATGGCGATCTCTTCCATGCTAATCTACCTCATCATAACTGTTCCCTGGTCGGCCGCCTCGGCCGCGATAACGGTTGGGCGACCGATCTCAGCGGCTTCGCACAGGAGAACGAGCATGCTGGTCATGGTTGGGAGAACGGGCTCCTCGGTCACGACGGGGAGAGCGGTCTCCTCGGTCACGGCGGGGGGAGCAGACGGAACCATGGCTGGCCTGGTCATTCTGGTCGGTCGGGAGCGATGGCTGCGTGACGCCGATGGTGCAAGAGCGACACGCAGGTGGTTCACCTGTGCTGCCACAATAGTCAAGTGGTCAGGCATCTGCTGCATCTCCGGGGTTGCACCCAAAGCTTCCAACTTGCTCTTGGCGACAGCAATATTGGCACTCGGCGTCTTTGGGACCTGGCGGTTGTTGACCAGATCAAAATCGTTGGCGAGGTTGCAGTGCAGGCATCGCTCACGATCGACCCTCTGCTTGGCAACGCGACGCTCCTGGTTGCACTACGCATCACGTCCGGCATTGCTATCATGCCTGGCTTATTGTTGTTCCAGAGTCTCGTTGTCGACGGTGGGTTCGTTGGCGCTAACCATGAACACGGCCCCTCGAACCCGGTGGATATTCAAGGAGATTGGTGTCCTTGTTCGTCGAGTGGCCGTCAATGCTCATGGCATCAACTTCAGGGGTCTTCGTTTCAGCAGGCATCCCTTTGGGATCGCCGTTGACGAGGTTGGAGGAGGTTTCAAAGGCGGATGACCCAATATTAACATCAAGCTTAGCGCTCTGGTCGGCGGGCTCGCCGGGACTTGGGGAAACTTCATCCCATGGCTGGTCGATGATATCCTCGAGGAGCAGGTGGCTGCGATGCTTCTTCAACGAGTTGCTTCGTGATGCGATCATGCTCCACGTGGGAGGCAAATAGTGGGGGGAACTGCTCTGTGTAGGTTGAGGCAGCGTTCTTCAGCCCGTATGGAAACATGGCTGGTCCTGGCGATGTCGGGGATTCCGGGCTGCCTGGTCTTTGACCAGTTGACGACAACCGGTGGTGATGAATCCGACAGTTGGATGATAGTCTAGATCTACTCAGATCTGAATCTGGCCGACCTATTCTACCAGAGCGGGTGGTTCCGCGTCAGCGGCGGCATACTGGGGTGAAGTCGTCCTCAAACAGATGTTGTTGGATGGACTCTAGCATGGAGGGCGTTTGGGACAAGCCCTCACCTTGGCGATCGAGCGGGTCGATCAGATCCGAGTTGTCGATGCGCTTCCCTTGATAGCGAGGGAGCGGAGGACGAGGAGTCAGTTCAGACGATCCTAGGGATAGGCCTAAGATCTGGTCGGCCAATGCCTTTGTCGGAGAAGCCGGTGCGAGGCAGGGGTTGTGCCACCTCCGTGGCGTCGGTGGTGTCCTCGGCGTCGGCGAGCCGGCCCGAAGGTGCGGCTGATCTTGATGTCCGCCTCGAACTCCATGGAAGCGGGGAAGGAAACCATCTTGCTCGTCTTGAAATCTTCTCACGCAGCCCCTACCGCGCGCCACTATCGACGAAATATCGGCGGCAGTCTACCTAGGATATACCCGAGGTAGTAGATTGTAAGCGAGGGCACGCTAAGACTACGAGCTAGATGTAATCAGAGACACGAGACGCAAGGATTATCCAGGTTCAGGCCACAGATTGCGTAAAACCCTACATCCTGTGGTCTGATTGATTGTGTTGCTGGTATGCGAGATGTGTTTTGAGGGGGGTCCCTGCCCGCCTTATATAGCCTGGGGTGCAGGGTTACAGATCCTAATATCTCAGGCTATCTGATTACATGCAAACTAATTGATTACACGAGATTATTTCTCCAATCGGTTTGATATCTTTCCTTATCGATCGAGACTTCCTTAACCACCGGCCCCTTCCTTGCTTGGCTTCTAAGATATCTTACCAATCTTGGGCCCCGGTCGGCCTTCGTCTTCTAGGCCGAATCGCTAGTCCCGAGCAGGCCTAAAGGTTGGCCGTGACGGTATAGGGGTTAATACCCCCACAACCTCCAACTACAACTCCAACTACAACGAAACAACCCAAGCACAAGATGGTAGTGCAGTCGGAACTGCAGCAAGTGATGCACAAGATGTTGTTACGAGCAAGATTCCAATCATGTCCTTGCTCCTGAAGACATTATTGCTGATCCTGGGCTTCGGAAACCAATTGAGGAAATGCATCCAAACATTCGAGATGATGCAAAAAGAGAGTATGTCGTCTTATTGAGTTGTCCTTAATTCTACCGGTTGCAACCGCGCCCGAGTGGAAAGGGCATTCTCGGCCATGAAAATTATTAAGATGGGCTTGTCAAATAAGACGGGCCTATGTCGGCCAGGCACTCGCAGCGGCCGCTGCCCTCCGTGCTGAAGCTGTCAGCGCCGCCGGTGGTGGTCAGCTGGTGTGGGAAGTGACTGCGTGGTCAGCGCAAACTAACTGTTGGACGATTTGCCTGGCTGGCGACCACTGCTTAGTTGTCATCCTCAGTGGCGCGCTCTGGATGGAGGAGGTGGCCCTGTTCCAGTATACGCTGATGCAGGACCAGGTGGAGCACTTGGACTTCCTAGCGTGGTGTTCAGCGTCGCTTCCAAGATTCCGTCGTCATCGGCTTAGGCATCAGGCTGCTGGCGCTTGCCACAGATCAGTACACGCTCAAGCTCAAGGCGGTGCGCTGGACGCTCGTGGGGTACATGAGCTCCATGGACTACGCGGCCGACACCATGTGCCTGGTAATGCTGCCCCACAATGCGACGATCAACAACGTGGAAGTAAGGATGAATTCGGTCCGAAACGGTCGAAAAACTCCTCTATTGTTTTCTACATTTATATTTAAATACAGACACGAAAGCGGAAACGATATAGTCAGAAATGAAAACGAAAACGAACTTTCGGTGTTTTGAAAACGAACCAATTCGATCGAAATTATGTCGAACACGGTCGGCATACGAAATTCAATACGAAATACCGACCCACGGTCCACAACTTTAAAAATGTGCATGACCAAACTAAGATAGTTAACAAATAACGAGTGCACAACTTTAAAAATGTCACATAATATTTAACAAATAACGAGTGCATGGCCTAGGGTCTTAACTCTTAAGTATCAATAAACATACCTCAATTTTCAGTTTAGCCACAACATTAGTCAAAGCATCAACCTCAAGATCACTCACAATTGATCCAAGCTTTTTAGAATCTCAAAAAATAAGGAAGGAAACAATTCAATGCATTATTTGGCTGCAACTACAAGTATCTAAGTGAAAATAACAAGTAGAATTAGCACCTTTACTTGCTGCAGCAACCCAATCCTTTGTGCAAATTAAAGCCCGTACCATCTCGGGATCAAGACGATCGCGATAGGGATCAACAACACGGCCAGCAGCAGTAAAAGCAGACTCGGATTGGATAGGAAGATGAACCTGTTGATGTTGGAGACGTCGTTGCTGTCACTGCCGGTACAGTGGCGGCTCTAGAAGGCGACGCACACTCTTCGTCTTGGGCTTGCTCCCTTGCCCTTCGTTCCAGACCAGGAGCGGGAGGGAGCGCCATCAACGCGCAGGGGCTGGTTCCTGGCGGCCGGCGGTGCTGGTTGATGGCGGCCGGCGGCGCTGGGAGGCGGCCGACGGCGCTGGTTCCTGGCAGCCAGAGTGTGGAGTGGTGGCCGGTCCTAGATGTGCGGATGGCGGCCCTGGAGGCTGGACCGTCCGTGGAGTGGCCCTTCGCCCGTCGCCCGTCGGTGTGGGAGGAGTCACGAGAGGAGAGATGGGACAGGGGCGGCGCCGCCAGAAAGAATCGCAGGAGGGACGAGTGCGGGTGCGGCTGTGCGCCTGTGCGGGTGGAGGCTTAGGTTAGGGTTGTGTGAAAGTTCTTCAAGGCTAGGTAATGGGAGTAGGACTAGGATTATTGGGCCAAATACGGTTACTACCGAATTTCAATACGGTAGAATTTTGAATATAATGTAGAAATGTAGAAAACGGTCGAAAAAACCTCATATCGAATTCCGCTCCGTTTTCGAATTTCGTACCGAATTTCGTACCAAATTCGATTTTTTCTGAATAAAGTGAAAACGATCGGATCAAATGTAGAAAACGACACGATTCCGTCGGGGATTTTCATTTTCGTTTTCATCCTTACGTGGAAGGCTTCCTGTTCGTGAACAGAAGCAACTTGTAAGCTGTTTCCACGAGGTGCCTCTACATATATTTCTCCAAACGGGCCGCCCGGCACGGCACGGCACGGGCACGGCGAGGCACGGGCACAGTCGGCACGGCGGCCTGCCGTGCCGCGTCCTCGGCCCAGGCACGGCCCTATGGCCGGTTAGCCGTGCCGTGTCGTGCCGTCGAGCACTGCAGCCCGGCGTGCCAGCTCGTGACTCCATGCCAGCTTGAAGCCGTGCGTCGCCGTCGAGCTGGAGTTGCTCACCGCGTCGTCGTCGTTGCGTCGTCGTCGTCGCGCCGACCGAGCTCCGCCGCCACAAGGATGCTCCCCTGCCGCCGTGAGCAGGAGGAGGAGGAGCAGCAACTGCAGCCATGGGGAGGAGGAGCAGCAGCAGCCATGGGGAGGAGCAGCTGCAGCCATGGCGTGCGGACTCAGGAAAAGGGAGGAAAGAGAATAGGAAGTTAGGGTTTAGGAGTGAGGATGACGTATTTATATACTACTACCTTCAATCCAACGGCTCTGATTAATTGGTGATCATCCAACGGCAGAAAATAACGGGCCAAATTCGTGCCGGCCCAATATTCGTGCCGTGCCCGTGCCAGCACTGTGGGCCGGAGTTGCGGCCCAGGCACGGCACTACCACGGGCTGTGCCAGGCACGGGCACGGCAAGCCTCGGGCCGGGCCGTGCCTGGGCCGTGCTTTTCCGTGTCGTGCTCGTGTCGGCCCATCGGGCTTGGCCCACTTGGAAAACTATACCTCTACATCACCTGCTTCCTCCACGTCTGCTTCTACAACTCCTCCAGCAAGATCCTCGTCGACTCCTACAAGTGCAGCGGAGGCGTGGTGGCAGCTCTGACTTCCCACCAGGAGCCGGGCGCAGCCCCAGGAGGCGGTGCTCTCCATATCGGCGTCCTGCGTGTGGCTGCTGGATGTGTTCAGGCTGGCGTGGAACTCACCAAGGGGGTGGCGGTCTGCTACGCCGAGCATGTGATCCAGGAGCTCGCCTTCCGTCAGGAGAAGCCCGCTCATCTACAAGAGCAATGGAAGATCGTAGTTGCAGCTTGAGGGCAAGCCGCAATTCAAGGAGGGGGGAATGTCAAGATCCACCTGCCATGGGCCCAAGCCCAATCCGCCCAAGCCTGATGAATTCCCAAGGCAAGCACAGCTACAAAAGAGGACCCGTGTAGGCCAAGGGACCTTCAACAAATTACTAAGAATTATGTGTATCGAGTTATCCGGTGAGCAGTCCGCCGCCATGGTTCTGGTGAGCAGTCTGCCGCCGTGGTTATCGTGAGTGAGTAGAGTAGGAGTAGATTGAGTTGGAGTAGTAGTAGATCGGTCGCCCGTGATCCCGGTTGCTGACAACCGATGGATCGAGTTGTGGACGCGGTAAAGAAAGGTGGAATACGCGCAGGTGAGTTCTTGTGCGATGACCTTCACCCATCTTCTAGATCAGCGTCATGTGGTGGTCTGGTGGGCAGTTTTTCCTTATGTGTGTCGTGACGCAGCTCTAGAGCAGCAGCGTGATGAATGCAGTGGCCTGGCTGCTGTTGGCTTGAGCATGGTGGCATAGCAAGCGGATCCCGTACAAGTTGAGAAGATTCCTGTGATTGCTGCACTGATTTTAATTTCCATAGTTCTTGGTCTGTCTAGACTTCAGATTAGTACAGAAGTAGAATTACTCATATGTGACCTGATGTTGTAGTTTAGCTTATCATACCAAACTAGAGCAAATTCATTCATACTTTATTTGTCATATAGTTAACTGTGAATGGCTTTACTATTAGCATGGGTTTGTCCATGCAGTCACTGGAATAATAACATAACCAATTTGACGCGAGAATTGATGGGGATCATTAGCTTTTAAGTTGGGCCTGTTTAGTCAACAACCATGTGCCGTTTAGCAATCCAATACACCAACTTTTTTAGCCATAGGATGAAGATCCATCAGCACTGTGTAGCATTCCCATATGATTAATATTATTATGAGGAATTGCTGATAACGTTTCTAATTCATCCTAAGATACTTTTTGAATAACTGTACAAATCGTTTCTACTTTTTTAGATAATGAAAAGTATATTTCCGGCTTCAGTCATCATCGGTCGAGGATGCATCGGGCCAAAATTATTACAACAGGTAACTAGTGATACAAGTAAAACTTACGACAGTTGACAACACTAGATCAACTAAAAATAAAAAGAAACTGACAAAAAAGTTACATCTCCAGCAAGAAACTCTGACTTACTATGTGAAGTCAACTTAAAAGAAAATGACCACCAAATCGAGAAATCACCGTCAAAACACATTGTCAGGGTACTGTAAAAACCTAGGACACTGACCACCATTAAAGACCCCGGATACTGTATCCTGATAAATGTATCAAGCACCTGGTGCATGTGCAACGGAGCCATCACTCGATGCAAGCACCAAAGCACGAGATCTTCCAAAACCTACGTCTCCAACGAGAAAATAAGATCCGAAGCCACCATCATTGCCGAACGAGAGACACTAGTGTTGGGTTTCACGCGGAGAGATCCTCATGTAGAACGCGATGACACCTCCATTGAGGAAAGTGGCGCCCATAAGCGTCACCGCCGTCAAACCATGGTAGCACTGCCACTGCCTCCAAGAGCCGTGCCGTTATGCCGTACACCAGTGATGCGGTCCATCGCTAAATCCAGCTACGAGGGCCGCCAACTATAAAATTTGGAAAACTGTGCGCCCCTGAAGATTTGTCCACTGAGAATGTCGAAACCACCACCAGCATGGATGCCGCCCACCGCTACGGCGGGTAAAGCCGTGTGCGGAGGGGCGGATAGAGAAGCACTTCCACCAATGCCTCGCACGGACCACTGTCGCCGCTGCTGCAACTTTCGTCTTCTACACCGGCTGCGCCGCGACCGACAACGCCTGGATCCGGCAATTCGGGCACCAGATCGGACCGCCTGAATACTGGATCGTCCACCACCCCGACCGATGCAAGCACCCCCTTCTAGAAGCCCCAAGTCATGACGCCACGCCACGCCGATCCATACACGTGACCGTGCGCTCACCTTGTCTAGTCGCGGCGCCGTCCTAGCCACCGAGTGCCATCCCCGCACAGACGAGCTCGCAACCCTCTTGGACGAGCACCTCGCCATGGCCATCCCAGGGAACCCGGGCCTAGTGCCATCCCCGCACGGACGAGCTCGCAACCCTTCCCGGACGAGCACCTCGCCGCCGCCATCCCGAGGAGCTACGCGGGCCTCCGGCTGCCCTCTCCGGCGGTAGAGACGAGGGCAAGGCAATGGTGATTTGTGGCGGCGGGGCTAGGTTTCGCGAGACACCCATGCCGCTCGTGCGGGAGCGACGTGGGGTCTGTTCCCGTACAAATCGTTTCTATTCCTGTTCCGCATAACTGTCAGTGCATGACTCTCCCTGCTCACTTTGAAGGCTCTCACTTTGAGCTTTATTTGTGTTGTACAAATTTCAAATAGCAAAAATATTCTATTTGGTCATTGCTAAATTTTGTTGACATGGTTAACGTGTTCCTGAATGATAAAAGTTTGTGCTACTTTAGTCTTCAATATTCAGGGAACTTGATTTCTTTGCTCCTTACTCTTATCCTGAAGTAAAACAAATCTTAGCCGAAGCATATTGTCACCATGGAAACAAGGAACATTCTCTCTTCACCATTAATGAAACAAAAATAGAATAAAGGGAAATATTTTCAAAGTTTTGTTGACAATGGCAGAGAGCATTGTCACACAGTAGCTAGCAAAATTTATCATGTCATCTGGGCATGTTGCAATGCATCACTTATTTACATGTTTATTTGCGCACTTCAATTTTATACGTCAAGTAGATTCACCCTTTGACGATCTTTATTATTTTGAGTCTATTGTATGTAAGGTGTGGCCAATACATCAATTCTTGCAATGGTTCATGATACCCTATTGGTCTACTTGGTTGATTTGATGACTTGATGTTGAAGCTATGTCCTACAAATTTAGTGATTTAGTCATGGGAACAACTATGATATGATGTTTATTTGTATGGCAGTCATAAACAGTTCACTTGGTTGACTTAATGTTGTAGCTGTGACCTCAAAATTTAGCGACTTAATGGTTCCTGATAGTCCATTCTTCTACTTCTGAGCTCAGTCATTACTCTTCACTACCGGAATCGGTGTTTTTGCCGAGTGCGGCACTCGGTAAATCCTTTATCAAGTGTGGCACTCGGCAAACCCTTTGTGGAGTGCGGCACACGGCAAAGAGCAGACGGTAAAAAAATGGCACTCGCAAAGATAAAAATGAAAAAGAATCCAATAATAATAGAATTTTTTAATTGGGGGAGAGACCCACTTTGGCCAGCACCAACCAACCCCTAGACATGGTCTTTTTTCAGGATTTTTCTCACTTCACGGCGATGGGTATTCGAATTTGTGACCTCTCTCGCGCGTTTTATGCCTTAGCCACTGCACTACACCATCACATCTGTCTATAAGCAGTTTTAGTTCCTCGTATATTATATGAAATCGAGTGTAAATTATTTTTTTGAGGCCCTAAACGAATTCAAATGAAAAAGTAGTCAACTATAAAGTTTCATAATTTTTCGAGATCTACACTTTTTTTTAGCAAGTTTTTCCATCCGAGGTCGTTTACAAAATTTGAATTTCAAATTTGGGAAATTCAAACGTAGGTTTAGCATGACAACATGAACTCAAATAAAAAGTTTTCAACTATAAAGTTTTATAACTTTTTGAAATCTACAAACTTTATTTTTGGAGTTTTTTCTTTGCCGAGTGTTTTTATTACACTCGGCAAAATTCTTTCTTGACACTCGGCAAGAGGCTTTTTGCCGAGTGCCATAAAAACACTCGGCAAAAGAAGCTCTTTGCCGAGTGTTTTTTTTTCCCTCGGCAAAGAGGGCTATTTGCCAAGTATTTTTTTGCACTCCGTAAAGAGCTACTTTGCCGAGTGCCGGAAAAAACACTCGGCAAAGCGTTTGGCACTCGGCAGAAGAGCCAGATTCCGGTAGTGCTTTATCTGTGCTATGATGAAATAAATGATCAGATGGTTATTTGTCATCCAAGAGACCCACGGCAATGAATCACACTATGCATTTACCTCTATAATCCGCAGTTGAGCCCCACTCAACCAGACCGTCCACGTCGCCCCAAATTCATTCATTGGTCCAGCTAGGCGCCATCTCATCTCCTGCTTACCTGATTGGTCCACCTCAGCATGGGATTCACTAGGTAAATATCTCATCTCCTCCCCCACCTTCCGGTAAAAAAAAAAAAACAGCCTATCCTCTTCCCGACCTTTCTCGGTGTCTCCTCCGTCTCTCCCCGTCGCTCCCGGTGCGACCTCGGCGCGGCGTTGGCCGGCGGCGCGGCACGCCGGCGCAGCCCGCGGCCCCTCCCCCCCTCACTCCGTCTCGATCGGCCGTGGTGCTGCGCTTGTCGCAGCGCGACCCATGGACGGGCTCGCGGCACGGGTGGCGCGGCGTCGCGGCGGCGGCGGCTTCCCTCTCCCTCCGAGGAGGGCGGTGGTACTACCGGGCCTCCACGGCGGCCGGCACTCGCCGCGGCGGCGGGCGCCCTTCTCCTCCACCACGCCCCCACGCACGCCGTACGCCGACGGCGGGCCTCGGCCGGGGGCAGCGGCGGCACCCGGCGGCGACGGCTAGGGTTTCACCCCTCCGTCTCCGGCCGTCCGGGATCGGGCGGCCACCTGCGCCGCGAGGGGCAGCGGCCCTGGTGCGGGTAACATGCCGCCATGGAACCAGCCCTGGCCCCGAATCGGCAGACTTCCAAGCATGGTGGTCGCGCACAGGCCAGCAGCTCCGACGCAGAATAGTGCACTTCGGTATGCTTCCCTTCTATGCCCCTCTGCTAGCAGGTTCGTGCTCTGTAGGGTGATGTAGCGTAAGGTTTAAATTTAGATGGTTCCCTTCTCCACTGTTTTGCTTTAACAGAGTTAATTTGTTTTTCCTAGATTTAGTTTTTTGTGGTTCCAAGAAACAAAGAGTGTCCACAGCAATTTTGTACACTATTATTGGCTACTCCAATAGTAGCCTAAAAGAAAGAACCATCTTCATGTAATCTTAGTTACCAATACATCTTCACATGAGCCGGTTACTAATAATCATTGGATCAAACCACAAGGACAGTGCCTGCAAATGACCCCGCTTGGAAATTAGGACATGGCAACAGACATGAAAAACAGGTTGTAGTTTTCATTAATCTCAATTCCATCTCCGATGCCTCATTTAGTGGTTGTGCTGTCCAAAGGCTGAAAGACACGTTTAATATTAGTGTTAAAACTATGGATTGCCTTGCTTCTTTGATTTCTAATGTGATACTGGAATCTGGAGTATATCTTTGCAACCTTGCAACTGAAATATGATTTTGCTTTTAGCTAATGTAGACTCTGCCATAGGAGATAGGCAGACCTGTTAAATCAGTTTGTTCTTATTTCTGCAGCATTGTAGCGTCTTAGTTTCAGTACTATAGTCGCAGGCCTAGCGATGCATTATAATTGCTTAAAGTATCCATTTATATACTATGAAGTTATAGTTGGTTACAGTGACCATTTATACTTCATGCAAGTATTCTGAACAAAAAACATATTCATAGGCGTTGACCTCCCAAAACCCGGTGCCTATCGTGCGGTGCCGTGTCTGTATGTGCGTCAATCTATGAATGATCTGAACTATTTTTTATTTATCATCAAGTATTTTACTTGCTTCATTTCAAACATGGATTCTATGGATTCTGATGCAGACTTTTTTTCACAAAAAAAAAAGTTGTACTTCTATTTCTTTGAGTCTGTGTATCCTACCTTTTCCTCATTTCTATGATCTTGCTTTCTGTACAAAAAAAGTGATGGATTCCTTTACATATTCTTCAGGTGGGTGTGAAAAAAGGGAATAAAAAGATGTACTGGGGGAGCTTATCTGCAATGCTCATCACCTCTTTACATTGTTTGCAACAACTGCAGTTACAAGAAGCCTGCCTATCTTTCAAATTCGGTTGGTACAGACTGGCAGTGAACTACCAGATAGGTCCCATGTCTCCTCCCTCTCTCTTGGTCTATAGCTCGTGCTTGGTACAAACCAAGCCTAATGGCAATGGTTTGTTTAGCGTGTAAGTTAGCATGTGTGACATGTCTTAGGAGTTCTTTGTACATCCTTGAGAGATATGCCCAAACTATAGAAAAGCATGTATAAAAAGGTTCAAATATTAGTATATTAAAAATGATCAACTCTTGTTCATGGACTAACTAATTGTTCATTCACTAACTAATTGCAGGTGTGTTGGTGCTTTGTAATAGACTAATAGGTTACCACAACCATCAACAAGCTTTGGTGAGCTTGTTTATAGTGTGAGTGCTTCTGCAACTGGGTTCACAGAGCTGCAAATACAGTTAAGCAAGCAGCTGGACCAAGGCACACACATCAGCAGGCGGAATTCCTAAATCCTTTCTGCTTCTGCCCAGTAATTACTGCCTTTATTTGTCATGTGGAGATGTGTGTCCATGTAGAATTGTAGAGTGGTTGAAAAGGTTCTACCAAATATGCATCTCGTGTATATGTAGAGTTTATTTTTTGGGGCAATTGCATATGACGTGTTTTGTGGAATGCCCACAACAACAGCAAAGCTCCACGTAATTTGTTCTTCCTGTATCTTGAATATATATATATATATATATATATATATATATATATATATATATATATATATATATATATATATATATATATATATATATATATATATATATATATTAAGAGCCCTGGGCTTCCAATAACTAGGGGAAGCCCTGACCAAACCCAGCAGGTATGGTGCCACCCAACCAGCTCGTCAGCAGTGCAACTAAACCAGCCCACCAAGCCCACCCGGCGGCCCACGAGGCCCAAATTCTGGGGCCATATATATACAGCACCCAAACCCTAAATCCCCACCCTGCCTCCCCGCTCTCCACCCAACCCGACGATTCAAAATCGAGCCGGCGGCGGCCGCCCGGCCGCCCCCATCCCTCCCCTGGCCGGCGAAAGCAGTGGGGCGCGGATCACCCACACCGCACGCCGGCACGGCTGCCCCCGCCACTTCCCCAACGGCGGCGCGGCCCAGCACTCCCCGACGAGCTGCCCTGGAGCGGCGGCGGCGCCGCCCCCCAGAGGACCGACGGCGTCGCGGCGGCGGCCCTCCCGGGCACCGACGGCGGCGCGCCTTCACCCAGGACCGATGCGAACGCGGCTCCCCCGACCGGCTACGGGCGTGCCCTTCCCGACCTGATGACGGTGCGTCCAGGGCCCCCCGATTCGCGGTGGCGCTGGCCGCCCTCCCCCGATTCGCGGCGGCGCGGGCCTGGGAAGGGGGCCATGACGGCGCGGCCTCGCAGCCTCTTCGCGTCGGTGCCTCTCCCCCCTCTGATGGCTGCGGCGGCGGGCGCCCACCATCACCGATGTCCGTGGCGGGTGGCGGCCTGACCCGCGGTACGGCGGCCCCTGGCGGCCTCCTCCCTCACCGGCGTCCCCTGGCGGCCCCCTTCCCAGCACGGCATCCCGACGCCCCTCCATGGCCGTGGCTGCAGTCTGCAGAGACGTGGGTACTCCGGTGGTGAACGAGATGGGCCACCCGTGAACATCATGGCATCACCCCATCACCCACGTCCGATCTGGTTTGTTGAAGGTTGGAGGAGCTAACCTCCTCAGATTCTTGTTTTTTATGCATTTTGTTCCTAATCTGCTCTTTGGATGCGGCTGTAGAGATGGATGTTCCAGATCGAGCAGTGCCCTGTGCCTCCCCCCGACCAGCGGCTGCTTTCCACCCCTAGCTGACCCGTGATGGAGCATCCCCGGCCCTTTCCCAGCGGCCACGCAGAGATTACAGCGACGCCGCCAGGTAGAAATGTTCATCTTCTTCATGCAAGCATAGGTTTTTATGCGTGGTAGAACTGTCTTGTATGAAATGATCTACTGGTGTTCTGTCTTGGATGAATAATTATTGGTTTCCATCAGCAGAAGCTGATTTCCTTGCTGTTCTGGAGTTTTAGATGCATGAAGAAGAAAGTTTAGATGCATTGTTGGATTAAATTTATGTGCATTTTATGCACTATCATCGCAGCTGCAGTTGTGACCACGTTTTTATCCATTGGTAGTGGCATGACTTGCGAGCTATTGAGATTGAACAGTAGGTTTATCTGCAATTCATTTTTTCGTTCGATGTTCGATGATAGTGGTTGCTGACGTTCCAGGTGGCAGCAGCTAGCAGAGCGCGAAGCCCCTCCCTGCCCCTTTTTCCATGATGTTAGGAGGTTTTTTGTGTACCTATGCTAGTTCCTGTGGAATTTTGGATTGATTAGCCAGGATGCTCGTGTGATTAGTTACCAATCAGGGATTTTGGATTGATTTATCCAGACATTGATTTTTATGCATCATTTGCTATGTACTAAATGAAGACCTTGCAATGCAAGCAAAGCATGCTTTTCTTATGTTTTGAACCGAGGCCATTTTCGTGCAACAATCTTTCACTGTGCATCATTAGTTATTCATGTTTTTGTGCAAACGTTTTTGATTTTTATGCACTGTAAACTTGCAATCGAGTCCTGTGTACATTAAACTGCTGAAAATACATATGCATAGCCCACTAGTTCTACTTCAATGCAGTACTGATCTGCACAAAAATGTGAAATACTTCATGCTCATGCCCGCTACTTGTAGGTTGTCTATGAATGTTTTGTATGCTCATGCAATTTTTTATGCTTAATAATGCAGATCCGGTGCCGGTAATTCTTCTGGTGTGGGATGAGCCCAGCTGATCGAAATGGTGAGCCCTATCCTTGATGGAATGCACCTCTTCGATGGAAAGCACCTGAAATTTTTATGCATTTGTATGAATAGTAGAAGTTTTTATGCATTTTATGCACCTGAATTTTTTTATGCATTGCATGAATAGCAGAATGCACCTGAATAGAGGGTTTTGTTTTTGTTTATATGCATTGTTCCCTTAATAATTATACATGCTATTATTTATACACCCTAACTGAGAAACTAGGGCTGTGGTTGGCATTAGAAACAACACATTTGTATATATTGTTCGAGCATAGTTTTCGCCTGCGCTACCATGCAATCAATCTCCCCCTATGCGCGCACTACTATTGATCCAAAGTGAAAATTATAGTTTTTATAAGAAGTTTATATGCATTGTTTTGAGCCCACTTCTATGCAGAGTTTCTGTAGTTGCAAATGGATATACTTGCTGGGTTATATGTCGTGGATGTGCATGTTTTGATTCAATTTTGATTGCAGCCTTGCAGGAACATGGGGTGCTTGATGCAGACCTGATGCTCGTAATTCCTCTTTTTGCCCAAATCCAACTATGAGTATGTGAGTATGCTTAGTTGAATAGGTTTCCACACCCAGTTGATTTGATAGTGCAATTGATCTTGGCACATCCGTTTTTTTTTGTGTTCAAGCTATGGTGGTTGGTATACATTGTTTCATAGATTCTATGCTTCCTTCGCTGTTGCACCTGTTTATATACATATTTCTATGCTTCCTGTGACCTGTTAGTATACATTGTTCCACCATGACGCCATAGCTTCAAATCTTTCTATGCTTCGGGCGACCTGTTAGCATATTTCTTTTGCATTGTTGCTGCACATTTCTAAGCATTATTGGAACGCACCTGAAATCACAGCAGGATTTTTGTGCAGGACAACGAGGTAGCTGCGGTGGTGGCTACTCCATCCAGCTCGTGTGGGGCAGATGCGAGCAAGGGCCAGCTGTGGCGGCAGTGGAAACTTGGGCAGTGGCCCCTTTCTCCATGACATCTGGTACGTTGCCACACTTTTGGCCTCCTCACGCCATCCGTCGATCTACGTTCCGGCCACTTTGTTGTGATTTTTCGCATTAATGATTCTCGCAGTTTGTTTTCATATACTTTGATTCTATAAACTGTTGGTCATATCTGGTGATCTATAATTTTTCCCTCAGATTTTTTGCTATTATGATTGCATTAATATGCTGACATTAGTTTCACCAAATAGGTTTGTGTGCATGCTAAAAGAGGTTTATATGCTTTTCTTACCTGCCATAAGGTGTCTATACCTGTTAAAACATGTCTCTATGTCCTTTCTTCGCTGTTAATGCATTCTCTGTATGCATAGAAACTAAACATATTAATAGCAAGTTTTTTATGTTATTGCATCACTGTTAATGCATTCTCTAGCGGATGTTACTATGCAGTTCTGGTTAAAGCTCTTTTTTTATGCCTGTGTATGCAATCTAATTGTTATTTTTTATGCATCTTCTTGAAAGAGCAGGCTAATGTCTTGCAGAAATGTTTTGCTGCAAGTTATTTGTTCATTCTTACTTTTATACATTGTGAGAACAATTTCTATGCATTATCGAAGCACATTATTGGAGCTCATTTATATGCATATTATTGGCTGCAGGTGAAGAGGCACAACTGATTGCTGTGGATCTCTTGGTGGCCATGTACACGACACAATGAATCTCCCAGAAGAAATAGAGAGCCATAGAAGCTCTACTCTAGTTGATCACGCCCTGGCTTGTAAATATGTTATTTTGGGTGCCCCCTCTGGCTATGTAAATAAGTATTTTCTTTTGTTAACTTCTTTTCTTGCACGCATGGTTGAATTATGTCAAGCACAAAATGGTTGTTTGGCCATCTGTTGGTTGCTACAATTAGCTGACCTCCACCTGGATTGTTAATCTTGTTGCTGGAGCATATGTGCAAAAGCCATGGGGGCAACTCTGCTTTTGTTACAAGCAAACAACTTGTTCAGATGTTTATGTATATATGAACTGTTGGAGACATGCACATGCATTGTTACAACACTTCGTTATGCACAATGTTGTTGGATCATTTTTTTTTAAACATGTGTTAAAGCCGTGGAAGCACTTTTTTATACATGTGTCGACGGGAGTATAGACAATGAGGTATACCACAAGCGTGTGAATTTTCAATAGTTGTTTCTATGCTGAATCGAATTGTACACACTATGGTGAAGTCAAATCACGGCTGTGTTAGGATGTTCATCTCGTGGAGATCCATTTGTGTGTTAACAAGCCACTAATTGCTATGCGTAGTCCTTACGCAGTAAGAAGATTATCCTTCATACATTAAACCTATAAATTTTATGCAATGTTGGTGTCAAAAACTTTTATACGCATCTCGACCAGTAGACTATATGCGTCCAATCAGCCATCACATGGCATGACTCAAATTTCAAAAAATTTTGAAAATATATTCAATGTGGATCTTGAATCGTGCATAAAAATATCAGGAGTTCAATGGTGAAAACCGTTTTTAAATTGGATGTTTCGTTTATGATTTATTGTGAAAAAACGAAAGGAATCAGATTGGATTCGTGCATGCATGCATGCGTCAGGTGTGTCAGGTGCATGGGCCAAAGTGCGTCGGGTTTGTCTATTTGAAAGTCCAACTCGCGAAGAGGTTTTTATGCGTCATCAAACCGGTTTTAATTCACTGAACCACTAGTTTATACGCATCGTTGCATGACAAAACAGATCAGACAAAGCGGTTTGATGGCAAAATTTTATGCGTTCGATCTACTGGGTCTAGAGGGGCCGCCCACCTGCGCGCATCAGCACCTGGACCCCCTGCGCGCGTCAGCAGCTGATTGGGCTGGCTAGGGGGGTTGGCTAGGGCTTCCAATAACTATTAGAAGCCCTGAGCTTCCAATAGTTCGACCCTATGTCAGATCTGGTGGATTTCATCGGTGACGACTGGGAAGAGGGAGGAAAAGAACGGAACGAAACTGAAAATCTCGGCTGGAGCAGAGGCGTCGGCGCCGTGCACGGTTTCCTTTCTCGGAAATCCCCAGCCACATAACCTTCGCGAAGCCTTGCGCAAATGGTCCAACCTGCCTGCTGCCGGCGTGCACGCTTCAGTCATTTTTTCTTTTTCTTCTTTTTTAGACAAAAGAAGAAACTCCAGCTCCGTGAGCGCCGGCCGCACACGTGTCCCACCCACCGCCTCCCGTGCTCCCCCACACGCCACCACCACCTCCACCGTAGCATCCCGGCCGTCCATCACACGTCAGAGCACGAACCGACAGCCAGATCCCGCCCACCCGCCGCCGCCACTCCGACTTGGCCTCCCCTCCGCCTAACAACGAAACGCCTCGACGCGACGGGACAGCCACGAAACCCGACGACCGTCTGCTCCAGCTCCGCCGCCGCGATGGCCATGGCCGTGATCCGCCTCGCGCGCCCCGCCGCTGCAGCCCGCCCGTCGTCACCATCCTCCTCCTCCTCCGGCGCATCCCCGTCCGCGTCGCTACGGCCGCCCGCGCGGCGGCGGCTGCGCCTGCTCCGCGTCGTGAGGTGCGGCGCCACCGGCGGGGAGGGAGGGAAGAAGGGGAGGAGGAGGGGGAGGGGGAAGCGGAGGCGCCCGAGTCGCAGTTCGCGAGGGAGCTGCGGCGGCGCGGGATGGCGCCGGGGGCCGCGCCCGGCGCGGGCACCGCGAAGGATAATAAGGAGGCGGAGGAGGGGGCGCCGGGGGCCGGGGCCAAGAAGCGCCGGGTGGCGGCGGCCGAGTTCGAGCGCGGCGCCGCGGCGGACGGGCAGCGGGAGCGGTCCATGGCGCTCAACAGCGAGGGCCTCGAGGTGCGCACGCAGCCTTGCCTTGCCGTCCCCCACCCGCTTTCCCTCTATCGTTAGCTGTCTCTGTCTCGCGCGCGAGCGCCCCGCCGGCCTCGTTTTGGCCGGCCATGGAAGATCAGTCTTCTGTAGCACGGCCAAGTTACTGAAGAATGAGTTGGCATAGTATTCGGTTAATTTGCCCAAAATAGCTAGGCGCATCAGGGAAAGGGGAAAGTCTGGTTAGTGCTGTTCTGTCTTTCTTTCTATTGCTAGTAGGTACAGAGGCTCTGTTGTCGGAGGAAGACAAATTGGGTTTCTTTGTGTGATTCTATTGGCTGTACGAAAAATTGTGAATCTGGTGCGCATTAGTTATATCATTTTTAGTAGCTGATGAGCAGTGGTTTTGGGGATATGGTGTGTTAGAGCATCTTCAAGACGATTACTGGGGCCTAATTAGTACATTTGTTTGTCAATTCTGTATTGATAGTTGAACCCATGCTCATGTTTATATAATAGTAACAAATAGTCATGGTCAGAAGAAGAATAATCACCTGGTTCAACTATCTATTCAGCTGTACTATATGATAATCAGGCAATCAACAGCTGTTCTGTCTTCACCAGGTTATGAGAGTAGTAACAATGTGATAATTAAATAACCAGTACACTTTGCCTTTCCCTTATGATTGTTATCAGAGCAGAAACAATGTGATGATAATTAAATAACCAGTGACTTGCCTTTCCCTTACGATTGTTTATTTCTTTTCTCAGGGTCTTGTTCCTCGGGCAAAGCTACTACTATCACTTGGCGGTACCTTCTTTCTGGCGTTTGGGCCCCTGATTCTTGTAACCGTCTCCCTTTTTGCCGGTTTGTATGTGGTAAGCCCCTGCTAATCTCACCATTCTTGTGCTTATAATGCGGCTTCATGGTCGATATGTGCTCTGTTCTTTGTTTTCTTTCTGCTTTACCTCACTGCTAATCTGATTATATGTTCTAGTCTAATTCAACAAACTCTGTTCAAATGGATACCGGTCTGCACTAAATGCTACTGTTGAAATGGCAACTCCGTTAGTTTGACAGTTGCAATAGAAATCCAAACTCCACTGTTTTCAGATACTGCTATTGAGTTGTTGTTTACTCATCTAGAATATGCAGAGTAGCTGTGTCTAGCTGACCATTTCTTAACTGATGATTGTAGATGTATATAGTTGAATCGGCTAGAGCGTCGACATCGTGATTGACATTATTTCTCGTTGCAGTACTTGGGACCGAGTTTTGTACATGATGCAAGCAAGACACCGGTGTCCGTGCCACCATACATTGATCCATACGAGCTACTGGAGGACGAGAGGCTCAGCCGGCCCTCACCAGATGTGTTCTGAACTTGAATAGTGCAAGAACAAGTGCAGAAGTGATTGCAAGATCTAGTCATACATAGCCCAACACTCTCCTTATTTTTTTTTTAGACTTGTAGTTTGTAAATGCAAATATGGCTGTAGACTGTTATAATCAGGTCAACCTTCCATTGATTTCTGGTCAACCTTGCCACCTCGGGTATAGGTAGGCTAGCTAGTAGAAATGGATGGGGTGGGCGCCTTGCTCCACTTCCAGTATTTCCTTTAAATATATGTCCCAAATGACCTCAAAAATGTTTTCTATTAGTTTTCTATTTGGAGGTGTTTAAAACAGTTGGTTTTTGCTTTCAAAGTTTTGAGTAAAAGCCATTAAAAAAATGAGCTCCAAAAAGAGATGGTTTTACAATACTTTTTGTGTGCTAAAGAGAGTTCGTTCCCTCTAACAAGGTATCTAATGAAACTTGTTAAAGCAAGAAGGTCATGCCAATGCTTTCAAATCTTAGAGCTTCGCAAGGAAGAGCGGCCACAACAATGGAGGAATGGAGCAAAACATGAGCCCACCCTAGCTGTCTCTGTACTGGAGAGAGAAGGGAGCAGAGGACGGTTGTATATGTACTCACATTATTTACTAGCGGTTACTAACACAAACTGAAAGTGATAAGTAAATCATGCCGGTTGAAGACACAACAAATCAGTGTTGGTTTGTGCTGCCAATCGGCACTCATAGCTCCACATACAGTCACTGCCGCAGTGATGTGCACCTTCAGTGCCGGTTCTTCAACAACCCTACTCATTTTTTAGTTTAGAAGTCAAGAACTAGCAGTGAAGAGTCATCACTACTGGTTTAGTTTGGCATTGATGGGCCGGCAATGAAGTCCGAATTCTATAGTAATGGTTTATATGTTCTATTGGGCTGCCTATTTTTCTCAACGCTCATGTGTCCAGCGCTAATTTCGTTAGCTCCTCTATTTTTACTACCTATGCTAGTTTCCAAATAGTCACTACTATATATATTTCCCTGTCATTAGTCAACTGATTGCCTGCAACGCAGTTCTAAAATGAAGTAAGCTGGCAAAAGATGGTATGTATATATTATACACATCTCATTCATTTTTTATTACTTTCTTACAAATGATGTCTATCACTAGGAGAACTGGATCAGAATCTGCTATGGCATTAATCCATGGAATGCTCATTTCCAATATTAGGAAACATGCACATGTGTGTCATGTATTGCTCACCGATTTCTTCTGACATAATTGTTCCTAAAGGACTATATATAAAAACTTCACTGAAAATACATTACTCATCAACACAAGACATCTCATTATTTATTATTATATATATTGAGTAGTACACTACTCAATAGATTCATCACAAGCATGTGCACATATGAAATCAACCACAAAAGGATTGAACTTCATATGTCACACTCGAACACATTATTCAATTTATGCTTGCCTTTCATATATCAAGGCATAAAAAATTATAAAGGTAGCCTTTTCTAGGCATCCTAGCAATTATAAAAAACTGGTGGTTCTGCAACCTTAAACATAGCACCATTGACAATCTCGTAGTAGACAACCGCGTTTCTAGTGTTTGGAGGGAGCTGATCACAAGGAGTTGCCTCAAGGTTCTCTTTCTCATTTATATTTATTTGGTCAACGTTATATATATCACCCCTATTGAGCAGGTAGGTGACAAATGGTTGAAGATCCTGATCCTCCAAATCAGAATAATCGTCATTGTCCCAAGCAGGAGGGGTAGACATCCTGTTGAAACTGTTATAGTAAAAACACGAATCAATAATCGAGCAACATTGATATAATCAATATGGAAACCGAACATCTTGTATTGACCTAATGCTATCATCTTTGGTAAGAATAATTTGAAACTGCAATGGACATCCTACTTTCATACTAAGCAGACGTCTTAATCGATTGCACCATATACCAACCGAGCAGAAAACAGTCTACTAAATGTTAAAAGGAAAGTTTTTGGAAGCAATAACTTACAAAAAAAATAAATGACAACGTCTAGGGAAGAAGAAGAACGCAGTAGCCTATAGCAATGATACATGTTCTATGTATATCTGTGTGTATATATACACATTGAGATTTGGAAAGTAGCGCAACTCTTCTTGGTGAAAACAATATAATCATCATCACATGGTACATCATCATATCATCCTTTAGTATATAGATTATCATCAGCAGTGCAATTCTTAGGATATTCTTGTATGCCTATAGTTTACATAGCCCAGCAAACGATGTCGTGTATTAGCTGGCAGAAAGACAAGAGTCTAATTGGTCACATGGTACATCATCATATCATCCTTTAGTATATAGATTATCATCAGCAGTGCAATTCTTAGGATATTCTTGTATGCCTATAGTTTACATATATAGGCCAGCAAACGATGTCGTGTATTAGCTGGCAGAAAGACAATAGTCTAATTGGCATTCTGCACGTCGGCTGGCAGGAAGTTATGTTTATGTGAAGGATTGCGACACACTCTTGAAACTTTAATGTACGGATGTAGAATTATTACTCTCTAAAAAATAAACTTTGATGCATAATTGAGGATGCCAGCCAAAGTTGGATCATCAAGATAATCATGGGGCGGCGCCAGCTATCTAGCTACCTTTGATGATCACCATACCTAAAATATATAGAAAATACATGACATTTTAAAAAATGCAAGCTGATCTATTGTATCTAGTGGTTGGGCTGGTGATGGGCATGTATAGTGATTAGCAAACCCAACACAAAAGAAGGTAACAAACACTGTTCCGTAACCACTATAATTCGCAACAGAAAGAAGGTAATCCTTCCGGCAACCACTAGAATCTGGATCTAGAACTGAGGATGGCAGCCAAAGCAAGGAAGGTCACCAATTCGCTATGCTTTGGGGTACGGTACTCTGCGTTTGGTCAAGGAAACTCCGCCTGGCATTGTGTTGGAGCTATCAATAAGAACGCCTATGCATGGCGCAGTACATGACTATCCACTCTTTGGGTGTATGTGTATAAATCTTCTTCACTGTGCTACAGCTGTGTATACCATATCTGATCCTAGCATATCCCACTCCTACATTGTTGTTGACGTACGCTGGAAGTCAGTAGTGAACATCGACTATTTAAATTTAGAAGTTAGTCCAAGAAAGACCTTCAATGCTACACAAAATTTAAATATAATAACATGCAGAATAAATAGCTTTCAAGTTTATACTTTGACACAATTCAAATTTTTAGTCAGAAAATAATAATAGTTGGTTTCAAACATATACATATTTTTTTATATAACTTGGGGTAAAAGGCAAGGTGAAAGGATGCAGAAGTAACATAAGCACGAAGAACATTTTTTTGTCGCATGTAATGAATTAGAATTGATAAAATTGCTAGCCAAAATTAATAGTGCTTATATTAAAAAAGGTGTACCTCTCTGATCCTATATAAGAAACTTGATAATATATACTAATTAATATATCCGATCATAGTAATAAAGATATTGGGTTATCAGTATACTAGATCTTTAATCTCAGAAAATGTTAGTATGAGAGCCTCAGTACAAGCAGAGACAAGTCACTCCATAGTAGTCACTCCAACGGCCTCACTATGTGCAAAGTCTTGATCTACCCTGTTGCACCTGCGGGAACAGATGACCGTGAGTTGAGGGAAAGAAAATACACAAAAATAATAATACTTTGGTAATTTTGGTCCTTTTGTCCAGCAGATGAAGGTATTTTACCAAACAGGAGAAGAAAAACGGGTCGGCTTCGCCGATTTAGAGCTGCTCGTTGAGCTGAAAACGGAAAAACTAACTTCAAACGGAGACTGAGTCTGACTCAATTAGGTCTTCCATCAATAATTGAACCACGAGCCTATAAATTTGTTAGAACTTCAACGAATGCTGAAAGAATGAATAAAAGAAGGCAACGGCCACGCATGTCTCAAAACTATGGTTTTGATAAAAAAAATCATAGTAAAGCAATAAGTAACACCGTTTGACACTACATAGGCTCTTTCTTATGTGAGGCATGGAAAGTAACAACTGCAGTCACTACTTGAAATCCAGGCTTTCCCGAGTGTCCGGGATTTTGTCGAGTGCAAAATACCAGGGCACTCGGCAAAGCCATATTTTTCCGTGTGCCACACTCGGCAAAACAGGGCACTCGGCAAAGGTGGCTTTGCCGAGTGCCAGACACTCGGCAAAGCTAAGCACTCAGCAAAGCTTGCCTTTGCCGAGTGCCGCGACATTCGGCAAAGTTGGCACTCGGCAAAGGAGGCCGGCCCGTGAAGGGCTGGTGGCAGCTAACTGCCGTCACCTTTTGCCGAGTGCCGGTCGTGAGGTACTCGGCAATTTTTTCTAAAAAAAAAAATTGTTTGTTGAGTGATCACATGTGGAGATGTCTCGGGTTTTAGCCACCCGACGTCACAACTTGCTCGAAACCTTCTCAATGTTTTCCCACAACCTCCACAAGCGATAACACGACACCTCGACAAGTTTCGTGATTTTTGGACTTCCTTTGGATTTTATATAATTTAAAAACACTTTTCCCACAAGTACCTCGTCATGTTACGTCAACAAGATGCTCAAAATTTAATATGAGTTCCAGGATATGGCAACATACACTAAATATCATGAATATTATTTTTTGAATTAATAAATTCTTTTATTCCATGTACTTGCAGTTCAATTTTGGATTATGCGAAAAAATTCAATGAAACAAAAAAGTTCTTGGGCATGCAGGTTTTTATAGGCACTTCATAAGAGACTTCTCTCGATTGCAAGGCCTTTGACAAACCAGTTAGCCAAAGATGCACCTTTTAATGATGAATGTCTAAATACTTTTAATACCCTTAAAAAGCACTCATCTTAGCTCTAATCATTCAACCCCCGATTGGACACCGCCCTTTGAAATAATGTGTGATGCAAGTGATTTTGCTGTTGGTGCCGAGCTCGGCCAAACAAAAGACAAAAAGCATCATGCAATTTCTTACGCCACCACTGAAAAAGAACTTTTGGCCGCTGTCTTTGCTATAGATAAGCTTAGATCTTACTTAGTTGGAGCTAAAGTAATTATTTATACCGATAATGCTACCCTAATATACTTGCTCACTAAGAAAGATGCTAAACAAAGATTAATAAGATGGATCATCGTACTCCAGGATTAATTTGACCTTGAAATAAGAGATAAAAAGGGAGTAGAAAACTCAGTGGATCATTTATTGAGAATGCACTTTAAGGAAACACATGAGTGGTTCCGATAAATGATTTCCTCCGATATGACACACTTCTCAAAGTAGCAAACTCCAACCCTTGTATGCAAATATCGTCAACTTTCTAGTAATGGGATATGTCTCACCTGGGGACTGGGGTAGATAAAAAGAAGCTCATCTATGATAGTCAATGTCATTTATGGGATGAGCCATACCTGTATCGAGTCTGTGTTGATGGTTTGTTGAGACGATGTGTTCCAACACCTGAAGCAATCAAGATCATTGAAAGGTGCCATGCTGGATCTTGTGGTGGGTACTATGGGGCGTTTAGGACACATGCCATGTATGGGGACAAAAAGAGATTCGTACAAAGGTGTTCACAATGCCAAAGGCATGGGAACATCAATACCCACGATGCGATGCCATTGGTGAACAACCTTCAAGTAGAACTCTTTCATGTTTGGGGGCATCGATTTATGGGCCCATTCCAAAAGTCCCGTTGATGTGAATACATCCTGGTGGATGTGGACTATGTGTCCAAATGGGTTGAAGCAATGTCATGTCGAGCTGCAGACTCTACAAGTGCCAAAAAGATGTTCCATGAGGTCATCATTCCACACTTCGGCACACCAAGAATAGTAATAAGTGATGGAGATTCTCATTTTATCGATAAGACCTTCCGCCATATATTATCCCAACAACAGATCCAACATAATGTTGCAACTACTTATCATCCTCAAACAAGTGGTCAAGCAGAAACATCAAATAAACGGATCAAGAACATTCTGGAAAAGACGATGAATGAGATGGGGACAGGATGGAAGGACAAGCTTCCTAATGCTCTTTGGGCATATAGACAACATACAAAACACCCATCGGTATGTTACTGTACCAGCTTGTTTATGGCAGAACATGTCACCTTAGGCTATCAAGCGGTGGAACATGGATCTTGAAGGTGCGGGAAGAATAGAGGGAGAAAGATTATCACAATGCCAAAATGTACAAGGAAAAGGACAAAGAGATGGCATGATAAGCAGATCAAAAAGAAGGAATTCAAGCCAGAAGATATGGTATTATTTTTTAACTCTAGGGTAAAGTTGTTTGGTCAAGGAAAACTTAGAGGTAAATGGGAAGGACCATTCAAGGTCCTTGAAATCTCATCACATGGTGCTATCACACTCTAGGATGATGAAGGTAACATTTTTCAAGGTGAATGGTCAACGTTTAAAAGGTTTTTTTGAACCTGTAACAAAGAAGAAGTTGACCTTATTAAATTCTGGCACTTTATTGATCCAACATATAAATTTCAGTCTTTTACTTTTATCTTATTTTGTTTTAAGCAATTTCTATATTTGAATAAATTGACTCCCTAGTGTTCTCTGCCAGTGGAGTCCCCTTTGTTTTCACCATTTTCTATCTATGAATAAAAGCCAGGTACCGTTTCATCGAAGTGTGGGGGTCTTGTGACCCCCATTGTGCACAAATTCACCGAAGCTCCTCACAAACATATCAGACACTGGAGAAAGATGTTGCACCCTCTTGTATAATGGTTTGATCTTTTCACACCTCTTTCATACAATTGTTCTCCTGCTCTAAACATGTCTAAACCTGCCAAGATAAAAAGAACCAAGTGCCACACTTAGAATTAAAATTTGGAAGTGAATACAAATATAGCTTTTTGAGATTGGCTTGCATAATCTTTGTTCGTTATACATATACTTGTGCTTTGTGGCAAAATACCATATAGAAAAAATTATATTGACTAAGTTGTTGTGGAGTGTGATACGGTTTTGACATGGAAATCCATCCTTTCCTGTTCAATGTACTTGGAGAGTTTTCTTCTAATAAAATATCAAAAAATAGCTTCACTTACTCCTCAATGGTGATAAATTCATACTAGAGCCAAATAGGACCTTTTTTTCTTCAAAAAGAACTTAAAAGTTGGAGAGTTTAAATTTAAAAATTGTTTTAGAAGGGATCAAATCCAGTCTTAAGAAAAAGAAAACCTTCTTAACTTTTTTTTGAGAACCGAAACATTTCTTTGTTTTTTTTCTTTAAGAACTCAAAACCCTCTTACTTCAGGTAGCCATTCTCTCTACTCAGCCCACACTAATCTTCGAGCGCTTCATCCATCTTTTCTTTCTCCGCCTCCTCGGAATGCAAGCCCTTGTTCCTCGTGCACTTGGGCCGGGCCTCCTCGTCAACACGAATCCTGCGAGCTGCGCAGCCACACGCCCTCTTCCTCCGCACGGAATAAATCGGGCGCCCCTGACCCCCCGTTGTCTCCAAAAACCTCGCCGCCGCCGCCTCTGATCTCGCCGCCCACCGCCTCTGATGTAGCACGAGGACGATTGTGTTCCTGCCGTCCCTGCCGCCGCCTAGATTGATCGCATTGGTCTCGCCGGCGTTATGGCCGCTCCACGCATCTTCTCGCGCGCCTCAGCTGGAGATTATCGTCAGGCGGCCGTGCGCGCTGCCGTCTGGGCTCGCCATGGTCGATCGGGCCGGTCTGCTCCCGTGAGGCCGTCACCAGAGAAAGGAGAGGCCGCACTGGCCGTTCCATGGCCCACCGATGGACAAGGTCGACATCTGATCGAAGTCGGCCAACATCACCGTTCAAACGACGAAGAGGTGATCCGTCAGCAGCGCCGGCCGGCGTGTTTGCAGAAGGTCTCTCGTTTCGATCTCTGATCATTTATTTACGAATACACGCCGGATGCCGAGGTCCACATGCCGCCATGCTATGTACAATGCGCCGCAACAGGTGCCCATCTCTATTTCGAGATCTTTACGATGTCTGCTTGTCTCTCCGATTGGGGAAAAGAGAAAAATTGATTGAATCTTTACATGCTGACCATCAATACAACGAATGGATCAGGTGCACATCACGTCGGGCAATGAGGAAGGCACAACGATGGTGGCAGTAAAATCAGTTTTATTTTTGGTGGAATTATTATGATAGCCGAGGAAGGCACGACTATGATGTTGCATTCCTTGATGCAGTACATGACTGTTGCTTGCAATAGTGCAGGGCTACAGGCTATTAGTGCTAATATTAGCCTCCTCATTTTCATGCAATAGAGGTGTAGGCTTGTAACTCCTCTCTGGCTAAATCTGATATTCATGCGTTTTGTTGTTTTGTAGAACAAGTTTGGATTCATGCGTTTTGTTGTTTTGTAGAACAAGTTTGGATTTTGCATTCACCAGTTGCACTCATATGTCAGACTCTCTAAAACCATTTTTTTTATGTTCCCTGCAGATTTTACGGATCCAGCAAATTGCTAGGAGATGAGAAGGAACGACATGGAAGTTGAGGTGGCATTGTGTTGGCCTTTTGATCTTCGAACTTGTGCGTTGTGCCTCTTTAGCTGCTATGATTGTCGCTGAAGACACGTGAGATTATTTGGTGATTGCTCCAGACTAATTCATCTTTTGCTTCAATGTGTTTGAATGTATAATTGTATATGGTTGGTACTTACTAATCAAGTCTCTATATCAAGTTGGCCCCCGCGGCGGCGAGGACAGTGCTGCACGACTAGCAAGTAACAATCTAGCAATTTTGACATCATATGCCATTTATAAAGGTATGCTAAATGAAAAGTTGCTATATATGGATTATTGTGGAATAATAATGTCGTTCTAGTATAAGCACCTCTGTGCTCAGTTTCTAAATGTTGGTGTTACTGAGAATGACGACAAACATGGCTCTCACTAATTTGCTAATATTTTTCTCCTAGAGTTTATTAGATATGTCATCCGACTTAAAGCAGCAGGAGCAGGAATTTTAATGCTTTAGTAAGTAGCAAATAGTGACACAGACATGTCTTAACTTGAATTTTTTGTGGTGCCTACCGTGTTTTTTTCAATCCATGGCCTGATGTAGATTTTGAATCTACTAGTAGTTTGTTAATAGTATTTTTTTTTGGGAAAAGTTTGTTAATAATTACATAGACCTATATGGCCATTTAGGTTCTTCCTCTAATTTGTTAAATGGTGACCTGCGATATTGAATAATGGATTAGAATAATATGGTGAAACTTATTTTTAATTTAAGATCCAGGAGCATCATTGATACAGTCCTCTTTTTTGTGCCTCTTTTAATTGTTCTCCTTTCTGTGCCTCTTTTACACTCTGAATACAAAGCATGATACAGTCCTAATAATGCTTTGCTTTGGCAACTCATCATGAACTTCAATTCTCGATTTCGCGTGAGGTCTGTTAACCCATCCTCGCTTTGGCATCTCATGATCTAATATGATTTCATTATTTGACATATATAGTTTGCCTACATTTTTGCTTTTGGTAAAAAGAACTCCTGTTGTACTGAACCTATGGCTTATTTGGAATTAATGTGTCTCTGTATCTGAATCATTTAGTATTGAGTGTGGATGCAATTAGATGCGTGGAAATAAGCAATCAGCTGCGTTGGTTACCATGCGCCAGTCGCAATTGTTTGCCATATCTGCATGCTTGACCTGTCGATCAATCAGATGCAGCACCAAGGATTTAGGATTCATGCAATGATTATGCAGTGATAATATATACCTAGCTGAAATGTCTCCTGATTTTGTTAAATTTGCTATGTACTAGAATTATCATGCCCATTGAACATTGTTACCTTCTACAGGGAGGGTTCCTGAACCTGGAGACTAGGGGCAGTTGCAATTGGATTTCATGTTGGTGCCATTGCATTCTTATTTGACAGTGTTGGTGGAGTTCTGGGTGCTATTAACTCAATTAGTTTAACATAAAGGTAATAGTTTTGTATTGCATTCTTTTACCTCCTGCAGCACCAAGGATGATCCTTTAGATTTCATTCGTGTACTTCTTGTGTGCCCAACAACCTGACAGACTCTAAATGACTATCATTGTTTTAGAATGCGTTATGTGATTGAGGTCATAGGGCAGCTTATCAACTGAATTTGGATAAGCTGCTAGGGAGACATGCTATAGTTCACTTAACCGCTTTTGACTGTATTTCCTTGTATTTTTTGTAAATTTCAGGAATCTGTTATCTACTACCCTCAAGCTCTGCCTGAAATGCTTGCAAGAATTTGTCCGTCTTAAGTGGATTTCAGCAGATTCAGCTAGATATGGAGTTTCTCAAGACCTCCCTTACGGAATTTGTAGATGAAGCAGCTATCAGCTTTTTACTCAGAGAGGTTAGATACTTTCACTGTACATGTCAACTTGCCACCGGTTAATTTACCTCAGACCAGTCCAAACTGCACTCGTGTGTAATTGTTCCATATTTGTGCTTTACCTGTAACTCAAATCTTCATATCTTCGCATGTGAACGACGCTGCCACGAACGATGTCTTGACCCAATCCCTCTTGAGTCCCACATATTAGATAAGCTCATAAATGCAATGCTAGCAAAAATTAAAGAGGAAAACCAAAATATACGGTAGCTATGCACAAATTGGTAGCATTTACCAAGGGATTGTGTATTTGTGTCACTGAAGAAAGATTTAGTGGGGTTACTCACATCCTGGTTGTTCACTGTTACTTGGTCATCCTTTTTGCTACTGTAGCATTCTTATTAAGTGTATTATTCAATTCTAATTCACCCATCAACTGGTATGCTCTTCGATATCGTGATGAGACAGATCATGAATGTTGCTACTGAGAATTATTAAGGTGTTTTTCCAGGCTGCTGCTTCATTGGGTAATAGGAAGCAGCTTGTGCGAAAATCTGACCATTGTAATTTTTTTCACTACCTGATAAGTGTGATCTTGGTCTTGATTGCCATACATGCCTTTGTAATATATATATAATATATATAAGTGATGTTGTAAAAATGGTGGGCTTGTTTAGATTGTGGCTTCGGTATGCAGCACTTGCTTTTAGTTAAGATGCAGGCCTACTGAATTTACTATCTGCAGTTTTGGATAGATTTACCAAGTGTATATTTGTGCTATGACTTATTGATATCTGTTTCTTTACATTTTTGTGGCTAAACCACATGATTACTTTTTATGTGCTCCTGAAATTAACCCGTGGCGTTAACATGTGCATTATACTAGTTTGCTTAAAATATGTTTTTTTTAATGAAAAACTGCCGCGCACGAGTTTGTAACAGTGTATAGTTCTTTAGTGTTCCTGTTGTTAATTAATGTTTGCTGTGTGATTTTATTTATTTATTTTGTTTGTTTGTTTGCCTGTAGTCCGATTGTCTGGCTGTGTTCCTTGTATGATACACTCAGGCCGCTCAGCCCGAGAGCAGTTCGTGATCACCAAATACCAAGGATTTGATTAGTCTGAGTAGCGGCAGTACGGAGAAAGGTAAGTATCCCTCGACCAATATTGTTTATGTATATAGTTTAATTCACTCTTAAATACATGTGTCTACTTTTGCACATCATGGGGACTAGCCACTTGTTTTCGTGGTACGTGGGTTTACACATGACTAATAGTCTTGCTTAGCTACTTCAAACAATCATGCTACTTGAATTAACCATGCTACATCAATTAACCATGCCTGGAATTTTGACTAGTGGGCTTATGTAAAACTTGATAATAAAATGTTAGCTTTTAGCAAGTGCAACTACCTCCGGTTCCAGGCCACACAGATGGTGGCGACGCGACTGGGGCATGCCGAGCCACCGCTGCGGCGGGAGGTGGTGGAGTACATGCTGGGCGTGGACTCGCACATGTTCAGCCTGCGGTGTAGCAAGGCCAACTTCGACCGCATCACCTCCCTCTTGTCGGGCACCGCGGCGGGGGCGACATTGATGGATGGTATCTGCAAGTGGAACAACCCACTGACGACCATCCTGGTGCTCATGGTGTTCCTCATCGTGGTGCACTACCCGGAGCTGATCTTGCCCGTCGACCGCAACACCTATTGGAACCAGACGCTTGTCTTCGTCGTCCGCAAACCCACGCGATTCCCGTCCCTCCCCGTTGATGTCTGCATCTTCCACGACCACAACGCACTCCGACCGCACACCTTCGTCGGCAGGGTCCGCATTAACGGCGCCTCCGTGAGCCATCGCTATAGGAGGCCGTGCTGCGGAGGTACCCGCTCGAGAAGCGGGGGCTCTTCTCGCGGGTGTCAGGAGACATCGCGTTAAGGATCTACTTGTGAGAGGAAGGTGCAGAGGTACGCTACAATAGGCGCATTTTGATATGTCGTCTGTAATATTCTTGTGGATTTGGTGTTTGTTTACATAAAGTGCAGCTGCTGCTCCTCTTCCTCTCAACCAGCAACAGCAGGAGCAAGCACCGCCAGCTGCAGTGAAGGGGGATGAGCAACCTCCTCGTATCATCCGCTCCGTGTCGGCCTCGACCTCCGATGACCAGCAGCAACCTCCACGCCGCACGCTCTACGCCGCACGCTCTACGCTGTGGCGGCGCCTCCGACGACGCCCGACCAGATGGTCGTCATGCCCAAACCGCCTGCCGTCGCCCAACCGCCCCCCTTCGGCCTGGTCGAGACCACGCCTCTTCTCACGACCAAGATGGGTGGCACGCATGCCGCTGCCGCCGCGTCCACCTACGACATGGTGGAGCCCATGAGGTACCTGTACGTCAGCGTCGTCAAGGAGCGCGGCCTCCTCAACATGCATGTCACCGGCACACTCCCCCCTTGTGTGTAGGTAATGCTCGGCAACTTCAAGGGTGTCACCAACACCTGGACAAGAACCCCAACCCGGTGTGGTGCCAGAATTTCGCCTTCTCCCGGGAACACCTCCAGTCCAACCAGCTGGAGGTGGTCGTCAAGGACAAGGACATGATCAAGGACGACTATGTCGGCCACGTCCTCTTCGACATGACCGACATCCTGCACCGGATGCCCCCGACAGCCCGCTCGCGCCGCAGTGGTAGCACCTCACCGACCGCCACTGCAACAAGCTGTGGCACAGCGAGAACATGCTCGCCGTCTGGATCGGTATGTAAGCCGATGAGGCATTCCCATAGGCGCGGCACTACTCGCACTCGCTGCCCAATGAGGCTGTGTCCAGCACCAGGTCCAAGGTCTACTACTCGCCCAAGCTCGCCTACCTCAAGGTAGTGGCCATTGAGGCGCAGGACGTGTACCCCGGCATAGACAACCAACCTCGGCCGCTGGCGCCCACCATCGGCAAGATCCAGCTTGGGCAGCAGGTCCGCCAGACGCGACCAAGGCAGCCGCTGGGCTCCCCCAACCCCGTGTGGAACGAGGAGTTCATGTTCGTGGCGGACGTGCCGTCCGATGAGCCGCTGGTGGTGACGGTGGAGGAGCGCCTGGCGTCGGGGCAAGATGAGCCCGAGGGGTGAGTGATCATCCCCATGGCGTTGTCGTTCATGTACCGCAACGACCTGGCCAAGTCGGTGGAGTCGAAGTGGTTCAAATTGTCACACGTGCTAACGACGGACGTGGCCACGGCGGGCGTCACCGCCGCCAAGGCACTGGCGGAGAAGACCACCTTCTCCAGCAAGATCCACCTACGGCTGATCCTGTAGACGGCACACCACGTGTTGGACGAGTCGACGCACTATAGCAGCGACCTGCAGTCGTCCGCCATCAAGCTGCACAACTCGCCCATCGGCATCCTGAGCATCCGCTACCACATGGCCAAGTACGGATCCAAGTGGGTGTGCACCCGGACGGAGCTCAACTCGCTGGCGCTGCAGTGGAACGAGCAGGACACCTGGCAGGTGTTCGACCCCTGCACCATCATCACCGTGGCCGTGTTCGACCACGCCATGGGCAATAAGGCTGACCAGCATTGGCAAGGTGCGCGTGCGGCTATCGACGCTGGAGATTGATCGTGTCTACACCCACTTCTACCCGCTGATGACGCTCACCCCAGGCGGCCTAAGAACACTGGTGAGCTGCACCTGGCGGTGCGCTTCACCTGCACGACATGGGCCAACATGCTGGGGCTGTACGCCAAGCCGCTACTGCCCAAGATGCAATACAGCCACCCCATCTCGGAGTTTCAGCGGACTACCACCGGTTCCAGGCCATGCAGATGGTGGCGGTAGCTGGAGGTGGTGGAGTACGTGCTGGATGTGGACTCGCACATGTTCCGGCTGCAGCGGAGCAAGGCCAACTTCGATCGCATCACCTCCCTCTTGCCAGGTGCCATGGTGGAGGCGACATGGATGGACAGCATCTACAAGTGGAAGAACCCGCTGACAACCATCCTGGTGCTCGTGGTGTTCCTCATCGTGGTGCACTACCCGAAGCTGATCCTGCCCGCTATTGGCGTTTCTTAGCGTCTCTACCAAGCATGGAGGTTTTAAGTCCATCCTAGGTAACGGCATCAGAAAGCCAATTGGTATAAGTTACGCAAACTATGAAATCCGCAAGCGCATGAATACCGTTGTAGCTTTCACCCAAGAGTATTCCAGGGTATCGTATTTATCCTCAGGGAAGCAAAGGGTAAAGAAGATGATAATTAACCTTCATACATCTGCTAACTAATATACCAACTAGACTAATGAGGGGGTAAAAGATATGATTGAGGTTTTTGATAAGTGACACACACAGGAGAACCCTAAGAAGATAGCAGCGTACTAGCTAAGCCGGGAGGTCTACAGGAGATGCCAAGATTCCTATTTTTTTCTCCATTACTGTGGTTCTATTCTAGTCTAAACCAAAGGAATAGCTAAGCGAAGGTCAACATAGCAGTTATACCGAGACACTTCGGAGCAGCGGTACCTTTTCGGTTCTCGAAGAGACTGGGAAGGGTTAACCGGGGGAAGGCCGCCAAAAGCTCTACGAAAACACCAGCCCGAATGTGGTGGAATACAAAGGCCTGGTCGGAGCTGTTATCCCCGGGGCTACCACAACTATCCGTGGGGCTGGGCGCATTCTCTGGTAACTCGCTAACCCAGACAGCGTGCCTGCGCTAGCGGTTACGTACTCTAGTCACGATCTATAACTAGAGCAATCGGTCGACCAGAGAACCCATGCCAAGGTATAATCACTACACTAACCAAGATTAGCTAAAGAACTAAGGCATGATAAGATAACCAAATGAATAGTTCAGTAATGTAAAGAAGATAAATATAAGATAACACTCGAGTCGCACAGAGGACTGATACACGATTGACTGAGCCTCCGAGGACTCTTCCGGAACTTGAACTCTCTCTCTCACTCCCAACTAGGCTAGCACTACTACTACATCTTGGAACTTTGGAGGTGGAGCTCTTCCTTGTGGTGTGTGTCTTTAGGAGGGGGAATGGCCCTCCTTTTATAGGTGAGGTGGAGGGGGCTCTTTGGAAAAGAGCCATCCCTACATGGAAGGGACCAAACCGACCTCAAAGAGGTGGTTTCCCACTTTCCATATTCAGAATCACCACCGCCTTGATGTTTGGGCTGTTGAACTGGAGCTACAGGCCAAAATTGGGCCAGAGCGGGGCCCAGCCAGGCGCGCGGCGCGCCCGCACCTGGTCCGGCGCGAAACTGGCCCAATTTTGGTGGACGTGCTCCTCTTAGCCTCCTGAGTTGGCCCATGTTGGGGATTTGAGGAGTTGGGCTCAATTTGATATAGTTTTGCTTTACTGTCCTTGCGTCTGGGCTCTGGTTTGTCTGGCAGCTGGGCCCCACTTTTCTAACTCCTCTGTTTTACTTGAGCCATGTTATATTTTTAGTGTATTTTCATATAAGCCCTGCAAAATAAGTGAAACACCAAAACTCGTGGAATTGGTTAGTCGTAAGCCCTATATCTAAGTTTTGGCAAACATTTTATTTGTAAGTTGGCGGTAAAAAGCATGCAATAAGGAGCGCCAACACCCTCCATCTTCCTCTACGTGTTCATGATCGGTGTGTGGAACTACTGGTAGTGGCCTGGCCACCGCCACACATGGACACGGTGCTGTCGCACGCGGAGCATAGGCTGGTGCACCCATACGAGCTGGATGAGGAGTTTGACATGCTACCCATTGGCAAGCCCGGGGACGTGGTGCGGATGCGCTATGACCGGCTGCGCGTCATGGCCAGCTAGGTGCAGACGGTGTTGGGCGACCTGGCCACACAGGGGGAGCATGCGCAGGCGCTGCTCAGCTGGAGGACCCGAGGGCGACCGCCATCTTCATCATGATCTCGCTCGTCGTCGCCATCGTGCTCTACATCATGTTGTTCAAGGTGGTGGCCATCATGCTGGGGTTCTACCTGCTGCGCCTCCCGCGCTTCCGGAGCGAGCTGCCGTCGGTGCCATTCAACTTCTACAAGAGGTTGCCAGCAAAGTCAGACATGCTGCTCTAGTGAGTCTATCTCTGCTCTGCTCTGTCTGCCTACTAGAACTAGAAGTGGGCCATAAGGCAACGCGCGGCATTGTCATGCGGCCGTCTGTGTGAACCAGTTATGTAGTTAAATCTAATGTTGTTCTTTTACCTTTTTAGATATCTAGAAGAATTGTACGAGGTCTTTTGAAACAAATAGGAAAAGATTTAAAGCAATAGCCTTAGGTTTCTTATACACCACGCAGCGCTGTTGATAGCAATTTACCGCGCGGCGGCGCAGTCCGGCAGTCTGGCGAGGCGGTCAAAAGGCAGCAATTAATTTTCTGGTCAAAAGGCAATCTCTGCATTCGATACAGTAAGTTTCGCATGTGGCGTTCTGGGACCACATCACGTGGCAAAATTATTGATGCATGCAGCCGACCGCAAAAGTCTGGAACATATATTAAACTATATTTAGTAAGAATTGCATGCTGCCCTCTCCAGCTTTTCAATGTGTTATTATTAGTAAAATAATTCATTAGTAATAAAAGCTAGATGGAAAAGTTCAAACACGTCAGTCTTTTCTGGATTCGTGCATTTGCATGCAGCCCTCTTCAATTAGTAATAAAATTTATTGGTAATAAATTCCGTGCATTTGCATGCAGCCAGAATATTCTGGTAATAAAAACTTTATGGTTGCGGTTCAGGCACATCAGAAAAGTCTTTGCTGATGGCTATGTATGGTTGCGGGTTTTTATTAACGGAGCTCGCCTTAGGGAGGTGGCGCTCCGCCGGGGTGTTTGGTATAATTTACAGCGCTGCTGGCCAATAGAGATTATATATATATGATCTGACCGAGCAGAGGCGGCCCTCCTCTCAGCTCTCACCTGCAGCGAGAGGACAAAGCCACCCAGGACTGATCGATTCGAGGTAAAAAGTGTACATGTACGTACCTTTTTAAGCAATATTGCCATCCCCATTCGATCTCAGCAGACGATGTATGGTGGCCACCGGGTCTTGGGCGGCGAATCGACGAGGTCTTGCGCGGTGGGTGGGAGGGAGAGGGGGAGGGAGAGGGAGAGGGATCAGGCGTGCGGCAGCGACGGCGTGTCGCAGGAGCTCGGGCCACAAACGGGAGGAAGCAAGGAGCGAGGGGATTTGGCTCAGGGGCGCCCGTGTGGGGTGGGTTTATAGGGCGATTGGGTGGAAGAGCGCGCAGCGCACAGGGAGAGCCGTTGTGTAGCCCACCCCGTTTTTGAACCGTTGTGTAGCCCACCACGGTTGGATCGCCGGAACCTGCGGGACTTCCTGTTGGCGTAAAACTCGAGCGGACGCTGGGTGGCGGACATGGTGGCGGTGACTATCGCCCGCGATCGCCGGTCCGTGGATGCCTCGGAGTGGGCTCGGACGGAGACGCGGGCCTTGCACATGGATGACGTCTCGTTGCGTTGGTGGTTTATCCTCATTCCTGTGACCGACGTCATTGGAGGAGACACCATCGTCCTCGGAGACGATGGAATCCTCATTCCTGCTCTTCGTCCCGCCGACGTGATGCAGACCCACCGAGCCGTCCGCGCGCATCAAGTAAATTAGAAAAGTAGGTCGTTACGCAAATTGAAATTAAATGTACAATAAATATGATCTTTGTAAGGAGAAGCTAACAAGCTAACGTAATGTTGTCATTGATTTTTTTTTTAAAAAAACAATGTTGGCATTCAAATGGCAGAGAGTGTAGTACGTATCTTGTTAGCTTTGAAGAGTCAGTCATTAATGCCCTTTCGTTTTCCCTGCGTTTGAGTACTTCACCGAATTACTAGTGCTATGATTCATCTCTATTTTTCTCATTCTTTTTCTTTGTACTCTATTTTTGCTAACTTAAATTTTTGTTCTCCATAGCAACATACAGGCTGAGATAAAATTCATATTAATTTTTATATCATTGATAAATCTCTTAATTTATTTTAGAAAGGTAGCTCCCAATTTTTTTTTTTTTTTTGTACTCGTAGAAATGCATGGGCTAAAACCTAGTTTCCTATAAATGGGTCTCAAGATTTAGTTTGTTTGAAGAATTGGATAGTAGTCATACAATTTGCGAGATCTATCAGTTTCAGATATTGCTAAATAACAGTTCAACAAACATTTAGACTAATATTTTAGTATAATATAACTAAAGTACATATTGAAAATGTGAACTCTTCTCGATGACCTAGAAAAGCGTAAATGACTTACAATTTGATAATGGAGGGGGCAATATTTACAATTTATAATGATATCACTAAATTAATCATGTTATATTTTTTTAAATACAAATATTTTTAAAGATAACAAATGTTCATACTATTTTCTATAGATATAGTTAAAATTTAGATTGTTTGACGTTTGAAATGTGGAATTCTCATGTGTTTGGGACGGAGGAAGTAAAATTCTAGTACATACAATCTAAAGTCAAACTATATCAAATATATAAAAGGGATATTTATATCTTTGATACTAACAAGTTACAAGTGCAAGTTAAATTTTGTACTAAATAAGTGTAAGTTTAGATTTTGTTGAACTAGAAATCATCAATCATGGGCTGGTGGGAGCGCTTTAAAATGCAGTGGTTGGAGTCATGTTGGGTCGCCAATGACGACAGGGGTCAAAACTTGGAACTCTATGTAACGAATAAATGTACAAGCACGGGAAAGACAAAAATGGGAAAGACACATAGTGGTGTACAGATGTTCAATGCAAAAAGGAAGTAATCCAACATTTGAGTATGGTGTACTGTGTTTTTCCTACCAACATTTTAGCATTAAACCATGATTCAAAAGAGCAATATCTAATGAGGAATACATCGGCCCAAAGGACATATTAAAAGAGAATATTAGTCAAATAAAGTATGAATGAGGACAAACTAATTAAAGGTTGAAACACAGCACTACATAAATGGTACAAGCATTAAATTGTTCAGATAACTAGACCGATAAGGCCAAGGTTCACAATGCACTACTAATCAAGGATTCAAGGTAGCAAGACATAAGCAAGCATTATTCATCCTCAATACATGTCCAGCTTCATCTGAATTATAAACTGCAACCATCTTCTAGGTGATTTCTACAAGGCCTCTACAAAGCCTGTATTTTGCATTATAAGGACCAAGATAAAGACAACACAAAATCTAGCAAGTGGCATCGCAAACGGAGCAGCCAAAGACATGTAGAAGAATAACCATTGGCATGGCAAATGGCCACGGCGAGCCAGCCCAGTTGGCTTAGCCGATTGGGCCACTCGGCCAGGCTGGCTCCCTTCCAGCAGTCGGCTTAGCCGAGTCCACAGGCCAACTAAGCTGACTCGGTTGCCTGACCAGCCAGCAGCCCTGCTGCCTTGGAAACCGACTTGGTTTGTTTTGAAATCACGTGTTAGTAACTTTTGAGCATAGGAGAATTGGAGATCGTGTTCTGGAGTTTTTCCCAACTCGGATAAGACCATCTTCCTCTATATAAAGACAGGATTATGGCCAATCATAAAAAAGACAAACCTATCTCTCTTTTACCCTAATTCTCTCCCCAACCCTCTATTTTTTATAGCATTACATTTCCATGAGGAATTTATTACTCTCACATTCCAAGTCATTTTTTCCTAGTTTTTAATTCTATTTTGATCCATGACAAATAGAATGTAAGATGAATTTTCAAAACAAAAGCATAGCCTTTGTCTGGTCCTTGGACAACACCAGCCTTCAGTCGAGAATACAGTGTCACATCTCATGTATTCACAGCAAGTAAACCTGTCATCAGTTCCCCTCCATTTCCGGTAGACATGACAGCCCCCAAAATCATTACAATAAGCAAAATTACAGCTTTTGCAACCCCAGTAATCAAACCATATCAATGCAGTACATTCCAAATAACCCAAAAGTTTAAATCCAGTAATAGAAACAATACAGTTCATGCCATCAAACCAGCTCTCAAAAGTACAGCCCATAAAGACAAACTTAGCAGCAGTATTGCTTCCAAATAAGCCTAACATCTTAACTGTAATGTCTGACATAATAACTCATAATTTTAGTAGGGGATCCAAACTTCAACTATTCATCAGCAGACTTTTTTCCTGCCTTTCCATCCCTGGTGTCCACCACTTTAGCCTTCTTGGCAATTGGTTCCTTTGCTTTGCTTGTAATCATCATCCTCTTCCATATTGCAGAACTGCAAACCCAAACTTCTTATTACTTTATTGGTCATGGTCGGTGGATTACAAGAAATGCAAATCCTTTTGCAAGAACAAACAGGATTTTTTAACCGTTATTTCCTTGTTTTGTTCTTTCACTTCTACGTACTCGATCGGGCTGACTTTCCACCACCGGTGTCCGCCTTTTGTGATCCTTATGATTGTCTGTAGAAAGTGAATTTCCACATGATTAGTGTTCTCCTCTACAGTTCCAACGATGCATTTTTTGGTAAAGGGGAGTTCAATCTTACCATGTTCATCACTCAGCAGAGAAGGAGCCTCAGTTGTTGGGAGGGGTCTAAGCCAATATGGTCAAGGCACCAAACTCCTGAAAGGGAGGTCTCGAGTTCGAACCCCAGGTGGCGCTCTCGGTGGGAATCGAGGGGCGTCACCGGCTGGATAAATCCAATCCCCTACATTACGCTTCCTAGAAGCCGGGGGGTATCCCACCCTCTGCCCCCTTTAAAAAGGAGCCTCAGTTGCCAGAAATTTCTTTGTCCAATCAAAAGACTCTGCTAAGGACAAAAGAATATAGAAGAAAAAAATCCAGTTTGCTGGAATTTTAACCAGTATGTTTCAACATTACCTTTACTAATCAAATTCTCCGAAGTCCCGATAGATTCGGCAGTCCTTTTTGCATTCTCCAAATCTCCGAAGATGGATTCCCGTTGATTGACCGCCATTAAAGCCATTCTAAACTGCAGGTGTTGCTAATTGCCATCGAGCTCATCTTCAGGGATATTTTCTTCCTGTGGTTTTTCTTCATCATCAAATAAATTCTCTTCCTGATTCTGGTTTTGATTAAACTGCATCATGAGGTCATTGTGGTACTCATCAGCTATCTCCATCAATACTTCCTCTTCATGGTTTGGAGGAAGCTGCATTTCTCCATTATTCATTGCTGGGAATCCTTCTTCCCTGGTCCCACCAATTGATCAAGATCTATCTCTTCTTCTATAGTATTCTCAGCTTCATTATCTTGCTCAATGAGTTGATCAAGAGGAATTTCTTCTCCGATGGCATCATGGATCTGTTGGATGGGAAATCCATTAACTGCAGCCAAGTTTCCATGTTCTATCTGAATGGCATTTTGAGCTGGAGCTGGCTCCTGCTGAATCTGAGGCCGAATAATATTTTCTTCAACTTGCTCAACAAAGTCATTCAGTTCAATGTAATCATTGCCTTGAGATGAGTTAGCAGTAGGATTAATGTTGACTTGAAGTGGATCAAAGACTGCCTGGTTCAGATCATTAGGAGAATGCAATAATCCGGTAGGCCAGTTATTAATGCGAAAATCAACATGAAGAAGAAACATCCACGCTTGTAAGGTGTTACAAGTTCCAACTTGCAAGATAAGGATGGTGAACAGCGAACTCACCGGCTGTGGAGGTGGAAGGGGTATCGGCTCCGCGCTCGGTGGGATGGCCTCGACCCTCCACTGCTTCATCATAGTCTCGTCTCCGTTCCTGGCACCGACGATGGCGAGGTTGTTCCTGTAGTGCTGGCCGTCATGGTGCAACCGGACTTAGTTCTGGCTGGCTTCCACCCTATGGGGCGTCCACGCGAAGGGGGGCTCTAGCTGCGGCGAGATGTAGTCGCGCTGGAGGACGCGGTGGCCGCGCAGTGCGTCCAGGTTCGAGAAGACGAGGTACCGGCTGTAGGCGGCGCCCTGGAGGAGGAGGAGGAGGAAGACGTCCCTTCCGTCCTCGGGCCAGTGCTCCACCGCGTTCACGGATGGCGCGCCGCCGAGCGGGCGCAGGGAGACCCATCCTTGTTGTCGTGTACGAACTCGCCCTGCGCGTGGCTCCTCAGCCGCACGAAGAGCTCCATCGTCAAATAAATTCATTTTGGTCCCAAATCGCCGACCCATGCTCGGATAGCCGCCTAGTGGTCGAAGACACACTGCAGGAGTGCCCCACCGGTGACAAGCCTTTAAGAAAGCAGAATTTCATCCCAAATGAGAAAGACTTGGTACCCTGACATGAGCATTCAATGGTACATATGTCAGGTATCATGCATAAGTCACCAGAAGGACCTTTCAATTCACAGCATAAATATGCCTAGCATCAATTGATTAAAGACAAGACACCCAACCGTTTATGATGGGTATGTTAAAGCTGGCATGGTAAACATGACCACAAAACCTTAAATTGGTGCACTAATAATACTCCAAACTTCATAAAGTACAACATAAGAGTCTGTCACCATTTGACTCATCGTACGACTAATAATAATTCAATTATTTGCCAAGATAATCCAACACTATTAACCAGCGCAAGCAAGGTGCACTGAAGATTCTTTCTGAGTTTTGCACCTGATACACAAAGGTAATGTCACAGTAAGAACTAGTGAGCAATTTGCTTCATTTGAAAAATAGATAGCAAATAGTAAGCAACATAAAAAGACAGTATCAGAGGCAATGTCATACATAATATCCTAGTAGTGAATACTTGTAGTGAGACACCAATTTCTTTTGCATGAATTACTTTAGCACTAAAACCCCAAAAGCAACCAGTACTAGCAACTAATAAAGCATCCAGTCGAAATGTTGATTCACCCAAAAAGCAACTAATAAAGCGGCACACAATATCCCACAACCAATAAAGCAGCGGGCTCACCTTGGCAAATCATAAACCCGGCACATCTTCAGGGAGCATTGTTTCCAACAAATGAAGAGTAACATTAGCCATCACTAGACAATCCTCACAGACATGCAGTTTTTAGCTTTGATGAACATTACTCTTAACTACCTCTTTTCTCAAGGAGCACGTTCGTCGATTTTGACCCTCACCCTTACACTGGGTACATCTCACCGTAACTCTATCCTTCTGAAACTGACTTCAACTTTTCTTCAGGGCCCTCTACCAAGAACATGCAAAGGATCCAAGACATCTCTATACTCTATAGAATCAGCAGCACCGGACCATACCTATTGCCTCCATTTTCTCCTATATTTGGGAGGAGTATAGCAGCTTCCACAAGCAGCATGCGTTTGAGCCGCTCATATGCTTCATGTGAACGAGATGCTATGAAGGATGCAGTGTGACTGATCATAGCTCACGGTATTTCTAGAGGCTATCAGAATAGTCATACATGCTGCTCTTCCTTATAGGAGGAAATGCACTCTTGGCCCCCCTTGTCCACCTTTTTAAAACACAGCAGTCTCAAAGCTTGCTTTGTTTAAGAGCGACCAACACAAAGAAGATGTGTGAGCAGGGGGTTCCAAGAGACTGTAACTTAAGACAAGAACAAAAAATTCCCTTCAAAGTGCCCTCGTCAAAACTTATATCTCATTCCAAATGGTATTATCTGTCTTCTTTATCCTCCCTGCCAACAATATACTTAATCGTATCATCTCCATGTTCAATCTCTATAGCAAAACACTTCTTGGCTGCTTTTATGCTGAACTGCACCGTGGCAAAGACACTTGGTGTGAACGATTTCGTAGCCTCTTTCTCAATATAAGAAGCATCTAGCTCTAAGCATGGAGTTGAACTTGATGCCACAAAGTCTAGAATCACTTCATTCAGGCGCAGCCGTGAAAGGCAGTGGTGAAAGTGTCGTACCAGCTCAAATAGTGTTATTTTACCATCTAGATTTACCTGAAGCCTAGAGATCATGATCTCACTCTGGTGGTTGCTCCTCAGTCCTAAATAGCAATTACCAACATGATACGCGACACACCATAATTACCTCCTCTCATACATCTGGTACAACCATAAATCTGTATCTTAACGTTTTGCTCGTTCAAGAAATTGAGCCATTTTCTCTCAACCTCTTGCATGGAGCAACAATCATATAGGAAGCATCTTAGTTCATCCTTCACATCACCATCGTTTAGATTACGCACAACGCAATGCTCAGTGTGCCAGATGCATAGCCTATGCGATGAATTCGGCCACACCAGCACGATTGCATTCTGCATAGCAAGGTCTCCATCAGTGATCACAGAAACCGGATACTTCTGATCCATGGCATTAGAGAATGTCCTAAGCATCCACACATATGACTTAGTTGTCTCCTGGGAAGTAACTCCACGTGCAAAAAGAACTTCGCTGCCATGCTGATCCATGCCGAAAAAAGGAACAAGGGGCAGTTTATACCGGTTCGTTTTGTATAATCAAGTCGACTTTGGGTATCACACCAGAGCAGTTCCTTGAGGTGCCCTTTCTCATCGGACCTGTAGTCAAAGAAGAAATCAGGGTCCCTAAGTCTGCATTCTGATGACTGTTCGAGCATCACCAGTAGCAACTGTGTCCAACTTATTGCGATGGCAGAAATTATACAAGTCCCTTTTTGTAAATCCAACCATATCATACCAACCAGACCGCATTTCCATAATATCGATAGTATGATGTTTGCGGATCCCAGCAATCTGCATCTCTACAATGTTAGCTTTGTGCTCATCTCTGATTCTTCTATGTGAGCGCAGAAAACAAGCAAGGCCTTGTTTCACCATCGGATGGTTATGCTCACAGATGAAACGCTTCACACGAAATAGCTCGGTGTCCTGATCGAGTGCAATCACAAGTTTAGCAGGGCATCTAAAATGATTAATGTTCTGCAACCTTTCACTTCTTGTTCTCCCTCATCAGGTCCTTCTCTTCGTGCAAACCTTGACAACTCCAAACAAATTGCTGAAGCCAAAGGGTATTCCTGTCAACCTTGCCTTTGTCCCACTCATAATAATCTTTCCTAACACTAAATCCTTCCCCAAAGCATACTTGTTATAAAACACGTATGCCTGTTTTTCATCATCAAACACCTTCCTAACAATCCGCATTGTACTCAAGACCCGTCATTCTCTCCTGCATCAATCAAAAACATCAAACACATTAGCTTTTGCTATTGTACTAATGATGAACTAGAAATTGTAGCGGATGAGGATGAGGATAAGGATGAGGTGCCCTACCTGTGCCTAGCGGAACATGCACGAAGTGGATGGCCGTGGACATAGCAGGTACAGTGAGCCGGTGACGATGGCGGTGGCGGCACGACGAGCAGGAAGCTCGCACGGATCCACGAGTGGAAGTGGCGGTAGCGGTGTAAAGAGGGCTAGGAAGATGACGGCTGGCGCGAGCGATGGAGGCGACAGTGCACAATCCCTAGCCACCACCATTCCTTCCTGGGCGAGGAGACACAGGAGTAGCGAGGGATCGATCGAGCGAGTGACGAGCAGAAGGGGAAGGAAATAAATGGGTGCGGACTAGTTTTTTCTAATCCCCGTCCATTGACGTAGATATCAAGTACCGGGGGGGGATTCTCTAGCTCATGCTTTTTGTTACTCTTGTGAATCCAAATGGGCACCGGAATTGGACAGGAAAGGAAAATCGTGTGGTATTTCTCAATCCACCGACCGGGGATATCGGGCGGTATTTTTGGTATCCAAATGTTCCCTTAATGGTTATTCAGGAAGCAAAGAGTATCCCAAAATTTTGTTGTGTATATGATTAGTACATTCTCGAGGATAATATGGATGACAAGGTAGAATCGAGTTGGCACATTGACAGAATGAATACATATGTTGCCCGCTGGCCTATTCTACTAACAGACTGGGTAGGATATTTTTTGAAGGTTTAAGATCTGGTAGACTATTTTCTTCAAGATTTAAAGCACCTGGAGGGCTATCAAAACATTCCACTCACTTCCTATTATTATGCATCACACAAGGATTATCTACTAAACGAGCTGAATTTCTATGTGGGAGGTAATGGGAACGTATGCCCTTATTTTTTCAAAAAGCTGATGTAGTTTAGAGAATGCTACATCCAGCTAGCGACTTTTATTCCAACATGGCTATACTCGTATTGTGTTCCGATAGGGCTAGGCACATATATTTGGCCTAAAGTTTCATGTCCGTTGCTTAAATTTCCCAAGGAATTCAGTGGTGCATTGGGCTTCTATTGTCGCACATTTCTACAAAAGTCTTGATGGCATTCTCCACTCCATTATTGCAAATAATAGCTCGGCTGCACATTTTATAATGGGGTGGTATGTGCGCTATTGGAAGGACTTGTCATAGCAGCCCATCTTCATGGCACTGCTTGCATATTCACTATCCTGCATAATAGATGTCTCATATGATTCAATAGTGCAGGTTAACTTGCAAGATGAAGATTGCATGTTTCTGGATAACGCTGAAGTTGGGTTCTCTCTCCAGGCTCGAGACCTCTTAGTGAGATTCAGAATTTATTTCTGTGAGGGCCAACCGAGTATGATTGAGGACATACGAGGGTCCTAGAATGGCACGAGTCTACTAACACTTTTGGAATTATGATTAGTGGCAACTTGGGTGGGGTTTCCTATCCTCGTTGCCAAGTATACCAAAATATGATGTATGCTCCCCATAGATTTCCATGCATATACATGATAAATACCACGAATATAACAGAAGTACCCTAGCATATGTATTCTATGCAAGTATTTATATAGCCCCATGAAGATATGATGAGTATGCACCCCAACAAATAGATTTGATGTAACTTCTACTCCCCTTTGTTAGACGAGATTTGTTAAACCTCTCTTCCATGATATAGTTGGCTCAACAACCACAAAATATCTACTGCCAAGATACGACTCTGTCGAAGATATAGGTGGACAATAAAAAATAGGAAAAGATAGTGGGTTCGAATTGCAACAAGTCCCTACTTGAACTCTACTTGGTGAGGGGCACTTGTCTGATGAAATTTTGTAAGAAAAAGGAAATTTCGTGAGCCAATGTTGTGTAGCATCCCAGCGCGTGTGGATCCGGTGCCAACGGCCTCCTCCATGGCGGATTGGGCCCCAATGCATGTGGATCTAGCAGAGGGGGCCTCCACCATGGCGAATCTAGCCACAACACAATGGATACAGCGGTGGTGGGCTCTATCATGGAAAATCCGACCCCTGCGTGGGTGGATCTCGCAGCGACGGCCTCCACCACATTGGATCCGTCCATAGCACGTGCGGATCTGGTGAATGAGTAGTCGGAGCAGGAGCAGTCGGAGCAGGAAGAGATTGAGGCTGTCGTGGTAGTGGTGGGTGAAATCGCAGTTTGGGCAAAGAGGTGAGAATCCGAGAGGCAGCCCGCATGGCACCTTAGGAGGCGACAACAATGTCGGGGAGCTCGCGTGCTTGTTGATGGAGACATCGAGCTACGCCATGCATAGCATAGGTGAGATGTAGAGTGTGGGCACCATTGGGCGATAAGCTGCCTCTATAGGATAAGTAGTGGCTATTGAAGGTGTCGTGGGCACCCAGGCACAGCCTTAGATGCACCGGCAGGGGTGCTGGTGGCACGGAGGTGCTAAGTGATGCTCCTACATACAAAAGTCTATGTAATGTTCCAACAGGAGCGAGCACTACAACAGTAGCATCAAGAAACTTGAAGTCCATCGGTATGCTATGACCATGGTATCCGCAACAAAGGGAAAGGCCGTTTCATCGAAGATGACGTGCCGGAAGATGACATATGCGGCATATAAATATATATATACATACATACAACCGTGTTCTCAAGTTAACCACACAGTCAACTATTCCTGCAATGGTCTATATGAATACTACTTGCACCGGTGTTATTTGTGTTATTAATGTTAAAGTGAGAGAGTTTAGATTAAATGATACCTATATATATAGGCCTTGCAGGGGTAGTGGAACACTTCGTGGAAGGACAATAATGGTTTGAGTACACTGGAAATTGGATGACCATGGTCCAAGGTTCCCCAAAAATTATATTTTAGGATTCCAAATTTGTAGCGATCATGAATGGCTCAAACACCAGTAGCTTTAACATGGTATTACAAGGAAACAACTACATCGTCTAAGAAATGAGGTTCCAAGCAAAGTCTCAGATTGAATTTTGCAATATTCAAAGCAATTATGAGTGTAGACTTGACCATTTCATAGTAGAGAAACCATGGACTTTGGTCATCCAATTTCCAGTGTACGCAAACCAGTTAACGTCCTTACATGAAGTGTTCCACTGCCCTTGCACAACCTATATAGTTATCTTTCAATCTAACTATGGTTATTGAATTTCCATGAAGTCTTCCATTTTCCTGAAATGTATGTATGTTTATAAGCCTCCTATGCCATCTCCCAGCACATCATCTTCGATGAAATGGCGGCCTTTCCCTTTGTTGAGCGCCATGGTCATAGTATTTTGACGGACTATGAGTTTCTTGATGCTACAGATGGTTGATGGTCGTCTGCAGGAGCACCACTTAGCACCTATAGTGCCATTAGTGCCCATGTTCCTTCTGAGGTTGTGCCTAGGGCGTCCCCAACACCTCCAGTAGCTGCTACTAATCCTCTAGAGGTTGTTGATGGTCCCCCAACTCCTGCGCTCTACATCCTGCCCGTGCTACGCACGACATGGCTCGATGTCTCCAACACTCACCATGGGTCCCCAGTTTTGGGTGTCCTCCTCAGGCAACCCTCCCAGGTTCACAACTGTTCGCCTAGACCGTGACTTCATGTCTGCTTGCTCCTACACTAGCTGCACATACACCAGCCATGCCACTCCGTCTACCCAAGGGTGTTGTAGTTGTCCCTCCTATGACCAACCAGCATGCTATGGGCACATATTCAAATATTGGCTACCATATGCCAGCCATGTTCAACGCTGCGCCACTTTCCCCTAGTGCTACAGACCTTTTGTAGCGCTCTGTCAACCCCAATTACCGAGCTGCTATGGAGGAGGAGCATAGTGCTCCGTTGAAGAACTGTACATGGGATCTAAAGCCTCGCCTCCTCGGGCCAACATCATCATCGGCAATGCTCCAAGCACAAGTTTATGTCTGATGGCTCTCTTGAGAGGTCAACGCATGCGAGGTTCTTCATGGCTTTACCCAGTGGCCTCGTGTTGACTTTGATGAGATGTTCAGTCCCACGGTGGAGCCTGCTACTATTTGCATGGCGCACTCTCTATCTCTCCCTCGATGTTATCCCATCCACTAGCTTCATGTGAAGAGTGTCTTTCTTCACGTCAATATGATAGAGATAGTGTATTGTCAACAATTGTCTAGGTTTGAAGATTCAGCTCATCCAAATTTTGTTTGCCTCCTGAAGAAGTCACTCAATGGCCTTAAGTAAACCCCTCGTCCTTGGTATAGTCAGATGACCATATACTTTATGTCTTGGGTTTGTTGAACCCAAGTCAAGCACATCACTTCCACAGCATGCATGTTCAGCGAAGCGGTGAATGATTTCATTGTCAATGATAGTACGTGCTGGACATTCTAGCTCACACCAGGATGACAGATTGCAAGTCATACTCCACACTACTTGACACTAATTCGAAGGTTGTTGCAGGTGACACGCCTTGTGTGTGATGGTATAGACTTTGGTAGTCTTGTTGGAGCACTACAGTACTTGGCATTCACCTAACTTGTATTGTTATTTTCGTTCAATGGGTCTTCCTTCAAAAGCATGACCTCCATGAGACTTACCTTGCTTCCGTGAAACTGGTTCTATATTATGTTCAAGGCACCCACTTGGTCTCCTATTGCGACCATCTACTTTGACAGATCTTGTTATCTACACTGATGTTGATCGGGTTGGTTGTCCCGATACCTCAGGATATGCCGTGTTTCTCGGTTACAATCTCATCTCCTGATCCTCCAAGTGCCAGAACACCATGTCTCTCGGTGATAATCTCATCTCCTTTGAACCAAGTGCTAAACACTAACTAGATATCATATATATAAATATGACCCACCGTCCAGAAGTGCGGAAATTCAGTTTTCATTTATTTCCAATCCAAATGCAATTTTTGCCACTGATGCAAATGTAAACTATATACAAATATAAATAATAATGTGTTTGAATATGAAATGTTGATACAAACTGTTTTTCACAGCACTACGTACCATGGCTGTTTGTGCTGCATCATTTGTATCATTGGACGAAGCCATGAGCTACCAAACAATTCACGTGTTAATGTGAGAGCCATTGTGGCTCATGTTAGACAATGGGACTGCAATACCTTGTTTCCGTGTACGTTCAGGGAGCTTACACTAAAAAAACAAGTAAGTACCTATTAAAGAAAAATATGCTTTTAATGCTCGTACGTTTTTATCTAAACCACTATAATAGCAATACCTTGAACTAAATAGCTCGCTTAAGACTGCCGATATAGCCCGCTATAGCTTTTTGAGGCGTGGTGCCTCTATTTGCATCCATGTATAGTTTAGCCGCTATAGCCCGATATAGCTCCGCTAATAGCTTTTTTAGAGACAAACCGCTAAATATCTTAGCCCGCTATTTAAAACATGACTTTGTTCTCTTACATAGCAGGCGGATTGCACTTCTCCAAGTATTTATGGATGATTTTTTTTTGAAAATTTACAAATATTTTTTTAGCTGGTACTGAAGACTATTTTCTCATTGCCGCTAACATGATCATGGACTCAGATGCATGTAAGTTGATTTGAACTTGATTAAATTTTGTATTACCGATAGCACAATTATTAATCATCAATTTACATCACAGGTTGTCTGACAATGGAGGCAAATAGTTCCATCACTTTTGTGGGCCCATGGGATAATTGACCTATTTTTGCATCTCTCAAAACGTAATGTTTTGGATCCAAAGTATAAAATCAAGCATTGTTCTCGAAAATAATTTTTGTAATTATAAACTTCATTTCAGAGACAACTGACATTTATCCTAAAGTTGTCGTCTCAATTACGGAATGATGCATATGACAATTATCGAGTTAAAGATGCAGTTAGTGCTCGACCTAATGAGGTCCATAGGCTCAAATATGAAGAATGTCCTCCAAAGCATCAATTTACATCATAGGTTGTCTGACAATGGAGGCAAATAGTTCCATCACTTTTGTGGGCCCATGGGATAACTGACCAATTTTTGCATCTCTCGAACATAATGTATTGGATCCAAAGTATAAAAGAAAGCATTGTTCTTGAAAATAATTTTTGTAATTATAAACTACATTTGAGAGAGAACTAATGTTTATCTTAAAGTTGTCGTCTCAATTACGGAATGATGCATATGACAATGATCGAGTTAAAGATGCAGTCGGTGCTCGACCTAATGAGGTCCATAGGCTCAAATATGAAGAATGTGCTCCAATGGCGAAACAACCTGGGTGTCATTACTTACATTAACAGTTGTAATTGTCGTATTTAGATTCTCATATTGAATAATAAGAACTTTTAATGTAATGCATAAATAAATGTGAGCACCGATGATATCATTGATTTATTTACATTTTGCACTACATCTATTTTCTATATTATTAAATCTGTCTGTGCCCTAAGCAAGGCCCAATAACACACCAACGTCTAGCACGAGCACACAGTCAACCGCCGCGCACTGGACAGTTCGGCCGTGTAGGCACGCACAGATCACGACCCATTTTACAATGAACATGGAGATTCCATACCCCAACACCACTAGCCACGAAGGGCCAAACATGCTACCAAAAGTGGGCCATGTATAGGTCCCCCAAACTCACAATTTGAAGCCCAGTTCATTGTCTCCAACCGAAGTAGCAGGCCCCGAAAGCAAAGGTGATGGGGTCAGCCACAGTCTCCATGATCCGAGGAATCGCGTCGGTTGCCAACACCCATAGCCTCTACCAGTCGACTTTCGTCAGACCCGATGAGTCGCGCCTGTTGCTATACCAGTAGCCATGAGCAGCTTCCGACCTCACATTCCCTAGACCAAGCGCACCACGCCGACGCCTCGACGCCGCCGTGAACCAGAACGTTTGCGTCCTCCAGCCCGCTGCTGCACGTTGAAAGCTACCATTGCTTCCAACACTCAACGCCGGATGCAACGTACACAATGCCATGCAAGGGCCGCACAAGTTCGATGCCGCTACTTCAACCCAGATGAGTTGCCGCCGGGTAGGCCGTAGGATATTGCCGCCGCCAGCTGAATGCTCCATGAAGTGTCCACGCTGATGTTAGAACCAGACCTGGCGCATCTGCCGGTGCTGCTTGGTTCCTTGGAGCCGGCCTGGCCCACCTGCCGGCCCGCTCCCCCAGGTCCACTGGAGCCACAGCATATAGCTCTTGGGCCTACACAATGGTTGTGTAGGCCCAAGAGCTATATGCTGTGGCTCCAGTGGACCTGGGGGAGCGGGCCGGCAGGTGGGCCGGGCCGGCTCCATGGAACCAAGTAGCACCGGTAGATGGGCCAGGTCTGGTTCTAACAATTGGTATCAGAGCCTGGTTAAGAACCCGCAACAAATCTTGGTAGGGTCACACAGACGAGAGAGCACGCTACAGGTGGGGCCCCGTCATGACAAACGTCTTAGGGCCACACAGAAGTGTGAGTCAAAGAGTTGGGTCCGATGTGTGACTACGGGGGAGATTGTTGGGGTTAGTCCCACATCGGTAATTGATGGTGGGGCAGCACAACATATAAGGCGGGGCGGTCCTCACCTATCAGACTAGTCTTTTGAGTTGTGTAGGCCCAAGAGCTATATGTTGTGGCTCCAGTGGACCTGGGGAGTGGGCCGGCAGATGGGCCGGGCTGGCTCCAAGGAACCAAGTAGCACCCGCAGATGGGCCAGGTCTGGTATTAACAGCTGATGCCGCCAACGAACCTCTCCTCCTCCCATGATCGATAGAACCACCTTGACGCAAGACATCTCCCTCGCTATCTACACCCATCCACCCCTCCACCGATGGTGACGATGCTGTGTTCCAGTCACCAACGTACCCAGCCTACTCCTCCCCATTGCGAATATACAAATTTTGATTTCCCAAGCAGGTATGCCATCTCTTCTCCCTACTCCTCCCCATTGCGAATATACAAATTTTGATTTCCCAAGCAGGTATGCCATCTCTTCTCCCTTACGTGATTCAGTATGACGAAACTCATTCAGTTCCAGAATATCTGAGGAAGCTCCTTTCTTAAGAGATATATTGTAGATATGCTATTGTTCAGTCACATGCGAGGTCTCTCAAGCACTACTTTAGTTATTGGGCAATTTAATATGTGTCGCCTTACGTTTTTCATGGTATATATTTTGAGCTAAGTTTTAAGCTTATTTTATCTCATTATTGCTAAGAGAATTATGGTATTGTCTTATGTCTTATGTGTGATGTTTAATTTTACCCATATAATGATTATTTCCGCTGCTAAGTAACGTTTACTTCTCTAGTTAGAATGGAACCAACGGGAAATTCTAATTAGGAACTTTTGTTATAGCTTATGATATATCTTTGACCAACGTTAATTTATATGCATATGTCAGAAGTCTTATGTCATGTTTCTTTTTTGTTTCTGCCCAATGGAGATGCGAATCTGAAATGTCATTAGCATTTATGAATCAGGCCAACGTAGGATTTTATTTATGCATGACATAATGTGAATATCCCCTTATTAATGTTGGTTAAGTTCTTTTGAGTGAGGCTTTGGTCCCTCGAGACCATGGATATAATCAATAAAATTCCTCTCTTGGACTGGACCAACTTCCCATTATGGAAAAGGGAAATACAGTTTGCTCACTTTAACTCTAAGTTGTGATCATGCCATACGCCAAAGTGCTCCCACTCTCCCAACAGGAGAAGGTGATTATGACAACGCCTTCTACTGGAGAGTTAAAGGGGTGAAATCCTTGAAACTGATAATGCCAAAGAGTTCTTAGCTTCACTTGAAGAGTGTCATAATGATTGGCAAAAGAATCGTGAAAAGTTTATTGCCCTAAGATGTGAGCGTAAGCTCAATTTAGAGAAGCAAGAGTTAAACCGATCTAGTGCTGAACCTAGTTCTGAGAGTCGAAGATGTCACATCTGCAAACCTATCGGCCATTTGCAAAAGGATTGTGATCGTTATAAGAACTGGCTCACAGAAAGTTTTGATTAATTTTAATTACAAATCCCCTACGTTGATACTTGAAGGATTAACTCTGGTGTTGTGTGCACATTACTAGTTCTTCACAGATCTTCCAGAGGTTGGCAATGGGGGAGCACAAAATTAAAGCATTGAATGGCTTAAGATGACGAAGCCACTACTCTCCCAGTGCCATTAGTTTATAATTTCTCCAATAATGTAACCTTTGTCCTTGCATGAAAGGAATATATTTTAGATTCTTTCATTACTTGATCATGTTTGGAACAATAGATGCTTTAATGTAATGATGACATTATTCTTTATTTATTAAGCAAGTCATTATTTACATAATATTGCCTTTGGATGACTATTCTGTGATGATTATGTCTTATGATTAATGGTAAAGAGAAGTCTATCCAATGAAAATCTAATCGAAATTATGGCTTTTGTCTAATACGTCACATTTCAAAGGGGGAGAAATAGAGCGTCTCATTAGAGCCAAGATGCTTCATGGTGAGCTAAAGCATATAAGTTTTAATCAATTATGAACTTAGTACAAATTTCTGATGGGATCAACACATTAGACTATAATTGGGTCTACAAAATTATAAGTGACTCCCAAAGAAAGATGGAAAAGTTCAAGACAATGCTTGTAGTTAAGGTACCCAATGAGTTGTCTCTCTCCTATATCTAAGAAATATTATTTAGAATTGTCATAATGCTTCTTTGCTTCTTATTATGTTTTAGAGTTATATTATATGGTTATAAGTTTTTTCATAACATAATAATTTCCATAGGAATATACACATGGCTCTATCATAAGTTTTAGAGTTACATTAAGTTTTTATGTCATCACACTTGCAAATGGAGCCGTTTACTTTTAAGGATCATGTTGAGTATTGGTGATAGCGTGCTAAAGCTTTAGGCAAAACCATAAAGCATAAGATTTTTATTCCCAGTTTAAAGTGGTGAACAGCTTATCCATACCACTATACTATGTCCATCGTAATGCAGTTATCCTATGCGAGTAACAACAAGTCAAGTGTATCTGTCAAACACATTGATGACATAATGTATCAAGTTGTGAAAGATAGAACCCAGGATCAGACAATTAGTATTATGCATTAAGTTAATGTCATGGATCCTCTAAGGATTGCCGACCAAAATATTATTTGATTATGTCGTGCACATGGATTATTTGGAAAGCCTTTAATTCTGGGGATGAGGGTCATTCAACAACCAAGTCCCATTATGTTTATGTGTCATCCTATCAAGGTGGATTTATATACCATAGGTATTGTTGTTGTAGTGGAATTATTGTTGACTGTTGTAAACCATTGCCTCTGTATACTATTTCTACTAAGTGTGGACTTATGATGTTAACCTTTCGATCAAAGGGGAGAATGTTGGAAGTGATCTCCGGTTTTAGAGGAATGTGCCAACCCCCAATCCGTTGCATGCCAAGTCAATGCATGGGAGAGTAACGTTCCCCATTTAGCGCCATGATCGGACACTCACCTAATTACCTATGGTTGTGGCCCCTGGTTGAACGGCACCACAATAGAAGGAGGTGGACATCACTAAGTCAAGCAAGCCAACGCATGCACAAGGGTGTCCACTCATTCCCAAACCACTCGCTGATCCTCAGAGTGCCGCATCAACCTGAAGGCCCGCCGCCACTCTGTCGTTCCTCTTCCTCACCAAGGAGGAAAGGACATCGGCATCACCACCGCCGCCTTTCTCATCGATGTACCGAAGTCAGAAGAGGGAAGGCAAATCCATCGACAACTCGACGACCTCTACCGATGGACAGCCATCGGTCTAGGAGGAACTTCAGGCTGTAGTGGTCAGTGCGGACGAGGAACCGACGTCCCCACAAGGATGGGCGCCAGTGCCAGACTACTTGCACCAGCCCAGTGAGCTCACAATCGTCGGCCGCCAGCTTCAGATGGTGGGCGACGAAGGGTCGACTAAAGAAAGCCAGGGGTCCCCCCTTGGTGTAGGACGGCGCCGAACCCGGTGTCGAAAGCGTTGCAGTCGACCATGAACTGGCGCTCGATGTCAGGCATATGTAGAATGGACGCCGACAAAAGCGCCCGATTGAGGACAGTGGAGGCCTCGTCTGCCTCCGCCGTCCAGACGAACGCAGAGGCGCAATGGAGCCGAAGTTGCGGATGAACTTCCTATAGTTAGCCGGCAAGGCCCAGGAAGCCACGCAGCCCACGAGGAGAATGCGGCGGCGGCGAAGAGGCGATAGTGGCCACCTTGTCGTTGTCCATGGCGACCCCGTCGGTGGAGATGACATGGCCAATGTAGGCCACGGAGAGGGCCCCGAAGGAGCACTTCCACCTCTTCAAAAAGAGGCCGTGGGCACGAAGGGCGATGAAGACGAGGCTGACGTGCTGCAGGTGCTCGAACCACGACGTGCTGTAGATCAAAATATTGTTGAAGAAAACCAGCACGAACCTACAGAGGAAGGGGTGGAGTATGTCGTTCATCAAGGCCTGGAATGTCGCATGGGCGTTTAATGACCGAAACAGCATCACCAGGAATGCGAAGTGGCCATGGTGGGTGCAGAACATCGTCTTCTCGATGTCCGCCGAGTGCATGCGCACCTGGTGGTATCCAGAGCGGAGGTCGAGCTTGGTGAAATAGATGGCGCCGTGGAGGTCGTTGAGAAGCTCATCCACCACCAGGATTGAGAACATGTCCTTGGATGTGCGGACATTGAGCGCGTGGTAGTCGATGCAGAATCACCACGACCCATCGGCCTTCTTGACGAGGAGCACATGCGCCGACAACGGTGAGGTACTGGGGCGAATGATGCCCTACTCCAGCATGGCAGTGCACTGCCGCTCGAGCTCGTCCGATGGGGGTACCGGTACCGCCGCACTGCCACCGGTGCTGTCCCGGGCAGCAGGTGGATGCGGTGGTCGTAGGGGCGGACCGGTGGGAGGGCGTGTCAAAGATGGTGTCATGCTGAAGTAGAAGCTCCTCTAGCAGTGGGTGGTGCAGGTCCGAAGCGACTACCGCCAATGACTGCTGCTGGGAGGGGGCCCCCGTGGCCCGAGTTTGATGTCGTGGATGAAGTTGAAGCACTCCAGGACGAGGCCGACGCAGGTGATGGAGAAGGGCGCTCCACCGATGTCAACGAGCACGTCGCAGGCGATCCCCTCGCATGGCACACGCTCGCTGTTGGCCACCGTGACGCAAACCTAGTGCCCCCGAGGCGCGAGACCAAGGCGCCGCATGGTCGTGCCCTGTAGGAAGGTCTGGGTGGGGCTAGTGTCCAGGAGAGCGAGGAGGCGCTCCCCCTTAATCATCACGGTGTGGTACGTCCTGATGCCTGCAAGAGTAAGTACAGAAACCCCAAGAGCATGAGCATGGGCACCGCCGTCAACGACGGGATCCTCGGCAGCACCATCCAAGAAGAAGAGGCGGGGGCACACGTGGCCCTGTGCGTATGGCTCATCCCTGACGACAGCGCTCCTGCATCTCCACCGGCAAGAGGTGGTGGAACAGGCGGGCGGGAAGGTGTGGCGGTTCCGCTTGGAGGGATGCCGCACCTGCTGCTAGTGCTGGGGCCTACTGGCCGGGCGGCCCCACGGGAACCGCGCCTGCCGGTGGTGGTCGGGGCGGCAGACCCGGTTAGGACGAGAGCCGGGCATCCCACGGCTGTGGTGGTGGTGGCGGAGCGCTGGCCACGACACGCATCTCAAAGACGCGCATCGCCACATCGACACGAATGTGGTCAGGCAGGCCGCCGACAAACAGCTCCGCCTTCTGGCATGTGGAGATGCCTCTTGTGTGCACCAAGATCGTCTGAAAGCATTCCTCGAACTCCTGGACTGAGGAGTGGAACTGTAGGCGGCCCAGCTCGGTGATCTGGGAGCCGAACATTGCGATGGGGGCTCCGAAGCAGAGGCAGCACAACTCCTTGAATAGGTCCCAAGTACGCATACCCTCGTCCTGCTCGAGGGCGTAGTACCAAGTCTGAGCGGCACCAGTGAGGTGGTAGGACGCCATCCACGTCCGTTGGGACCCAGTTGAGTGGGTCGACGGAGCCGTCATAGGTGGTGAAGTTGAGCTTGAGGCCCTTGGGCTCCCACGCGTCGGGATCTACCTCGGCCCGGGTGCCTGTGTCGCCGTACGAAGTTTGTGCCGAGGAGAAGGCCGGCCACAGGCTTTACTCTAGGAATAGGGAGCTATCGACACCCTGTAGAGTGAGCAACCAGCCGGAACGCCACTATGGGATGAGCCCGTCATGAGCACGGTGGTCCTGGCCAGAGCGGTGGAGTAGATTTGCTGCGGCGCCCGTGAATCATACGAGAAGTCCGGGATCGGGGACGGCGACAAAGAGAACTGCATCTGGGTGATGGGCACGCCGGTGGTCGGCAGCCTGGCGTCCGCCGCCGACGCCGCAGCCGCTGCGGCCACAGCCACCGCTGGCGCATCCTCCCAAGGCATGTCGTAGTCAATGGCCGGCTATGAGGACGGGGGCGGTTGGGGCCCGTGCGGCCTTGTCAGAAATGTGTGGATGCCCGCCACGGCTTTCCCCAACGCCAGCACAACCGCGGTGAGATCGGTGGGGCTGAGGACAGCCGGCGGCGCCCGCGCTCAGAGCGCCCAGGCCCTGCGATGGCGTGGCGATCATGGCAAGGGACATGGTCGGGTTGGGAACAGAGGTGGTGGGGTGGGGTGGTGGGGTGGACATCTAGCCAGGCAGCTGGATACCAGGTTGATAGGGTTCCTAACCCTCCCTGCAATCTCACGCAGCCTGTAAGGATGAGAACTTGGAGGATGAACATGACAACGGCGCTGAGGCACCGTGATGACAGAGGAACGATGGCAATAGGAGGTGGCAACTAGGGGTTTAGAGGGGCTGTCCATTCTCCCGGCTCCCTTTAGGAAGTCAAAAACAAGATTGTTTCTGCTTAATCCCAAATCTGAGTGGCCTACAATTATTTATGCATCTCCTCTCATCAATAAAAGCTACTTTCTAAATATATCTAAGGCAGCCCGGGCTTCAAGCCCCTCCCTGCAGCAATGTGCGCCAAAGGTTTGGTCAAGCCTCTTCATGCTGCAGCATGCACTAGTGGCTTGGTCAAGCCCCTCCATGCGCCTGGCCACTACAGTGGCTTAGTCAAGCCCCGCATCTAGCCACTACTGGTCCTTCGGCTTTGGTGTTTGTAATGGAGACCGATCATAACACCTGCATTCTCAAGTTGACACCAATGGATGATATATGGTTTGAGTGCACTGGAAATGAGAATGACAATGCTCCATGGCGGCTCCACTCCAGTGAGATGGTCCAGCGTACACTAGTAATTGCATTGAAAATCGTAAAATCCAATGTGATACTTAGCTTCGATCCTCACTTCATGAATGGTATAACTGCATCCTCTTCGCCCAAACCATGAAATCACGTACCACTACACACAGTGGACTCAACCTTAGCCCGCTCCGATTGCTCCTGCCCTGACTACTCCTTCATCAGATCGACATACGCTAGGGCTGGATCCGATGTGGAGGCCGCTGTGGCTAGATCCACCCACACAAGTGTCAAATCTTCCATGATAGAGCCCACAACCGCCCTATCCACACGTGTTGGGCAAGATTCACCATGGTGGAGACTGCCTCTGCTAGATCCATATGCATCAGGGCCAATTCTGTCGTGGTGGAGGCCGTTGGCGCTAGATTCGCAGGCGTTGGAATGCTACACAACATTAGCTCATGAAATTTTCCTTTTTCTTATAAAAAAATATTATGATGTCAAAATTTCATCATACAAGTACCCCCACCAAGTAGAGTTCATGGGACCAAAGAGTAGGGACTCAACTTGTTGCAATTTGAACCAGCTATATTTTTTTATTTTTTATTATCCACCTATACCTTTTTTGTTTATGAAACTGGAGGGGTCGTGGCCCTGTAGAGATTTATTGAAGATTAAAAAAGGTTCACAGCTTACAAGTCGAAAGGGGTAAAAAGGTTCAAAATTCGGAGCACCTTATCGGTCATGATGATCGAATCCACCATTCCCAGGCATGGACGAACTTTCTGATGTTGTCGTTCATTAACACCCATGCATCATCGTGAAGCTCCAGTCGCATCAACGTCAATGTTGGCTGCCGGCGGCGTCGGGACAACAATCATCGCCTTCGTTGCCGCCGCCGCTGCAGCCACCATCTTGTTTCCTCTTCCTCTTCCTGCACTCGATGAACAATCACCACCGCGTCACACGTATAGCAGTCTCCTCGGCCCCGTCGGCGATCGTCCTTCTCCCTGACGAAGCGGCTCCAGCCCCGGTGGAGCACATACATCTTGTCTCCGCTGGTGAAGTACGAGTACCGGAACTGCCACACCTTCCCGCTATTGGCGACGCCGACGACCATGAAGGCAATGTCCACGGCGCCGGTGGCGCCGGCCTCCTCGAGCGGTGGGAAGTGCTTCTTGGTGTGGAGCTTGGGCACCACCAGTCGTTGCATCGGGCCGACATCGCTCGGTGTCATCACCTTCTCGAACATCACTACCCGTGGGAGTGGCATTGGCAGACCCAGGATGTCACGGTCACCGCAGACACTAGCATCTTCTTTCCTCTTCTACTTCCTGCACCCAATGAATATCCATCGCGCATCACACCCATAGCAGTCTCCTCGACATCATCGGCGATCGCCATATTTGAGAATGTGATGGTGTCACCGGCGGCGAGGCCCTTCTCCCTAATGAAGCGGCTCAAGCCCCAGTGGAGCACATACTAGTTTCTGGTGAACTACGGAACTGGCACACCTTTCCTCCACCGGTGACGTCGACTTCCTCGAAGGCAACATCAATGGCACCGGCGACGCCTACCTCCTCGAGCGGCAGGAAGTGCTTCTAGGCGTGGAGCTTGAGTACCACCAACTCTGGCATCCCGCCGATGTCGCTGGCGTCAGCACCTTCTTGAACATCGCTACCCGTGGGAGTGGCATTGGCAGACCCAGGATGTCGCGGTCACCACCGACACCGCCATCTTCTTTCGTCTTCCGCTTCCGACACCCAATGAACATACGCCATCGCGTCACACCCATAGCAGTCTCCTCGGCCCCATCGGCGATTGCCGTCTGCGAGAACATGATGGTGTCACCGACGGCGAGGCCCTTCTCCCTGACGAATTTGATCTAGCCCCAGTTGAACACGTACATCTGGCTTTTGTTGGTGAAGTACATGTACCAAAACTGCCACACCTTCCCTCCACTGGCGACGCCGACGTCCTCGAAGGCGACGTCAATGGCGCTGGCGTTGCCGGCCTCCTCGAGCGGCGGGAAGTGCTTCTTCGCGTGGAGCTTGGGCACCAACAATTGTTGCATTGGGCCGACATCGCTCGGTGCTAGCACCTTCTTGAACATCGCTACCCATGGGAGTGGCATCGGCAGACCCAAGACGTCGTTGTCACCACCAACACCGCCATCTTCTTTGATCTTCCGCTTCCTGCACTCAATGAACATCTGCTGCCGTGTCACACCCATAGCTGTCTCCTTGGCATCGTCAGTGATCTCCGCCTGCGAGAACGCGATGGTGTCGCCGGCGACGAGGCCCTTCTTCCTGACGAAGTGACTCCAGCCCCGTTGGAGCACGTACTTCTTGTTTCTAGTGAACTACGAGAACCACCACAGCTTCTCGCCGCCGGCGCCGCCGACGTCCTCGAAGGCGACGTAAAATGCACTAGAGGCACCGGCCTCCTCGAGCGGCAGGAAGTGCTTATTGGCGTGGAGCTTGTGCACCACCAGCTCTTGCATCCGGCCGATGTCGCTCGATGACAGCACCTTCTCGAACATCGCTACCCGTGGGAGTGGCATTGGCAGACCCAGGACATTGCGGCCACCACTGACAGCGCCAACTTCTTTCGTCCTCCGCTTCCTGCACTCGATGAACATCCACCACCGCGTCACACCCATAGCAATCTCCTCGGCCCCGTCGGCGATCGCTGCCTGTGAGAACACGATGGTGTGGCCGGCGGCGAGGCCCTTCTCCCTGACGAAGCAGCTCCAACCCTGGTGGAGCAGGTACTTGTTTTTGGTGATGTACGAGAACCACCACACCTTCCCGCCGCCGGCGATGGCGACGTCCTCGAAGGCGACATCAATGGCACCGGCGGCGCCGGCCTCCTGGAGTGGCGGGAAGTGCTTTTTAGCGTGTACCTTGGGCACCACCAGCTGTTGCATCAGGTCGACGTCGCTCAGCGCCAGCACCTTCTCGAACATTGCTACCTGTGGGAGTGGCATTGGCAGACCCAGGATGTCACATTCACCGTCGACACCGCCATCTTCGTTCGTCTTTCGCTTCCTGCACTCGATGAACATCCGCCGCTGCGTCACATCCGTAGAAGTCTGCTCGGCCCCGTTGGTGATCGTCGCCTACGAGAACGTGATGGTGTCCTCGGAGGCGAGGCCCTTCTCCCTGACAATGCGGCTCTAGCCCCGTTTGAGCACGTACATCTGGCTTCCGCTGGTGAAGTACAAGTACCAGAATCGCCACACCTTCCCGCCGCTGGCGACGCCGACGTCCTCGAAGGTGACGTGAACAGCGTTGGCTGCGCCGGCCTCCTCCAGCGGCTGGAAGTGCTTCTTGGTATGGAGCTTGGGCACCACCAACTGTTGCATCGGGCTGACGTCGCTCGGCGCCAACACCTTCTCGAACACCGCTACCCGTGGGAGTGGCATTGGCAGACCCAGGATGTCACGTTCACCGCTGACACCGCCATCTTCGTTCGTCTTTCGCTTCCTGCACTCGATGAACATCCGCCGCCGCGTCACATCCGTAGAAGTCTGCTCGGCCCCGTTGGTGATCATCGCCTACGAGAACGTGATGGTGTCGTCGGCTTCGAGGCCCATCTCCCTGACGAAACGGCTCCAGCCCCGGTTAAGCACGTACATCTGGCTTCCGTTGGTGAAGTACAAGTACCAGAACCGCCACACCTTCCCGCGCCGGTGACGCCGACGTCCTCGAAGGCGACGACAACGATGCCTGTGGCACTGGCCTCCTCGAGCGGCGAGAAGTGCTTCTTGGCATGTAGCTTGGGACCACCAGCTGTTGCATCGGGCCAACGTTGCTCGGCGCTAGCACCTTCTCGAACATCGCTACCTATGGGAATGGCATTGGCAGACCCAGGATGACGCGGTCACCGCCGACACCACCGTCTACTTTCATCTTCTACTTCCTGCACTCGATGAACATCCGCCTCCACGACACACCCGTAGCAGTCTCCTCGGCCCCGTCTGTGATCGCTGCCTGCGAGAATGCGATGGTGTCGTCGGCGGCGAGTCCCTTCTCAATGACGAAGCGGCTCCAACTCCGGTTGAGCACGTACATCTGGCTTCCGCTGGTGATGTACAAGTACCAGAACCGCCACACCTTCCCGCCACTGGCGACGCCGACGTCCTCGAAGGTGACATGAACGGCGTTGGCTGCGCAGGCCTCCTCCAGAAGCTGGAAGTGCTTCTTGGCACGGAGCTTGGGCACCACCAACTGTTGCATTGGGCCGATGTCGCTCGGCGCCAGCACCTTCTCGAACATCGCTACCCGTGGGAGTGGCATTGGCAGACCCAGGACGTCACGTTCACCACTGACACCGCCATCTTCGTTCGTCTTTCGCTTCCTGCACTCGATGAACATCTGCCGCCGCATCACATCCGTAGAAGTCTGCTCGGCCCCGTTGGTGATCGTCGCCTACGAGAACATGATGGTGTCCTCAGAGGCGAGGCCCTTCTCCCTGACAATGCGGCACCAGCTCCGTTTGAGCATGTACATCTGGCTTCCACTGGTGAAGAACAAGTACCGGAACACGACACACCTTCCTGCCGCCTGTGACGCCGACGTCCTCGATGGCGACGTCAACGGCGCCAGCGGCCCCGGCCTCCTCGAGTGATGGGAAGTGCTTCTTGGGATGGAGCTTGGGCTCCACTAGCTGTTGCATCAGGCTGATATCGTTCGGCGCCAGCACCTTCTCGAACATCGCTACCCGTGGGAGTGACATTGGCAGACCCAGGACATCGCGGTCACCGTCGACACGTGGGAGCTGTTGTTACTTAAAATTATGTTTTAAGCTAGCCGTTTGTAGGGCTATGCTAGTGGTTGGAGGTCTCAGTTGGGTTTGTGTTATCTGCGCAGTGTCATGTTTTGATGTCTTCACATCTTTTGCTCTAGTTGTCTTGTCTCATGTAAACTCTAGTAACATTGTATTTCCGTTGCTAATGGAAATGGGGGTTGCACTCGGTTCACAAAAAAGTAACCCTTTTAACCTTCAGCCATTACATGATGATTAATGTTGAAGTTGCCGAGCCGGGACACCTGTCACTGCTGTCTGGCTGCAAGCCTGTTGCGTCTGCCTAGCTGGCTTGCCGGCCACCTCCGACTGACCGGCTAGACACCGCCTTGGCTTGTCTAGGCTAGCTGGCTACAGCATGGCCATGGCCGGCGGAGTGGTGCATACGGCAAGTCATGTCCTTTCTCCCGCTCGGCGCATGATGATGCTCCGTGAAAGCTGCTAGCCTACACGAGTGGAGACCGCTTGTGGTTTCTATTTGCTGGCTGGTCCATGTCTGGCTAGCTAAAAACAGGCAAGGTTCGTGCCTGCTTGCTAGTTGACTTTGCTACTCCTTTGAGATGACTGAGCACAAGCTTCCAGCTTTAGCTAGGCTCGCATGCAACTGTGTACTCCCTCCATCAGCCAACGCAGCCGCCATCTCGAGTCCCACGGCCGCCGCTGCCAAGCCCTCATGTCACGCGACTCTGGCGGCCATCATCAACGTCTTGCGGCGATCCATCCATGGGAGTTGAGGGAGATCAGCGGCATCGAAGGAGAGGAAGTAGGTACGGCGGCGCCAGGCTTAGGGCAGAGACGAAGAGGAGATAAGTAGTGTAGATGAATCTCATGGATTCGATTACAATATAATAAGCTAAAGGATAATGCAGACAATATGAGATAATACATGTTTTTTAGATGAGAAATCTGATTAAAAGTATTAAAATGTCATGTAAAACAAACTGTCAATGTTTTAGAGAGGTCATTTTAGAGAAGGGAAATACGACCATTACAAGAAAATTCATGTATTTGGGAATAAATAATGATTAAAAGAATAAAAAATGTTATTATAGCTTAGTGTCAATGGTTGGAATTCTATGTTAGAGAAACCAACATTTGAAGTCCTATTTTAGAGGACCACACGTTTTGAGTCCTATAATTACCAATTTCTCCGGTAAAAAACCCTATAACGAAGCCATATGTTTTGAGTCCTATGATAGCAATTATCTCATGTAAGAGGAAGTCATCAATGAAGAATAGAATCGTACCTAGGGATTGGGGTTCCTCTTCGACGGTGGGTGCGCTCGCTTCAGCCATGGTCACTGGTGATTCTCTGACCGCACCATTGCCTCGCTATCCCCTTCGGTCCTATTCCAAATCACACCTGCTCCTTCATTATCCTCTGCTATCCCCTGGACGCTCACGATATATCACACAAGGTGAGTTATTTGCAGAGATGGCAAGATCGACACTCAGTGGCAAATTCAGTCTGGTTGATTGCATCTAAACTGCGCTTATAGTAATGAATTCATCTTACTTTTATCTTCCTGGTAATGATGAATAAGAAATTTAACTTTTTTTCCAGTAGTATCCCAGCATATTCGCTTGTTGGTAGTACATTACACATGGTTTTTTATAACAGCCGTTAACATAGTTGAAGTAGCTAAAGATTGACTACTACTCATGTGTAAACCTAAACCCACGTACCAGGAAAAACAAGGAACTGATCCGCATCATATGCAAAAGTAGACACATGTATGTAAGTAAAAGTGAATTAAACTGTATACATAAAAAAAAATTGGTAAGGGCACTTACTTTTTTCCAAGCTGCGGCTACTCAGACTATTCAAACGCTCTGTTCTCCGTAATCAGGTACCTCTTTCTGCCTAAGCATAATGAAAGACGAACACGAAAGCATCTGAGCGGAACATGAAAACAAATAAACAATAAATAAATAAATAAAACCACACAACAGCCACACTAAGCCATGATAACTTTAAAATAAGAAACAGATTTGAAACGACCACACAAAGTCATGATAACTTAAATACAGGAAACAAATTTGAAACGTGTAACTAAGATTGGGTTCCGCCAAATCAACCGAGACACAGATAATGTCATACTTAAATTCAATTCAGAGAAACCAGAGAGGCAGGGATCTTTTTCTGTAAACACGCCGGCGCTGATCGGCTCTTCCTCTGTTGACCGGCGATGTTGACTTCTGAAACTGTCGATCTTGGCCACCGGTCGCCCGTCGAACGGTCTTGGCGGCTTCTCCCTTCTCCGGTCGCCGGAGCAGGCCCGAACATGGCGACGGCAGCTCGCACGGCCCGACGACGATCTCCGGCTGAGGCGCTTGGCAGCCGAGATGGCTGGCATCCTCCTCGTGCTTGAGATCAGAGGCGGAAGCGGCGGCGGCGAGGTATGGAAACAACAGGGGGGGCGCCCGATTTATTCCGCGCGGAGGAAGAGGATGCGTAGGGTTCGTGTGGACTTGGCATTGGCACGCGTGGCCGCCGTTCCGACTTGGTCGCATCGCACGACCCGCACGAACTGGCGCTAGGTGGATTTGCTGCTGCTCCAAGATAACAAACGGACCGGCCTACGTGCAAGGTGGCCCGGCGGCATTGGGCCATAGGGGAAAAGGCCGAAGCCGGGTGACATTGGAGTGCAATCTTGCTAAGAGTGCCTGGGCTCCGGATTGAGAGAAATATATATTACGAAATTCTTGAGCAAGGTGCACCGGATGGATGACCGAGCGTGCCAAGCTGAAGTCATGAATTCGCTGAAGCATGAAGAAATAACGAGAGTGATCGTCCGCCTGTGAGCGAGTGATCGGCCGCCTGTGATGTGATAAAAAAAATTGTACTAATCAGGCCCAGTAATCCTCCCAAAGATGCACTAAAGGCAGTTTCAATGAGGTTTTATGGGACATTTCATGCATATTTAATAGAGTACTAAATCATCAACCCTCTAGTTTTGTATTAAACGAAGAGGGAGAATAAATTCGTTTCATCACCACGATATGAGCTGGGTGGCGTTTCCAACACCGTGAAACGGGATGAAACTTGCATTGAGGCGCTCCATCGTTTCATCAGGAGGAGGCAGGACGCTAGTCCCTGGAGGGCCTCGTCGCCTTGGCTGGTTACCGTGTTCCTACGCCTCGCCTCGCCCCGGCGGGCTCCATCCACTGCAGGGTCATCAGTTGGGCGGCGATTCCAATACAGTCAAAAGGGATGAAACTCGCATTGTGGCACTCTGTCGTTTCATCGAGAGGAGGTAGGATGCTAGGCCCGGCAGGGCCTCGTCGGCTCGCCTGGTCACCGCGCGCCTACGGCTCGCCCAGCTCCGACGGGCTCCATCCGTTGTAGGATCACCAGAGCGAGACAAAAAACAGAGGCGGACATGACAATCTGCGCAGATACGAGCTCCGTCTCGTCCTGCCGGGCATAGTCGCGAGCCCACCTCGTCGCTGGGCATGATTTCTGCCGATCCACGCCGTCGCGAGCTCCGCCTCGTCGCCGCCGGGCACGAGTCCATCTCGCCACCCAGCGCAAGCACGCCTCGCCGCTTGGGCTCTGCGATCCGCACAGTCGCGAGCTCTGTCTCGTCGCCGCTAGGAACGAGCCCGCCTCGCCGCCGCACGTGGTCTCCGTGCCGCTGAAGGCAGTGGGCTCCGATGCCAGCCACGGCAGAGTGTCTTGCCGCTGTTGGCAGATCTTAGCGCAATCACTAGAACTCGATAAAGATACTAGTCCCCGGCAATGGCGTCAGAAATGCCTAACGACACTTCTTAGCACACACCGACTAGCGTGAGGTAAATGCGACTGGCGTCTGATAGCTAAGCCTACTACAAACCCGAACTACCACCAGAGAGAGGGTGTCACAATTTCTCTTCCGGCAACGGCCTAAGAATGCTAAGTTAAGCTAGATTCTAGTGACAACGTAAGACTAACCAAGGGTAACTCTGCAAGCGCACAGGTACCGCTGTAGCACTTCAACCGGGTGAGTATTCCGGTGTCGAATTTGTAGTTCGCTCACGGGAAACGGATTAAGACTCTCTAGCAAGTGGGTGATGCAAATCCGTGGTGGTTCTACTCAATCTAAGCTATTGATATTGATTAAGGGGTGAGTGTTGATATGAGTGATAACTAAAGGTAACTAGTAGGTAGCTAGCTAGGTGGGAGGGCAACGAGTGAGTAAGGACTCCTATGTATCTAACTATACTTCTGTGTTCTAATCTAACTAGTGTAACGACTTAACTAAACTAATGCCTAGACCATCGATGTGATAGGGGAAGTCGACTGACAAATAGGAGGGTTGCGTTCCCAGTGGGACTAACTCCTATTCCAGTGGACCTCGTCTTTAATGGACGCCCTACAGCCTACCCCTAACGCAAGTAGATATAACTAGAAGGCTGCGTTCTGTCACAACCGTCCCCGCTAATATACGTTGGAAAGTGAATGGATATACCAATCAACGATAGGGTGCATCCACTATTAGGCACTAGCCTAAGCACCTCGTCTAATCCAGTCTTAAGACTCCGGCTACCACGTAAGTAGCCTCGGCCCCAGTTGGTAGTGAAATACACACAAAGGATCTAGACACTAACTAGTTCAGACTCTACACTAACGAGACTAAGACACAACACTACTACACTAGTATAGCAGTGCACTAAGTAAATACTGAAAGTAAAATACTCAAAGTAAATACTTGATAAAGTAAGGCAAGACTATATTAATATAAGAAAAGTACTTCGAAAGTAAAGGTACAAGAGCTATACCAGATTCTCCAGAAGACGATTCCGGATACCCGAGCTTCGCTCGACTCGACTCTAACTCCCACTCTAGACTAGACTACACCACTCTTGATCTCCCAAGAGAGCTTGAGCTTGAGAACACTAATGTGAACTACTTGGGGACACTTTACAATGAGAGACTAGGGGGATATTTATAGTGGAGGTGGAGTAGGGGTTACTCCAGTGCCACGTCAGCGATCCGTGTGCTCTCCGTCATACGCCGTTGGATCAAACCGACCTTCCGCCGACTTGAATGGACGGCTCTTGGTGCAGGACACGTGGGAGTTGTGCAGGAAGGCGGTGGAAGCAAACCGACCTTGAGTGGGGCCCACATGCAGGTTGGCCGACCTAGGTCTGGCTGACCTGTGGGTCCCACTCCCCTTCTAGAAGGTCCAGGTGGCAGTGGGAGCAGTGCCAAGGTGTCAGGCCACCAAAGGTGGGTCGGCCGACCTGGCACCTGACCCCTGGCCCACGTGGCAGCTTCCTGGTGTTGTCCTGGCTTGTCACGTGTAGTCTTGTCCGAAGTTGGGTTCACTTGATATCTTGCTTGCTTCTATGTGAATCCTTGGTCCAATGTACCAATCGGGTGGAACGTTGATGTGTGGTACATTCGGATCCAAGATCAGGTTCTTCTGTAGTATCAGGGACCTTGCTTGGTGGTCAGATCCTGGTGAGACCAGAATCAAGTCAGTGGACCTGGGTTTTGGTCTTACAGGGCCTGTTTCCAGCTTTCCTGCATTTCACAAGCTAAGAATACAAGTGGAACTTTATTAGTGATAAATATGCTCATGTGATGCTTATCTTCCTTCTATCGAGGACTGTTGACGGGTTTCGAGTGTACCAAAACTGGTCTTTATTCCCGTCAACAAGATCCCCCAAGCTTAACCTTTGCTCGACCCGAGCAAACGATCAAAACTTGGTTCGATTGGATCGGTATCATTACTAAGTTAACATCTCAATAGTACTAAGTGCACAACAAAGAACTTCTCCTTGAATGGAAAATTTAGCAATGTTAACACACCCATATTACTCTAGCACCCATGGGGCTTATGGCATTAACTCGCCTTAGGATGTTGGAAGACAGAATGTTTTGACTAGAGCATCTACTTTTCTCATTCTTTTAGCAAGTTTCATGCCGAGGTTTTTGATAAGTTTTTCAAAAGAAGTCTTAATGTTCCTCAAAGGGTTTCTCTCAAGTCACTCAAGTGGTGTATGAATCCTCACTAAGGCACATCATGTGTTTGCCTTTCAAAGACATCCTACCTCTAATAAGGCTTTATGTGGAGCTTAAGTAGGTATGTCAAGGAATAGCGTACTTGCAAGGCATGTGTTGTCTTAGTTAAGAAAGATGAGATCTTGGACCATAGCAGAGTCTTATCATACCCTTAGATCAAGATGTAAGATGAAATGGATGGTAAGGTGATGAAGAAAAGTGGATGTATGGTGAATGAGGTTGCTCCTTTATTTGATGCTATCTCTCTTTCTACTTCTATTGAGACAAGGCTAGCTCTTTCTTCTCTTTTTTTTTCATCATCTCTCTCTTTTTTTTTTAACAGATGCCTAGCCTTTATGAGATGTGTCTCACCTAACAAATGATAACTGAGAGAGAATCTCTAACTGTGGAGTATGGAGCAACCCATATGATAAAATGGTGAAGGTGCGTACTTCTAGTGTAGAAGCAGCACAAGGATGGTGGTATGGACGATAATGCGTGCTCCTAGTGTAGGAGTAGCATAATTATGATGGTGAGATGCATATCCCCAGGATAGGAGTAGCTGTTGACGGTAGTTAACGTCAATTTTTAACCATCAACATAACTTCTATAACTGCAAAAAGATGATCACCAGCATAGGTTTAGAGGTTTGAGCTAACAAATTCCACGAGTTTTGGTGCACCTATGTTTTGCAGGGCTTATACAGGAATAGAGCTAAAATGGATAAAGTCATTGAATAAAAGTATCTCAAACGATGAATTGGACTACACCATTGTGAAGGGCTCGTCGAGACGATTGAAATGGATATATCATTTGCTATATTTGGAGTCCGGAATAAAAAGATATGAAGCAAGGAAGATTCACATGAAATGATAAAAAGACAGCAGACAAACTGACACGTGGCCCCACAGCTGCAGGCCCTGTCGGCGGCAGGCGCTGACAGGCGGACCCCACGGGCGCAGGCCGTGCCCCCCTGGCGCCAGCACGCGCAGGGCGCGGGCCAACAGGCGGCGGCCGCGTGGCGGGCCTTGCCTCCCCACGCGCGCGCGCACCGGCGCGAGGCGGGAGCGAGCGCTCGGCCCGGTCGGGTCCGCAGGGCCACATGGCGGCGCCGGGTTGGAGCCCAGAGGCGGTTGGGCGGTCCAGGCGGTCCGGCGCGACCAGACCGGCCAAACCGGCCGGTCCAGCTGCCCAGAACCTTCCAGAACTCTCCAGAAAGGCTACCAGCGCCCGGTTTCAACGGTTTAGGTCCGGTTCAGGCCCTTAGAGGCCGGTTCTTCTCCGGTTTTCTTCGCGAGATCGACCAAGGAATATGCCGGATTATTCTCTCCATCTCCACCCTCCATTTAGGTCGGTTTATCTAAGGGTGGAGAATAAAAGTGACGCGGATCGATGACATGGCGCCTCACGCGGATCGATGACGTGGCGACTCCACCCAGGGCTATATAAGGAGGGCGCCCCCCCCCCTAGGGTGGCCATCATATCTCTTCTACAAGATCAATTCTAGGGTTTCAATTCCTCATCTAATTAGAAGAGGGTCCCTCTAGTTCATCTAGTTCTAGTTCTAGTTCATCTAGTTCTAGTTCTAGTTCGTCTAGTTGTATCTAGAAAATAGGGAGAGAGAGGAGGAGAGAGCTGAGGAGGAGCCGGATCTGTCGGATCTTCCTCAACATTGTAAAGTTGCAGCATCTAGTTCGTCTTCCAGCTACTCTCCAGGTTCTTTAATTATTATTTCTAAGTTCAGTTCTTTATTTAATTATTACTTTATTATATTTACTTGATCTCCGCTCGTATTGAGTGCTCTAGTTATTCATGGTAATTAGAGTAGTAAGCGATAGTGTAGACGTGGTGTCTAGGCTATAGTTTACCCGAGTTTGCGCCCAATCCCACGGATAGTTGTGGTAGCCCCGGAGGTGACAGCTCGCCGCCGGCCTTTGTATTCCACCACGTTCGGGTTGGTGTTTCGTAGAGCTTTTAGGCAGCCTTCTCCCAACGACTATCTTCCCAGTCTTTTCGAGAGTTGGAAAGGACCTGCTGCTCCATAGTAAGTATAGTATAGTAAGCCTGATTTTGATCATCCAATCAACTTAGAAAACTCTAGAAGGTTCCTCTCTACCCACCAAAAAACATTTATATCTTCTTTTCTTATCTTTATCCTTGGACGACCTTGATTCTCTAGTACACTTCACGTTCCCCGTGGAAATCGATACTCTGGAATACTCCCGGGTGAAAGCTACATCGGTATCCGTTCGCTTGCGGATTTTTCTCGTGTGCGTTTAAAATACCCAACAAGCTTTAAAGGCGCCGTTGCCGAAATCACGGTAGCCGTGCTAGTTTAGAACCAAGTTCGCCCGTGTATCTTTTTGTTTTACCACCATTCTCACCTCACCACAAAAATCAACCACCACCAACCATATGGATTCCACTCCTATTCATATATTCTCTCGCACCAAAGGCCGAGTTCCTAGAGCCACCACAATCATCGAAGCCAATCACAAACCTTCTAGCTTTAAATTCAAACCCGGCCTTATAGCCATGGTGCAAAAGAAACCCTTCTCTCGGGCTAAAGGATGAAAATCCTTACACCCACCTTAGGGAATTTGAGCACTTGTGTTCCTGCCTCACCATTGCTGGCATGGCACAAGAGACCATTAGATGGAAACTGTTTCCATTCTCCCTTGAAGGAACAGCGAAACATTGGTATGCTCATTATGTGGGAGGAGTAAAAGGAGATTGGGATGAACTTCGAGACAAATTTGGTCTCGCTTTCTTCCCATCCAAACTTGTTAATGCCCTTCGAAAAGAAATTATTAATTTTGAACAGAAGGAGAAGGAGACTTTAGGAGCAGCCTGGGCTAGGTTCACAAGTCTTAAAAACACCGGCCCAGACCTCTCTTTGCCTGACCATGTCCTTCTAAGTCATTTCTACCATGGTCTTAGCGAAGAAGCTGCTCTCTTCCTAGACACATCTTCTGGAGGATCCTTCATACACATGTCCTTTAGTGAGGGGGAAGCTATCCTAGAGAAAATTCTTGAAAACACCCCCTACACTGGCATTTATGATGAGTTTCCTGAAGAAGAAAAAGAAGTCGAGTCAATCTCTGACCAACAAAAGGAGATAAATGCAACCGAATCTCAAAATCCTTTAGATCCTTCTAATGATTCGGTTACTAAAGAATCTCTCACTATGGGAACACAAACCACATTGGAAGTCGAGGAGCCCCATCCTACCACGTTTCTCTCAGAAATCGAGGTAGATCTTTTTGAAGATTTTGGGAATGCCTCAAACTTTCCAATGCAAGTAAAGCCTCCAGTGCACTCTGCACCATCTGAGGATAACGATGGTCCACCTAATGATCCTTTCTTAATGGAACACATTAAAGGACTTTCAGCCATCATGAGTCATGAGTGGTTGGCAGAAACGGAGTTATCCACAGAGGTAGCCCGAATCATTGCCCCCTTAGAGACTTTTTGTTGCAACCTTAAGGGGACCACCATAGAGGCTTATTATAGCCCTACCGTTGGGATGAACATTATGTCAAACGCTGTGGCCGAACAACTTTGCCCCAATGAGTCATTGATCCCATCTCATAAGCTTCTAAGAATTCCTTCTGGAGTTACTCTTGAAAGTTATGGGGTCATCAAGACTATTATGTTACGCATAAGAGGCTTTGAGTATTTTCTAGATTTTCATATCTATGACATCTCAAACACATCCCTCTTGATTGGTGTACTGTGGGGACACTCTTTCAAGAGCGACCAAAACAAAGTCTCTTGAATTTAAAGCCGGGGAACTCTACTATAGATGTCTCACTTGCGCGCTCACATAACGCGATAGTAGAACCCAAGCCCGAAGAAGACCCTATTGAGGAAGTCTTAATGGCATCTCTAGAAGACTTAGCTCAACCTCGCCGATCTTGAACACTTCATTGAAGAAGAGCAAGAGCTAGCGAGAACCTATAGAGTTAGACCCCTTCGAGTTGCCACCACGACCCCCAATAGAGCTAAAACCTCTTCCTCTTGGCTTGAAATATGTCTTTCTCAATAACAACCCAGAAACACCTGTTATCATAAGTGACAAGCTTTCCCAAGAAGAAACCAATAGGCTTGTCACTGTCCTAGAGAGACATAGATCGGCCATAGGCTACTCACTCCATGACCTCAAGGGGATTAGTCCCGCTCTTTGCACTCATCGTATCCCTACGGATCCCGACATCTCACCAACAAGAGAACACCAACGCAGGCTTAATAATGCTATGCGAGAGGTTGTTCAGAAAGAGGTCCTTAAGCTTTTGCACGCTGGAATTATTTATCCCGTCCCTCATAGTGAGTGGGTTAGCCCTGTCCAAGTTGTGCCAAAGAAAGGAGGAATGACGGTTGTTAGAAATGAGAAGAATGAACTCATTCCTCAGCGCACTGTCACAGGGTGGCGAATGTGCATAGACTACCGGAAACTTAACAAGGCTACAAAGAAAGACCACTTCCCGTTACCCTTCATCGATGAGATGTTGGAACGGCTTGCAAAGCACTCTTTCTTTTGTTTCCTTGATGGGTATTCCGGATATCACCAAATCCCGATCCACCCTGATGACCAAAATAAGACTACTTTCACATGCCCGTATGGAACTTTCGCATATCGACGAATGTCGTTTGGATTGTGTAATGCTCCAGCTTCTTTCCAACGGTGCATGATGTCTATTTTCTCCGACATGATCGAGAAAATCATGGAAGTGTTCATGGATGACTTCACCATCTATGGCACAACCTTTGATGATTGTCTCGGAGAATCTAGACAAAGTCTTACAACGATGTGAAGAAAAGTACTTAGTCCCGAACCGGGAAAAATGTCATTTTATGGTTCGGGAAGGAATAGTGCTAGGACACAAGGTGTCCGAACGTGGGATAGAAGTGGACGAGCCAAGATCGAAGTTATCGAACAACTTCCACCTCCCACAAATGTAAAAGGAATCCGAAGCTTTCTAGGCCATGCGGGGTTCTATAGGCGTTTTATCAAAAACTTTTCTCAAATCACTAGACCCCTCACTAGACTCTTAGCTAAGGATGCACCTTTCATCTTTGACAAAGAGTGCTATGAATCTTTTCAAACCCTCAAACAAGCACTCATTTCAGCTCCAATCATCCGGCCACCTGATTGGACGCCTGCCTTTTGAGATCATGTGTGATGCTAGCGACTTTCTTTGTTGGTGCCGTTCTCGGCCAAACAAAGGATAAAAAGCACTATGCTATATCCTATGCTAGCAAAACCTTGATCAAGCCACAACTCAATTATGCCACCACCGAAAAAGAGTTGTTGGCGCTTGTCTTTGCAATAGACAAGTTTAGATCTTACTTAGTTGGAGCGAAGGTAATCATTTATTCAGATCATGCTGCGCTTAAATACCTGCTCACTAAGAAAGATGCTAAACCTCGGTTGATCCGCTGGATTCTTTTACTCCAAGAATTTGACATAGAGATAAGAGATAAGAAAGGAGTAGAGAATTCAGTAGCCGATCACTTGTCTAGGCTCCAAAGACAAGGAAACACATGAGTTGCCCATTAACGATTATCTACGGGACGACACACTCCTCGCGGTATCACACTCTAACCCCGGTACGCGAGATATTGTGAATTTTATGGTTGCGGGTTATGTCCCAACGGGAGGAGATAAGAGAAAGCTCAAATATGATGCTCGATGCCACTTATGGGATGACCCATATCTCTATCGAGTATGTTCCGATGGATTATTGCGGAGATGTGTCCCGATGGATGATGCGATGAAAATCATAGAGAGATGTCATGCATCACCATATGGAGGACGTTATGGAACATTCCGTACGCATGCAAAGATCTGGCAAAGTGGATTCTTCTGGCCCACGATGTATCAAGATACAAAGGAGTTTGTTAGAAGATGTGCCAGATGTCAGAAACATGGAAACATCAATGCTCGGAATGCAATGCCACTCTAAAACAACCTACAAGTAGAGTTGTTTGATGTTTGGGGAATCGACTACATGGGACCATTCCAAAAATGCGGAGATCTTTGAGTACATCTTAGTGGCGGTTGACTATGTGTCCAAGTGGGTAGAAGCAATACCATGTCGAGCCGCTGATTCTAAGCACGCCAAGAAGATGTTCCATGAAGTCATATTCCCAAGATTTGGCACACCAAGAATGGTCATAAGTGATGGAGGATCACATTTCATTGATAAGAGCTTCAAACAATTCCCGACGGAATATGGAGTTAAGCATAATGTTGCAACTCCATACCATCCCCAAACAAGCGGTCAAGCAGAAACATCAAATAAGCAAATCAAGAACATCCTGCAGAAGACCGTGGACGAAATGGGAAAGAAGTGGAAGTACAAGCTTCATGATGCACTATGGGCATATCGAACCGCATATAAAACACCCATAGGCATGTCACCTTATCGCTAGTATATGGGAAGACATGCCATTTGCTGTTGAATTAGAATTCGAGCTCATTGGGCAATCAAGAAATGGAACATGGATGTCCATCTAGGCGGCAAGAATCATCGATGCAAATATCTCGAGCTTTGGAAGAGTGGAGAGAAAAGGCTTATCACGGCTCCAAGATTTACAAGGAAAGAACCAAAAGGTGGCATGACAAGAGAATCAAGCACAAGGAGTTCAAGCCTGGAGATAAAGTTCTATTATTCAACTCAAGAATAAAGCTCTTCGGTCATGGAAAACTTAGAAGCAAATGGGAAGGACCATTCAAGGTGATTGAAGTCGCATCTCATGGCGCGATCACACTTCGGGATGATTCGGTAACATATTCAAGGTAAATGGTCAACGTTTGAAAGTTTTTCTTGAACCTGAAAACATAGAAGAAATCGATGTGATTGAATTCTTGCAATTTAAAGATCCAATATAAAAACATCGTCGTACATGCTCTAGACAACTAAGGCCTAACACTTAATCAGTTTCACAAGTTTTGTTGTCTATTTGAGTTGTGCAGGATTTGAGGAGTCGGACAGGCGAATCATAAGAGTGAGAGATTATGTCAACATTTAGCTTGGGGGAGAGCATCCCCGTGTATCTAGATAAGTGTTTCTCGTTACCTTCTTATTTATTTTACTTCGCTTGCTATATATATTTAGTTCTATATAATTTTTAGTTCGTTAAATAAAAGGAGGGTGTACGAGTTTTTGCATGCTCAAATAAATCCCTAGAATAAACTCTTTGGAAGTGATGAATAGTTGCTCTGCTGCCGTAATTCCTTTCAAGTGCTTTTTCAACCTAGAACTCTCTCAAGTTTTGGATACACTTTGTTTTGATCTAGGATTTGCTCGAACACGAAACTTGTGGGTAGCGAATGCTTGATCTAAGTCTAGGTGGTTGACGGGTATGATATGGGAAGGTCTCGAGTCATTTTTTATCTTGTTCTAAGTGACACTAGAGTTAGAGAATTTATCTTTTGAAAATTCAAAATATTGCATGATGAGTTCCCGTATGACGAGTTTAAATACCTACCACAACCATATACATGCTTGCTAGACTAGGAAGTCCACTTATACTTACTTATGCTTTGAGTGTGGTCGATTGTGTTGACCTTTAGAAACTCGTCATACAGTTAAAGTCAAGATCACACACACGTATATCATGCACCCTCGCTACTTCTACCCCGGAAGTACGCGCCACCATATTCATCCATTTAGACACATCCCAAAACTGTTCTACTCCTACACTAGGAGTGAGCAGAAATTTCCCTTCATCCATTGCTAGCCCTTCTGTTATCCAATAAAGCTCCAAGTATCCGTTGCTGCTACCTCCGTCAATGTTTTCAAGGAAGAGATCAAGGTGCTTCACTAAAAAAAAAAAAAGGGAGATAAGAAAGAAAAAAAAAGAGAAAGAGAAGAAGAAGAAGAGAAGAGCAAGAAGGAATATCCCAACAACAATGTCCCATCATATGCGAAATCTTCAGCATCCCAAGTTCTATCCAGATTCTTCATGGTTCAATTTCAAAGGAGGTATGAATTTCTTCAAGGAGCAAAAGTAGAAGTTAGGTGTTCACCATTATCATCCCTCTACCCCTTCATTTCTCTTATATCTATCATCACCATTTTCCACTACCACCATATATCCACTTAACCCATATATAGGGCCACACACATGCACATCTTGATTTGATTGTATGTCCAGTTTCTTCGGATCCATGGTTTGACTATGCAACATATGTATAATCTCCCACCTACAACTCCACATAAGCCTATTAGAGGTAGGGTGAGAGAGTGAAGGCACAATATTACTTTGCCTTATGCCAAAAAATACCACATATCTTGAGAGAAGAGAGAAGGCATACACCATCAATGCCTTGGTAAGGATCCAGAAATACCACATACGAGAGACTTGAGAGGATCATACAAAGGAATCTCTGAGTTTTATTTGAAAATCTTGCAAAACTCCGGAATGAAGGTTGAGCAAAGAGCTAGAGACATAGTGCTTGACTTGACCGTTACGTCTTTCAACTTTGCTCAAGACCCAAGTGAAGGCTACAAGCCCCATGGTAGAAGGTAATACGGGTAAGTTTGAAGTCAAAATAGTCCACTTTAATCCGGAAGAGAGTTCTGTTTGAACGCATGTGTACTTTTGAGGCGTGAAAGCATTGTAGCAATTCTGATCCTTGGGCGAGTTTAGCTTTGCTCGGGGACGAGCAAAGGTTTAGCTTGGGGAGTTTGTTGACGGTAGTTAACGTCAATTTTTAACCATCAACATAACTTCTATAACTGCAAAAAGATGATCACCAAGATAGGTTTAGAGGTTTGAGCTAACAAATTCCACGAGTTTTGGTGCACCTATGTTTTGCAGGGCTTATACAGGAATAGAGCTAAAATGGATAAAGTCATTGAATAAAAGTATCACAAACGATGAATTGGACTACACCATTGTGAAGGGCTCGTCGAGACGATTGAAATGGATATATCATTTGCTATATTTGGAGTCCGGAATAAAAAGATATGAAGCAAGGAAGATTCACATGAAATGATAAAAAGACAAAGAGACAAAGCGACACGTGGCCCCACGGCCGCGCCCCGTCGGCGGCGGCGCCGACAGCGGACCCCACGGGCGCAGCCGTGCCCCCGGCGCCCGGCACGCGCGGGGCGCGGGCCAACGGCGGCGGCCGCGTGGCGGGCCTTGCCTCCCCACGCGCGCGCCACCGGCGCGCGGGGCGGAGCGCGCTCGGCCGGCCGGGTCCGCAGGGCCACGTGGCGGCGCCGGGTTGGAGCCCAGAGGCGGTTGGGCGGTCCAGGCGGTCCGGCGCGACCAGACCGGCCAAACCGGCCGGTCCAGCTGCCCAGAACCTTCCAGAACTCTCCAGAAAGGCTACCAGCGCCCGGTTTCAACGGTTTAGGTCCGGTTCAGGCCCTTAGAGGCCGGTTCTTCTCCGGTTTTCTTCGCAGATCGACCAAGGAATATGCTAGGATTATTCTCTCCATCTCCACCCTCCATTTAGGTCGGTTTATCTAAGGGTGGAGAATAAAAGTGACGCGGATCGATGACATGGCGCCTCACGCGGATCGATGACGTGGCGACTCCACCCAGGGCTATATAAGGAGGGCGCCCCCCTAGGGTGGCCATCATATCTCTTCTACAAGATCAATTCTAGGGTTTCAATTCCTCATCTAATTAGAAGAGGGTCCCTCTAGTTCATCTAGTTCTAGTTCTAGTTCATCTAGTACTAGTTCTAGTTCGTCTAGTTGTATCTAGAAAATAGGGAGAGAGAGGAGGAGAGAGCGAGGAGGAGCCGGATCTGGGATCTTCCTCAACATTGTAAAGTTGCAGCATCTAGTTCGTCTTCCGGCTACTCTCCAAGTTCTTTAATTATTATTTCTAAGTTCGGTTCTTTATTTAATTATTACTTTATTATATTTACTTGATCTCTCGCTCGTATTGAGTGCTCTAGTTATTCATGGTAATTAGAGTAGTAGCGATAGTGTAGACGTGGTGTCTAGGCTATAGTTTACCCGAGTTTGCGCCCAATCCCACGGATAGTTGTGGTAGCCCCGGGTGACAGCTGCGCCAGGCCTTTGTATTCCACCACGTTCGGGTTGGTGTTTCGTAGAGCTTTTAGGCAGCCTTCTCCCAACTACTATCTTCCCCGTCTTTTCGAGAGTTGGAAAGGACCTGCTGCTCCATAGTAAGTATAGTATAGTAAGCCTGATTTTGATCATCCAATCAACTTAGAAAACTCTAGAAGGTTCCTCTCTACCCACCAAAAAACATTTATATCTTCTTTTCTTATCTTTATCCTTGGACGACCTTGATTCTCTAGTACACTTCACGTTCCCCGTGGAAATCGATACTCTGGAATACTCCCGGGTGAAAGCTACATCGGTATCCGTTCGCTTGCGGATTTTTCTGTGTGCGTTTAAAATACCCAACAGTAGCATAAATGATGGATGGTGGGATGCGTACTCCCAGGGTAGGAGTAGCATAAATGATGGTAGTAAGATGCGTACTCCCAGGGTAGAAGCAGCATGGTTGCGTACTTCCGGATTAGAAGCAGCATATTTGGTGATGTGGGGATCTTGATCTTAGGGCCGCGACAAACCTCTAACAAAGGTTCTACAAGTCTTAACCAAACTCAATGCGAGCAAGTAGCTTATGTAGAAGGCTTATGGATATATCAAGGTATAAATATGGCCGTGGTAGGAATTTCAACACCATTGAGGAATAATTAAGTTTTTTTTCATTCATTTTTAAAAAGGAAATCTCTGGCAATCATGCATGCTTAGAACAATAGAATAGGGCTCCTATCTTCACTATCTCATATCTTACAACAACTTAGACTTTGTATTAGCACTTGCAACCCACTAAGTGATCAAGTTCATGATGGTTAAAGGTGCCAAATAATCTAGACTTAGAGAAGTGCTAAGTTGTAAACAAGCACTAGAGAAATATTAACTAGCAATTTCATCATCATATCCATAGAAAGACTAGCACACATGAAGCATATAAACAAAAAGGGAAATAAAGCAAATAAATATTTTTGGTTTTTTTTAAATGTAAGAAAACAATAACTAAAATGCAATAATTAAATGAGGGGGATTGGAAACATACCTTGGATGGACTTACCTTAGTGGGGGAGAGGATCTCCCCAAGCTTGTCTCTTGCTCACCGTTGTGAGAACCATGCGTTCCACTGGTCCCAGCGGTGCTCCTCCTCTGTGATGACACCTTGGACAAATTCCAAGTTCTGTTGCATGAGCTGCAGCGTGGCTTGATTCCCGACGTGGAGGTTCTCCACCTCCTGGGTGGGTGCTTCTATCTCGGTCGGCGGCTGACGCCTCCCTCTGCGAGGGCGAGGGGTATGTGCCCAAGAGGGTGTCCTAGAATGAGGAGGTGCTTCCATGTGGGAAGAGCTCACCTCCTCTTCTTCATCGGGTGCAGCATGAGAGGTACCAGCTTGTTCCTGAGTGGCACGGGCTCGTGCTCTAGTCATTCTGTCCGTCCCTGTAGCAGGACAAGGTCTTCCCCTTCTGTCCAGGGTTAGTGTTGAGACATTATACAGCCAAAGTCCCTCATTAGGGAGAGGAATCTCGACTGTATCTGTCCCATATGTCATTTTAAGTGTACCTCTTGGACCTCTTTTAATTAGACTAGTACGTATAAACGTTTCTTCAAGAATAATTGGTCTCTCCTTAGGCATAAATTCATAAACATTCCCCTCAAGCACACCCAAAGATTCAGCAATTCTAGTTATGAATGAAGTAAAACCTATGGGTGTTTCTTGAACAACAGAGTTCTCCCAAAAGTGTACTAGCATTTTGACAGGGGCAAACTTGATTTTGTTAACCATGACATACATGAGCTGCATCTCTTTAAGACCTATCCTTGATAAATCAGCCCTAGAAAACAGTGATTGCGATCCAAAAGAACATAAACCTCAAAGTTGGATTATGAATTTGCTTAGGTTTAGGATTGGACCAGTCGTTGACACAAAGAATTGATTTCCAAAAGACAAAGCAAAGTTAAAATTTGCTAAAGCAGCCTCTTCATCTAGTATGCAATCATGATCAAAGCCTAGACCAACACTCAACTCATTCCAAGACAGTCATAGTCATTATTAAACATGCGAAAGCTAACACCCAAAGCATTTGACTTAAGTGAGCAAAGGAATTCTTGGGTGAGTAGCTCTATGCCACGTTCAGGAACTTGCCAAAATGAGGACCAACCAATAGTATTGAAAACTATGGCAAAGTCAGTGCTCATACCTGTTTTGTCGAGGAGTTCTTGGTCGAAGAGGGTGGAGTGCTGGAAACCGCAAGTACGAAGAGTATAGAGCTTTCCTAACTCCTCATAGGTGACCATGAGGTTTCTAATAGGCTCCATCATTCTGCCAGGGATGATGGCAGGGACAAGTTGGTGCACTTGTTCTTCCTCCTCCCTCTCATGACCCCTACTTTCGGATTGGCGAGAGCTCGAGGACGAGCCTTCGCCCTTCTTTTTGCTAGACCTTCGGAAGGGATTCTTCATCCTAATTGAACTAGTGGGCAAACAAGACCAAGCTTTCCACTAAACTACTAAGAGAGAAAAGGGAAATGTTTTTGGGTTTTTGGGTTTATGACTACTACTACACTAAACTTGAGAAGGCTTGAAACACTAAGAGAGAAGAGAAGGCCAAGTGAGCTCGAGATGATTCTGCTTGGTTGTGGTGTGGAATTGAGCTCACATTGGGGTGGTATTTATAGGGTTGAAAGGGCAAGGCCAACCCGGCCAAGAGCGGAGTCGGCCGACCACCCCCTAGGGCCATGTGCTCTTGTGTCTCACTTTAGACAAGGAATCTTGCCTCGTGCTTGCAAAAAGTCGAAAAATGGGACCAAACCTTGGTCGGCCGACCAAGGATTTTGCCCCCACTACTTTGGACATGTTTTGTCTGGTTGTCTGATAAAGGTAGTGGTGGTCCTGGTCCTAGATTCCTTCTGGTTGATTCGGATTCCTATGTCTAGTGTTTGGTGAAAGAGAAAAGGAAAGGGCAAAAGTGGGGACAAGGATAAAGGTTGTCTCCTAGCATGCATTGCTGTTCCCTATGTTTGCTTTAGTGTTGGGATGTTCCCTAAAGCATTCTCATGCTTAAAGTAGCATCCTAAGCTAAAGTCATGAGCATTGGACCATCTCTCTTCGAATTCTGGTAAGTGGGATGGGCATAGGATCCAAGTGTGTCAGCAGTGGGAGGCAGCTGGGTGCCTGGTGGGACCAGGCCCAGGTCGGCCGACCTGGGCTTGTGTTGGCATTTCTTAGCGCAATCACTAGAATTGTTACATCCCAGTGGTCACGCCAAGAAACGCCAGGGTTGATAGTCGTGTTCTAAAGATATAAATATCTGCAAGCGCACGGATCTATCATTGTAGCATTTCACCCGGGGAGTATTCTCAGGGTATCGTTATTTATATTTCCCGTAGGAAGGCATGGTGTAGATGTGTCTAAACATGGATATGGATGGTTGACTTCATGTCATCGAAATGAGACTCTAAGTACTATACAGGGGTAAGTATAAATGGTTTTTCAAGATAGTGGACACACATTTGGCCAAACTCAAGGATAAAGAATAAAAGAAAGAATAAATGAATGAACGAATAAAGAATAAACCTAAGCGGAGCGGGTAGGTCAATTGTAGGCTGTGTCTGAACGGCTAAGTCATATAGTCTACGGGGTTAGAGACGGATCGAGCCTAAGATAACGGAGACCCCGCGGTGGCGACCGGCCGATAGAGGCATTTACGAACTCCTACACGACATACGGACGTGGGGGATTACAAAGGACGGACAGGGCTGTCACCTCCTGCCGCCTACCCCTCAACCGTGGCATGCCGTCATATTCGAAGGCTCTCTCATATCCGGACACCATGCCCGCATATTTGAGAACTACCTACATCCCCCGCGGACACCCACCCTGCGGATGGACGAGCTAGAATGTAGGCAAACCCGAAGGAACAACGAACCGTTACCCCATTCTCATCAAGATCTCTACTCCTATAAATTATATGAACGATGAAGAACAACGAAGAACATGCTAAGAACTGATCATAAGAACTTTGGTCTAGTTCATATGAATCAGGTTTAGCAACAACGCAACTATGCTCTAATTCAAGAACAAGGCTACATAATATGAATAAGAAGTTGAAGTAGGAAGAACACTCCATAGTAAATTACCAAGTGATGAACTTCTTCCTAGGAGACAAGCCCTCCTTGATAGCTCAACCTAGCTCCTAAGCTACTAGACTAGGCTAGAGAACAAGAGTAGAGGAGAATGGCTCAAATGAAATGTGTGTGTGAGAAATGCTTGGATTTCCCCTTTTATATGTGGAGCAGGTCGGTTTGGAGCCATACATGGAAGGAACACCTGCGCACCGCCCTCCTTTGCATTTAATGTACCGCCTCCGGGAAGCTGCCCCACCCACGGTGGCTGGGGCGAAGCGCGTCCTGGCGCGGCCGCGCCAGGGTGACGCCTCCCCCCAACCGACTTCGGCTGGTGGGGCCTTCCTGTCAGGTGTGTCGAGGTGGTGTGGTGTTTTGGCCCATTTCGATCCTGGATGGGCCTGTCTCCTCCTTGTGCCTCTTTACGCTTTGCCGAAAAGCGCCTTTTCTCTGTAAAATCCCCTGTACTTGGTGTATTTCCTGTAACCGTTGCTAAACTCCAGGTACAAGTGGAATTAGGTTAATAGCACAAGTATATGCGTGTAAGAACATGTAATTCTCCCTTTTCTATCTTAAATTGGCAGTTAAAATATGTCAATAAGGACCGCCAACAAGATCCCCCAAGCTTACCCTTTGCTCGTCTCGAGCAAAGCTGGGCTTTTTGGGTTGTTGATCAGGAGTTGCTTCTATGCCGATCGTATTTCTAATATACCATAGTTATACGCATGTTCTCCACTGAATTTGAATAAACCGGCATTTCTATCCACCCTTTCATTATCTCGCTCTAATGGGGCTTGTTGGCTCCCAAGTCTTGGGTGATTGCAAGGTAGAACAGCACCTCAGCCTGTGCTTATCATTCGTCCAGAGCTTGACCATTCTTCCGGAGGTTTTTTAAGAATTTTGTAAAAATGAAATCCCAAGTTCCTCGAATGATTCTCTCGATCGCTCAAATGTGTATAGCAACCTCACCAAAGGCATTTTGAGATTTTGCCTTCTTCCTACCACTAAAAAGCTGAGAGTGGAGTTTTGGGTAGGTATGTAAGTGGGCATACTTGTATCACATATATTGTACGATCAAGGATCAAACCTTACGGAGATTAAGCCATACACCTTGATTGAGATTGTGCAAGTGTGTGGAATGGAGGAAATGGTTCCTAACTTTTGGATATTTTTGTGTACTCCATGCATTATGTCTCTCTTTTATTTGAATGATGATGATAATAAAAGAAGAGTATGGGCTATGAATGGAACAACCTTTTTTTCTTTTCTTTTTCTCTTCTCTTCTCTCTCTTTTCTTTTTTTTTTGAACGGGGATCTAAAGATTTTCCCGTTGAATTATTGCACTATCCTATCCTTCTTTCTTTCCTTTGCTTTTTTTTCGAATGAATGAATAGCCCATCTCTGACGAATGATTAATGAAAGTGGAGAGAGACGTAATGATGAAAATGCAAGGAGTACCTTTTGGTGTCTAATGAATGCCCGATCCTTAGGATAAGCATCGGCATTTTTATTTGGTGGAAAGATAGTGCGCAACTCTCAGTGTAAGAGTTGGCGGGTGGAAAAGGGTGCATGTTGTGCGCGACTCTCAGTGTAAGAGTCGGCGTTTTATTTGGTGGGTGCAAGTGAAATCTCAATCGTGGGTGTAAGGTCAGAATCTCGCGTCGGTGTCGAGCCGACCGAACTCAATGTACGAACAAGCAGCGTATGAAGGTTTTGTACTACAGACAAATCATATGGCTCTGGTGGGTATTTTATAATCATTGAGGAACTTTTCGTTTTTGATCATTTTGCAATTGAAAACTCCGGAAGTCAAGTTGTACTCTAGAGCAAAGTCATAGCGGTGGCTTATAGTACTATATCATACCCAGCAATAACTTAGACAAGAAAACACAATTGCTCCCACTAAAAAGCAAGTTTTCAGGATGAGACATTTCTAGCCGATAAACCCAAATCTAGAGAGAACAATGTTTATAACTAGGGTACAAAGAAACAAGAGACAGAGCAACCTCATCATTTCAACAAGGGTGAACTACACATTTTTACAGCACATACTAAGAGGCACAGGGATAAAAATATTTTTGGGTTTTTTTAATGCATGAGGACAAGAATTAAACATGCTAAAGGAAAATAAAATTACTTGGAAATAAATATGCAATGCAAGGTACCTTTGGGGTCCTCCCCAAGCTAGCATGAAGCTCACATCCGGGTGATATCCCATGAACCTCCGGAACTCCTCATGTTGAGCCTGGTCTTGCTGCATCTGTGCACTCAAGCCGTCCCACCTCTGATCCATGTGTGCCTGCCAATCGTGGGTCTCCTGCACAAAAGAGGTGAGAGAGTGTTGTATTTCACCTGTTTGAATTTACAGCTCTCCGATGCGGGTGCCGAGGGCCTCTATCTCGGGGTTGTGTCGTGGCCGGACGGGTGGTGGAACATCCTCGTATTGCTGCCTGTGGCACTCCCACTCGTCCATGCCTACCTCGGCCCACGCCTCTGTGGTCGGTGCAGGAGGCACGAACTGGTCCCAGCTCCCGCTGCCCTGTGGAGCATACCCCGTGTAATCCTGGTAGGGGGTCCATTGTTGCTCAGGCTGCGAGGAACTGGGGCCTGCTTCGTCCCCTGCCCTGCCTCGTCGTGTCCTGCTGGTAAGTTCTTCCCTGCGAATTTCTTCAGCAGTCTTGAGCACAAAGGTTAGTGACTGGCAATTACGCAAATAGTAATCCGGGTTAGGTAACCGGATCCTATTTTCGTAGCTAGGGAAAAAGAAATAGAGCTCATCCTTTGTGCCGTGGGTAGTCAACGTGTGCCCTTGGACCAAACTGGTCAAGTCACAGATGGGTCGAGGATTAGGAATGTACTCAACAACTTCACCCTCCAAAATACCCATCGAATTGGCAACACGAGTGACAAGAGAGGTGCACAGGACCGAGTACTTGTTGCGAACTATGTCTTGCCAATGGCGAATGATCTCCCTCACGGGTGATACCTTGATTTTCTTGACAATGGCATAGAGCAACTTAAGTTCGGCCATGCGCACCCATCTAACCACACCAGTGGGGAAGAAAACCATGGACATCAAACGATGCATAAATCTCAAGGTAGGATGATGGATTTGGGTGTTACGGGGTTTGAAAGATCGGAACTCAACCCTCCCAGAAATCTCTTCCCAAAACTTGTTTCGATCAAAACCGATGGTGGCAAAATCAAGATCGAGGAAGCATCTTCGGTTAAAACCCAAATGAACACTAAGTTCTTTCCAAGTAAGCTCATGCTCCTCGTTGAACAAGCGAAAAATCACACCATCGTTGGTTTCTAGCAAAGTGCTTAGGAACTGTATGGTTAGGAGGCGTGAACCTTGTTCATCGATGGGTTCAACATCCTCCCAACCAACAGTCCTCCACACAAGATCGAATTCATCATCCATACCTATGCGGTGGAGGAGGTTGGAGTCGTAGACTTGCGTGTGGAGGAAGAGACGATCCTTGAGGTGGAAGTAGGCTTGCATCTCCCGACCTTCTTCCAGGTCGAGGTACAGCTTGTCCTCCTCGTTCATGACTTGCTCTTGTGGCGCTTCCGGCACCACCTCTTCCTCGCCGGCTCCTTCAACCTCCTCGGGCTGCTGCTCTTCCACGGGGGCTTCGGGTGCTTGAGAGCTCGACTCGCCGAGGCGACGCTTGGAGCGTCTCCTAAGCAAGTTCCCGAATCCTGCCATGGCTTCACAAGTAGAGAGAGCTTCTTGGGTGTGAAGGGTTAGTAGAGAATGAACTTCTACACCCAAGAGTGCTCTTGCTACTTGCTCTACTCAAAATATGTTGGAAGAATTGCTTGAAGAATGAAGTGGGGAAGTGAGAGGAGTGAAAGTGTGAGAGTGTGAGAGGGGTGAAGCTCCACCGCCGGCTCCTCTCCTATTTATAGGCCAAGCACCGGCCAAGGGGGGAGGGAGCAAAGGCTCATAGCCGTTGGAGCCCTGGCCGGGTGGCAGAGCCGCCTCGGCTGGCGCGGCCACGCCCTCGGCGCGCGCGCGCCAGGCCGGGCCCGCCTGCCACCGCCCTTTGGCTGGTAACTCCCAACGGCCATTCCAAAAATGTGGCCGTTGGGGGTTGGTTTCCGGCCCAAATCTTCCCCAAATTTTGAAATTTCCAACAAATTTTGATAAAAAAAATTTCAAAAACTATTTTAAAAATAATTTTTAATAACGAAAAATTGACTCCTTCTAACTAACAAATTTTCAGAATTTTTGGGACAAAAAGTTTTGAAAATAAAAATTATTTTATTTGCTCACAAAAAAGTGAGTGCAAAGAAAATACTTTTATAAAATAAATAAATATTTTGTAAATAAAGGAAGATTTTTTTTTAGATAACTACCGGTTTACCTGTCGGCCAGGGCTCATCAATTTAAAGTCCGTTGAGCAGGACTTCCTCCCTCATCAATTTCTGTTTGATGATTCACCTGGCCCGTGAGAAGTGGGTCCAAATTTCTTCGCCTTGGGTTGCCGCTTCTTCGGCGGGTTCTTCTTTGCTTCTGCTGGTTTGGGATAGCCGTTAAATCGAAGGTTGATCACCTTCACGTTGAAATGGAAACTGGCTATTCCCTTCCCAACGTATATTGCTGCCTTGGTAGTGTAGAGGAATGGTCGCCCAAGGATGAGTGGTCCCTCATCTGTGTCTCCTGTGTTTAGGACGACGAAGTCCACTGGAACGTACTCATCCTGGATCCTGATCAGGATATCCTTTGCTATCCCCTCGGGCCGTGTGATAGTCCGGTCTGCCATTTGCATCATAAATACTGGAGGGGACAGAGGTCCTCCCAACAATTTTTCATATGTCGCCTTGGACATCATGTTCACACTGGCTCCGAGGTCGCAATAGGCGTTATCAATAACATGTGGGCCTATTGCGATGGTGATAGTCGGGCGGCCAGGGTCTCCCTTCTTCTCCAAGACAGAGCCCCCATTGGGACATGGCGTACCAGGCCATGTCGAGATCATGTTAACTGTTTCTAGTGAGATCTCGGGCTGCCCGGGTATTCCTCCTGAGCCACTATTACTTGGGAGAGATGCAGCTATCTGGGCTAACTGTGTTTCTATCATTTTGTTGAAGCCCAGCTGATCTCTAACAGCAGAAGATAAGCCTTCTATCTTATCATTGATGCTTCCAAGAACTTTGTCATTGTCGAGCATCTTTTTGGTCAGATTTTCATTGATCTTGGCTTGCCCAAGGACTAGCTCTTTGAATGAAGGCTGATTCGAATTATAATTGGAGTTATAATTCAAATTACCTTGGAATGGTGGTCGCGAATAGCCACTGTTTCCTCCTTGTTGTTGGCGGAACCCGTTGTTGATATATGCTGCTTCTTCACGGGTTTCAGGACAGTCACCTCCTGAATGGCCAACATTACCACAGACTTCGCACGTCATGCGAGAGTCCATGGTTTTGACGGAGTCGGGTGTGCTAGCTGTAGCACGTTCCTCCATCTTCTTGAGGAGTAGCTCTATTTCAGCGGCAAGCATATCAGTCTCCTTGACTGTGTGCATGCCTTTTTGTTGCTTGGTTGGGGTCCTATCTTCCCCCCAAGCTTGGTTTTCCACCATTTTGTTGATCAAAGCCGTAGCTTTGTCAACTGTAAGCGATAGGAATGCTCCTCCAGCAGCGGCATCAAGGTGCCCTTTAGACATGGATGTTAACCCATTGTAGAAATTCTGGAGCACCAGCCAGTTCTCCATCCCATGATGAGGACAATCTTGAATATAATCTTGAAGCCTCTCCCATGCTTCAGGGATGGGTTCTTGCTGAGTTTGCTGGAAGTTGGTAATTCTTCCTCTCAGGGCATTTGTTTTGCCCATGGGGAAGAATTTGGCGAGGAATGCCGTGGAACATTTGTTCCATGAGCTCACTGCTTCTCTGTCCTTGTAAAACCACTGTTTCGCCTTCCCTGAGAGGGAGAAGGGAAACAGACGGAGCCTGATCACATCAGCAGATACATCCTTGATGATAACTGTGTCACAAAGCTCCATGAAGCGCTGCAAATGAGCATTTGCATCCTCATTGGGTAGTCCAGCGAATGGACTTGACTACACCATCGTGATGAGTCCAGTCCTAAGCTCAAAGTTCTTCTCTGCTGCGTCGATAATGGGCCCCGTGGGCACATGAGCGACAGCAGGAGCTGAGAACTCGCGGATTGACTTCTGGGCCATCACTGATGGTGTGGGTGGTACTGGTTCAACTGTCAGCGGAGCTGCCTCTGGATTCGTATAACGATTCTGGCAAATGAACCAGTCCTGCACTATCCTGTTTTCATCCACAACAGATGAAAACATGAAAGTTAGCCTGCATAGACTAGGTCCATTTCTAATGAAGTCAACTCATATCGATTCTTTTCAACCAATGCCTTCCCCGGCAACGGCGCCAGAAATGCTTGTTGGCATTTCTTAGCGCAATCACTAGAATTGTTACATCCCAGTGGTCACGCCAAGAAACGCCAGGGTTGATAGTCGTGTTCTAAAGATATAAATATCCGCAAGCGCACGGATCTATCATTGTAGCATTTCACCCGGGAGTATTCTCGGGGTATCGTTATTTATATTTCCCGTACGAAGGCATGGTGTAGATGTGTCTAAACATGGATATGGATGGTTGACTTCATGTCATCGAAATGAGACTCTAAGTACTATACAGGGGTAAGTATAAATGGTTTTTCAAGATAGTGGACACACATTTGGCCAAACTCAAGGATAAAGAATAAAAGAAAGAATAAATGAATGAACGAATAAAGAATAAACCTAAGCGGAGCAGGTAGGTCAATTGTAGCTGTGTCCTGAACAGCTAAGTCATATAGTCTACAGGGTTAGAGACAGATCAGAGCCTAAGATAACAGGGAGACCCCCGCAGCTGGCGACCAGCCGATAGAGGCATTTACGAACTCCTACACGACATACGGACGTGGGGGATTACAAAGGACGGACAGGGCTGTCACCTCCTGCCGCCTACCCCTCAACCGGGGCATGCCGTCATATTCGAAGGTTCTCTCGTATCCGGACACCACGCCCACATATTTGAGAACTACCTACATCCCCCGCGGACTCCCACCCTGCGGATGGACGAGCTAGAACGTAGGCAAACCCGAAGGAACAACGAACCGTTACCCCATTCTCATCAAGATCTCTACTCCTATAAATTATATGAACGATGAAGAACAACGAATAACATGCTAAGAACTGATCATAAGAACTTTGGTCTAGTTCATATGAATCAGGTTTAGCAACAACGCAACTATGCTCTAATTCAAGAACAAGGCTACATAATATGAATAAGAAGTTGAAGTAGGAAGAACACTCCATAGTAAATTACCAAGTGATGAACTTCTTCCTAGGAGACAAACCCTCCTTGATAGCTCAACCTAGCTCCTAAGCTACTAGACTAGGCTAGAGAACAAGAGTAGAGGAGAATGGCTCAAATGAAATGTCTGTGTGAGAAATGCTTGGATTTCCCCTTTTATATGTGGAGCAGGTCGGTTTGGAGCCATACATGGAAGGAACACCTGCGCACCGCCCTCCTTTGCATTTAATGTACCGCCTCCAGGAAGCTGCCCCACCTGTCAGGCTGGGGGGGCGCGAGCGCGCCCCTGGCGCGGCCACGCCAGGGTGACGCCTCCCCCCAACCGACTTCGGCTGGTGGGGCCTTCCTGTCAGGTGTGTCAAGGTGGTGTGGTGTTTTGGCCCATTTCGATCCTGGATGGGCCTGTCTCCTCCATGTGCCTCTTTACGCTTTGCCGGAAAGCGCCTTTTCTCTGTAAAATCCCCTGTACTTGGTGTATTTCCTGTAACCGTTGCTAAACTCCAGGTACAAGTGGAATTCGGTTAATAGCACAAGTATATGCGTGTAAGAACATGTAATTCTCCCTTTTCTATCTTAAATTGGCGGTTAAAATATGTCAATAAGGACCGCCAACAGCTTGTGAGCCCCAGGACACCTAGTGCACTCCCTTGGATTCCCTGCTTCTAGCCAGAGTGAAGAGAGAGGTGATGGACCCCAGAGGCAGGTCGGTCGACCAGGCCTTGGTGGCTCCACCAGCTCAACTTTTCTCTAAACAGTCTTCTCAAGTTTTATTACCTATACCTAAGTTTATTTTGTTGAGCTAAACTATGTAGTTATGAAAGTAAACATGCAATTTGAAAATGCAGAATTGAAATGCATGAAAATAAATATGAGATAACTACTGACATACCTGGTCAGCGGAGGGCTCCGTGTTTTTGGTCCATAGAGCAGGACCTCTCCTGTCGGGTTCATTCAGTGGACACCTCAGTCGGTTCCGGAGATGGGGACCTTGAGGGTGTCTCCTTCTTCCGCCATTCTTGCTGGACTTCGGCTTTTTGGTTCGGCGGGTTCTTCTTTCGCTTCGGCCTTCTTGGCTGACTTGGCGGTCTTAGTGTTCTTCCGTCGGTGGTGTTGATGACGCGGCTTCTAGGGCGCTTGTGTTTGCATGTTAGCTTTAAAACCATTGAAAGGCACTTTCACATACCGTCCTTGGACTGACATGTACATCTCGCCATGTTGCACGTAGATAGTGGCATCCACCGTGCTCAGGAACGGTCGTCCCAGGATGAGCTGTACTTCGACGTTGGCTCCCATGTCCAGTACCAGGAAGTCGATAGGGATATACTCATATTTAATTCTGAGTAAGATATCCCGTGCCAACCCCTCGGGAAACCGGATGGTTTGGTCCGCCATCTGCAAACGCACATATGTAGGGTGCAAAGGGCTCCCTAACAGGTTATCATAGGTTACCTTGGACATGATGTTGACACCGGATCCAAGGTCGTAGAAAGCATTGTCGAAGATCTGCGGTCCGATCTGGCAAGTGATCGTCGGCAGGCCAGGGTCTCCCTTCTTCGGGACAAACGGTGAATCCACCGTTACCCAAACAGAACGAGAATGAGGCTTACCAAACTTCGTAGTTACCAACCTGACGCCCTCAATAGGGTTCTCAGGCTTTGCCGGAATCTTACCTTGCTCATAAGTGGGGACATTGCTTGCTAATTGAGCTAACTGGTTTTCTAACATTTTATTAAAGCTCAATTGATTTTTCATAGCGAGTTAAAGTTATCCATTTTCTCACTAAGACTTTCTAAGATCTTGTCATTAGCCATCATTCTTTTATTAAGACCATCATTAATTTTAATTTGACCAAAGACAAGTTCTTTCAAGGAAGGTTGGTTATTGAAAAAAATACTAGAATTATTATGGTAAGAATTTCCTGAATTATTGTAACCCATACCTTAGCCTTGGTAGAAGGGGCGCGAACTCCATTGCAGTTGTTGGGGCTGATTCCCGTTGTTGCAGTGGTTGTTGTTGTTGTTGTTGTTGATGAAGTTCACCTCCTCCTGAGTCATGGGGCAGTTGTTGCCCGAGTGATCCTCCTCTCCGCAAACCTTGCACCATGGGTCAAGCACCCACGCACGATAGCGGCGGAGTCTGGATGGCCTCCACTTCCTTGTTAGAGGACGAACCCTCTATCCTCTTCATCAGGAGGTCCATCTTGGCAGAGAGCATGTCCACCTCGCTAAGGGCGTGGACACCTCTCTTCTTGGGCTGAAGGCGCTCTTCGTTCCATCCTTGGTTGACCACCATCTTCTCGATGAGCTCCTTGGCATCCCTGACATTATGTTGAAGGAATGCCCCTCCAGCGGAAGCATCAAGGTGACTCCGGGCGATGCCAGTCAGCCCATGGTAGAAACCTTGAATAATGAGCCATTCGTCTATCCCGTGGTGGGGACAGGCTTGAATGTACTTATTGAGACGTTCCCATGCTTCGGGAAACGTCTCGTCGGACTTTTGTTGGAAGCTTGAAATCTTCCCGCGCGAGACACCGGTCTTGCCCGCGGGAAAGAACTTCTTGAGAAATGCATTGGCACATCCGTCCCAAGTTGTCACCTCGGTCTTGTTGTTGTAGAACCATTGCTTCGCTTTTCCCAACAATGAGAATGGGAAAGACGAAGGCGAACGGCATCTGCGGTGACGTTCTTGACCGTGAAGGTGTTGCACACCTCCAGAAAGTGTTGGAGGTGAGCGTTGGCATCCTCATGTGGCTTTCCACAAAATTGATTGGCTTGCACCATGTTGATCAGTGCAGGCTTGAGTTCAAAAGTCGCATCGCCCATGTTCACGTTCGGACCCGTAGCGACAAAGTCGGCTGACGGCGACGAGAACTCAGCGATGGTCTTTTGAGCCATGACTGCCTCAACAACTGGTGCGGGACTTCCTTCCACAAATGGTTCAGGCTCTGAGATGATTCTCTAAGGAGGGACCAGACTGCATCTAGCTCTCTTCAGCAACCTCTCAGGATCTTCGACAAAGTTTGATGGCAGACTGAAACCGCTCTTGCACTGTCTAGAAAAGGATAATAACAAAAACAAGACAAAGTGAAGGATAAGCCCCTAACACTACTGATGCTTTTAGATTAAGAGTAGACCACAGATTCCAATTTACTAAAGATTCTTAATACAGCGCTTCCCCGGCAACGGCGCCAGAAATGCTTGTTAGCAGATCTTAGCGCAATCACTAGAACTCGATAAAGACACTAGTCCCCGGCAATGGCGTCAGAAATGCCTAACGACACTTCTTAGCACACACCGACTAGCGTGAGGTAAATGCGACTAGCGTCTGATAGCTAAGCCTACTACAAACCCGAACTACCACCAGAGAGAGGGTGTCACAATTCCTCTTCCGGCAATAGCCTAAGAATGCTAAGCTAAGCTAGATTCTAGTGACAATGTAAGACTAACCAAGGGTAACTCTGCAAGCGCACAGGTACCACTGTAGCACTTCAACCGGGTGAGTATTCCGGTGTCGAATTTGTAGTTCGCTCACGGGAAACGGATTAAGACTCTCTAGCAAGTGGGTGATGGAAATCCGTGGTGGTTCTAGTCAATCTAAGCTATTGATATTGATTAAGGGGTGAGTGTTGATATGAGTGATAACTAAAGGTAACTAGTAGGTAGCTAGCTAGGTGGGAGGACAACGAGTGAGTAAGGACTCCTATGTATCTAACTATACTTCTGTGTTCTAATCTAACTAGTGTAACGACTTAACTAAACTAATGCCTAGACCATCGATGTGATAGGGGAAGTCGACTTACAAATAGGAGGGTTGCGTTCCCAGTGGGACTAACTCCTATTCCAGCGGACCTCGTCTTTAATGGGCGCCCTACAGCCTACCCCTAACGAAAGTAGATATAACTGGAAGGCTGCGTTCTGTCACAACCGCCCCCGCTAATATACGTTGGAAAGTGAATGGATATACCAATCAACGATAAGGTGCATCCACTATTAAGCACTAGCCTAAGCACCTCGCCTAATCCAGTCTTAAAGACTTCGGCTACCACGTAAGTAGCCTCGGCCCCAGTTGGTAGTGAAACACACACAAAGGATCTAGACACTAACTAGTTCAGACTCTACACTAACGAGACTAAGACACAACACTACTACACTAGTATAGCAGTGCACTAAGTAAATACTGAAAGTAAAGTACTCAAAGTAAATACTTGATAAAGTAAGGCAAGACTATATTAATATAAGAAAAGTACTTCAAAAGTAAAGGTACAAGAGCTATACCAGATTCTCCAGAAGACGATTCCGGATACCCGAGCTTCGCTCGACTCGACTCCAACTCCCACTCTAGACTAGACTACACCACTCTTGATCTCCCAAGAGAGCTTGAGCTTGAGAACACTAATGTGAACTACTTGGGGACACTTTACAATGAGAGACTAGGGGGGTATTTATAGTGGAGGTGGAGTAGGGGTTACTCCAGCGCCACGTCAGCGATCCGTGTGCTCTCCGTCATGCGCCGTTGGATCAAACCGACCTTCCACCGACTTGAATGGACGACTCTTGGTGCAGGACACGTGGGAGTCATGCAGGAAGGCGGTGGAAGCAAACCCGACCGTGAGTGGGGCCCACATGCAGGTCGGCCGTCCTGGGTCTGGCTGACCTGTGGGTCCCACTCCCCTTCTAGAAGGTCCAGGTGGCAGTGGGAGCAGTGCCAAGGTGTCAGGCCACCAAAGGTGGGTCGACCGACCTGGCACTGACCCCTGGCCCATGTGGCAGCTTCCTGGTGCTGTCCTGGCTTGTCACGTGTAGTCTTGTCCGAAGTTGGGTTCACTTTATATCTTGCTTGCTTCTATGTGAATCCTTGGTCCAATGTACCAATCGGGTGGATCGTTGATGTGTGGTACATTCGGATCCAAGATCAGGTTCTTCTGTAGTATCAGGGACCTTGCTTGGTGGTCAGATCCTGGTGAGACCAGAATCAGGTCAGTGGACCTGGGTTTTGGTCTTATAGGGCCTGTTTCCAGCTTTCCTGCATTTCACAAGCTAAGAATACAAGTGGAACTTTATTAGTGATAAATATGCTCATATGATGCTTATCTTCCTTCTATCGAGGACTGTTGATGGGTTTCTGAGTGTACCAAAACTGGTCTTTATTCCCGTCAACAGCCGCCGCATCTGAGATCACTGGCCACGGACTTGAGCACCACCTGGCGTGAATGCGGTGATCGGTCATTAGCAGGGCGCCTCTACCGTGAGCCGAACCCGCTGCGTGAGCGAACTTGCCTCCGCCGCCGAAGCGGCCTTGCGAGCACCATCGGGTACATTGAGCACGAACACGGCCGCCTTTGCCGTGGGCGAGGGCCGAAGTCATAGGCAGGTGCCCTCTACCGCGAGCCGAGCCCGCCTGGCGCGAGCATGGGCGCCTCCTCCGCATGCGAGACCGCCAGTCACGGGCAAGGCGCCTCCGCCGCGAGCCTAGCCTACCGCACGTCGTGGATGAACTGTAGCGAGTTCCTCGAGTGCGTGAGAGCCGGCGGTGTGCTGTCGGAGGAGATGGCGTTAGACTTCCATCGTGAGCGCCATCCGTCGTGGGGAAGAAGTAGGCTGTGGAGGGGAAGCCGGTTGTAGGACCTCTGGCCGCGGGCACGAAGACGGAAGCTGGCTGAGGGCGCCCGCCGCGGGCACGAGGGCTGGGGCTCTCCGTGAGCAGCGGTCGGGGCTCCCTCCGCCGCGAGCGGACGCAGCGCGAGTAGTGGTCAGGAACTGGCTCGAATAAGAAATATAATGTTGGGTCCCACAAATAGATAAAATATGTCTATGAAACCATGCATGCAGTGAAATTGTGCATTGATAGACCCTGTTTCACTATGTTGCATGAGGGGTGTCAAGTTTTGGAAACCGGGAGGTGAAACCTCCGATTGAGACTTGCCTAGCACACCATGCATGTGCCGAAAGCATGGCTCATCAGCTCATGTTTACCTACCGAAAAGTACAAAACTAATGCTCAGGTGTCAAGATGGTGGAACGAGTTGACCCATCAGAGACTCGACTTTGTGTTATATATGCCGAAAATAGCCCCCGTCGTGGCTTGTACATCAAGATGGATTTACAATAAGATTACAAGATAAGATCTCTCATCTATACAACTTAAGCTACAAGATAGCAGCTACCCAAGTGCCAGTGCAAAGCCTAACAACCTAAGCCTATACCCATGGAATATGCTCATTATCTAACACTCCTCTCAATCTCTGCCACCAACAAGCTTGAGATTGGACCTTACTTGTAACAGCATAGCAACTGGAACTCTGGAAGTGCTTTCATGAATCCATTGGCCACGTGATCTCTTGTATGAATGAACCGGAAGTTGAGCAACTTTTGTGCTACTCATTCATGAACTAAGTGAACATCAATTTCGATGGGCATTGTCCTAGCATGAAACACTAGATTTGATGACAAATTGTAGCACCCAAGTTGTCACACCACAACAACCGAGCAACTGGAGGATGGTTGACATCAAGCTCCGTTAATAGCTTTTGGACCCATATCAATTTAGCAGTAGCATTTGCCAAGGCCTTGTACTAGAGCAAGATGCCATAGGTTGTTTTCGTGCACTCCAACAAACCAAGTTATCACCTAGAAACACAGCAAATCCACCAGTGGACCTTCGAACATCCACACAACCTCCCTAGTTTGCATCAGAGATGGCACTTACACTCATCAGACTTAGATTTCACAATTCCGCAGATGCCATCTCTTTGGCTAGCCCTTTCATCTTAGCAAAATACTCGTTAATCATTGAAGTGCCCTTGGACGCAGTCGCTAGCGCCATCCTGGTGCTGATCATACGCACCCTGGACAATTAGACAAACATCGCCTCAATTGTCGCCCAAGCTCCGGCAGCAGTCTCCTCAGTCGATTCCTATTGACGGATCTGTTGGATGTGATCTCAGCAAATGCCGTGATTAGTGACGAGATTAATTAAGTCACATTTTAAGGTTAAGTAAGAGGTCCACCCGTCAGATATATCCAATAGAATTAGTTGTGCCGCGATCGGCGGCAACCCTAAGTTTTCTAGGGTTTTCGGCCCCCTGGCCCACAGCGCACCTATATAAATAGAGAGGCGCCCCTGGTGTCTCTCTCATCCCATTTCTCACCACAAACCGATCGTTTAGGCTGGAGGGCACGGGAAGGCCCGTCCCGGTTCCGAGGCCGGTGCGGTGGCGTCCCTAAGGCTACCGCTATCCCCGACGACCACATCATCACCGCGAGAGGGTTCCCCAACCCTCGGCCGGTGATCAATCTTCACCAACACCACCACCGACGACTGCATCACCTCCAGAGGCATCCATGGCGTCTGCTACACCTGGTCTAGCTCTAATCTACTCAGTTTTCCACACTAGTTAAACTGTGGTCATGTGTTAGATAAGATCCTGCATACATGTGCAACATGTTTATATTAGATTAAGTTTTATTTATGTGTTTATGCTAAGATTAGATTAAACAATTGGTATCACGAGCTCTGGTTAGATCTGCCATGACCATGTTTAAGTGCTAGATCATGTTATGCCTCTGTTAGATTAGTTTAATTTTCGGCTAAGTCAGATTAGATTGAAATTAGTCACTGTTATGGTTATTTTAATCTGTGATGCATGTCTCTGTATGCTAAGGGCCGAATTAGATTGATCTCAAGTCAGATTAGAAGTTCATTAGATTTGATCTATGATTAGTTCATGATTAGTCTAAGTGATTAGGGTTAGGGTTTTCACTATTAATTGTAATTAGATGTAATTAGCCTCGGTTTTGTCCTAAATCTCTGAAATTAGTAACTTGTTCATGTTCATGATCACTCAGTAAGAAGTAAGAAGGAGGATATTGGGCAAATCCCGAGCAAAGTCCCAAAAATCCCCAAATTTCAGAAACCCTAACCCTAAGAGTAAGATCAGCAGGGGCTGCTCTCGATTTGAGTGGTTCGTACCAGAGCTTCTAGGCCTGGTCACCACCAAAGAGCTGCAGACGCCCAGTGCGTGGATGCGAGGCTCGTACCTGGTCAAGACCGAGTCGTCTCGCCGCCGCTGGGCCTCGCCGGCATTAGGGCCCGCCGAGCCGTGGTTTGTACTCAGCTTCTAGGCTGGGTCGCCAGTTGCCGGTCGAGGCCGCCGCCGCGCGAGCCTTGGTGCAGGTTGCCGCAGTGCGTCGCACCTTCAAGCCATCACCGCCGTCGAGCCTTGAGCCGAGGCCGGTGTCGCAGCCCGCGCGCGTGTGCCTAAGGGCCCGCCGCCGCTGTCGCCCGAGGGGCTCGTACCCGGCAGTTGGCCGAGTCGCCCCTCGCCGGCCTGAGGCCGGGCCGCCGCTGCCGAGCGACATGAGGACGCCACTGTGCGCCATCAGACCTGCCGTCGTGGGCCTTGAGCTCTGGCGCAGCCAGCTAGAAGGAGCCGCGCGCCGACAGTTGCCGCGCGCGTGCGCCCCCTAGCAAGCCGGCCAGAGCAGCCACCGTGCTGTGCTCGCCGTTCCTCCCTCTCTCTGTCTGCCACCGGCGGCTGGAGCAAGGGGAGAGGAAGAGAAATAAACTGAGTGAGGACTAGCTAGGGTTTACCATCCTCTTTTATACTGAGAAAATTTTGTCTGAATGAACCACGGCCGTCCGATTCAGTTCAACGGTTCAGATCGAATTGGCCTAGGGTTTGCCATATTGGGCCGTATGGGCCGCTGCTGGGCCTCCCAGGGGAGAGGCCAAGTGGGTCGCGCAGGCCACTGCTGGGCCACTACGAGGCCGCCAGCAGGCCGCGCGCAGCAAACTCCTTCGCGGGCTGCTGCTGGGCACATTTCATTAAAGGGACAAATTCAGTTTTCCTTTTTTTTCTTAGAATTTAGGTTTGCTTTATTATTTTACAACAGCACATTTATTTAAGTATTTCATTAAGTTTTAAGTTCATTAATGTTATTTTCCATAAGTTTTATGTTTATTTTCTGTTCAAATGAACTGCTCACTGAGAATATTTTTAAGATCCACCCTGTACTTTTAAGATGGTCTCCAATTAAATGGAACCAACGAGAAGTTTGATTGGAGATTTTTGGCTTATAATTAATTCTGACCAACGTTGATTTAATTATGAGTTATTTGAGATGATTTTCATTTTGTTTTCTGCCCAACGGTGATGCAAATTGAATTTGTTAAGCATGTTTTTTATTTCTGACCAACGTTGATTTAGATTCATGCTTTTCAGTTACATCTTTTATGTACAGTATTAACTAAGACATTGTGATATGATTTTTTCAGTGGGCAATGTTGCGGGCCTCATTAGCACCATCGAACCCCTCAATGGTACGAACTTCCTTGTCTGGGAGGACAGGGTGAAGGTCGCGCTTGGCCTCTCTTTCCAGGACAACGCACTTAAGCATGATAAGCCTGTTGCTCCTGCTGCTAATGCATCTGAGGATGAGCTAAGGACCTACAACTCTAATCTTGAGAAGTGGGAGCAGAGCAACAATATAGCATTGATGGTCTTAAAGGCCACAATCTCCAATGCTATAAGGGGTGCAATCCCTGATAAGAAGGAAAGTGGTGAGGCGCTGACTACTAAGGAGTTCTTTGCCTCTGTTGAGGAAAACTTTAAGAGCTCATCTAAGACTTATGCCAGCACCCTCATCATGAAAATGTGTACCTCATGCTATGATGGGAAAGGTGGAATTAGGGAGCACATTTTGAGCATGTGTGACATGGCTGCTAAGCTTAAGGTACTTGATATATCCATTTCTGAGGGCTTTCTTGTGCATTTCATTATGACTTCACTGCCTGCCCACTTCACTCCGTTTAAAGTAAGCTACAACACTCAGAAGGAGAAGTGGAGCATTTCTGAACTCATCAGCTATTGTGTTGAAGAGGAAGAAAGGCAAAAGTCTGAGAAGAAGGACACAGCTAACCTTGTTGGTTTTGGCAAGGGTAAGCATCATGCTGAGTCTAGTGGCAGTAGGCAGCCTAAGAAGAAGTTCAAGCCAAATAAGAACAATGAAAATAACAATAATGGTAATGCCAATAGGCATTTTGGCGAAACAATGGTAAGAATAATGGTAATGGTAATGGTAATGGCAATGGTAATGCCAATACCAATGGTAATGGTAATAAGAACCATGCTCATAATGGTGGTCCTAGAACTTGCAATTTCTGTGGCTCGCCTAAGCACTTCCAGAAGTACTGTCCAGGCTTCAAGGAGTGGTGCGGCAAGAATGGTAAGGATTTTGTCTCATTTGTTGATGAATCATTTTTAGCAAATTATTCCCCTGATACTTGGTGGATTGACTTAGGTGCCACTGTGCACATTTCCAATTCATTATAGGTATTCAGTACGATGAGAACTATAAGAAGGGGGGAGCGAAGTCTTAGAGTCGCTGATGGACATGAAGTCGAAGTCAAGGGCATTGGGAGCATCTCCTTAGAATTAGCTAATGGCTTTAGTCTTCAGCTTGATGATGTACTCTTTGTTCCTAGTCTTAAGAGGAACCTTATTTCAGTTTCGTCATTAGATACTTCGGGATACATTACTGAGTTTGGCAATAATAAATGCATCATCAAGTTTAATTATGTTCAGATTGTTTCTGCTCCTCTTATTGATAAGCTTTATATGATATCTCCTGATTTTGTAATGAATGTGTGCGATAAGACAAATAAGCGAAAGCGTAATAATGAGACCTCGTCGAAATTATGGCACATGCGTTTGGGCCACATTTCGAAGGGGAGAATGGAACGTCTCATTAAAGAAGAGATACTCCAACCGTTAGATTTTTTAGACTCCGAACAGTGCACCAGTTGCATTAAGGGAAAATTTGCTAAGATGATTAAGAAAGGAGCTACTAGGAGTACGGGTCTATTAGAATTAATTCACACTAATATTTATGGACCCTTCCCAGTAACATCAGTGGATGGTTTTGATTCATTCATTACATTCACGGATGACTTCTCCCGCTATGGACATATTTACCCCATACGCTATCGATCTGAGGCATTAGACAAATTTAAAATTTATAAGGCTGAAGTGGAAAATCAGCATAATATTAAGATTAAAGTTGTAAGATCAGATCGAGGTGGTGAATATTATGGGAGACACGCTCCATATGGCCAAATCCCAGGACCTTTTGCTAAGTTCCTTGAGGAGAACGGCATAATTGCCCATTATTCAACGCCGGGCGAACCTCAGCAAAACGGAGTGGCAGAGCGTCGCAATCGCACTCTCATGGATATGGTGCATAGCATGCTTAGCTATTCTAACTTGCCAGTTAGTTTGTGGATGGAAGCTTTAAAGACAGCAGCGCACATCCTAAATAAGGTTCCTAGTAAGTCAGTTCCCAAGACACCTTATGAGTTGTGGACAGGGAGAAAGCCTACACTAAATTATCTCCGTGTGTGGGGTTGTGCTGCTGAAGCTAAGTTATTTAATCCTCAGTTAAAGAAATTAGATCCTAAGACTGTGAGCTGTCACTTTATTGGATACCCTGATAATTCTAAGGGATATCGTTTTTTCTGTCCTGATCGTCATACTAAGTTTGTTGAGACTAGGCACGCTGTGTTCCTAGAGGTTGCAGAAATCAGTGGGAGCTCGCAGAGGCGTGAGGTTAATCTTGAGGAGATGAGGGCTGAATTACCCGTGTCTATGAATCAAGAGAATACTCCGAGTAATGCAATTTTTTGTGCCAAATGCAAGTGCACCTCTCCTCCCGCTACTAGCAATGCAATTCCTGTTGAGAACTTAAATGTTCAAAATAACGAGCCACGTCAGGAAGAGCCAATAATTGAGAATGAAATTCAGGTTCAGGCACATGAAGAGCCTCAGCCTCAACCAGCTGTGATTCCTAATGAACCTCTAAGAAGATCACGGCGGGAGAGGAGATCTGCTATCCCAGATTATTATGAGACGGCTTATTTAAGTGAAGACCTTTATGATATTGGGAAAGTAGATGATCCAACTTCTTTTAAACAAGCGATAGCACATAAAAATTCAGATAAGTGGATCGAGGCTATGGAAGATGAGCTTAAGTCTATGAGTGTAAATAAAGTTTATGAATTAGTGGAAATTCCTGATGGAGTCAAACCAAAAGTAGGGTCAGTAAATGGGTCTACAAGACTAAGCGTGATTCCAAAGGGAAAATTGAGAAATTTAAGGCTAGGCTCGTAGCCAAAAGTTATACACAAGTAGAAGGGGTTGACTATAATGAAACTTTTTCCCCGTATCTACAAAAGATTCCTTCGAATAATCATGGCGCTTGTAGCTAACTTTGATTTAGAGTTACATCAGATGGATGTTAAGACTGCATTCTTAAATGGTGATTTAGATGAGAATATTTTCATGGCACAGCCGCAAGGTTTTGTTGTGAAAGGTAAGGAGCACATGGCGTGCAAATTAAAGAAATCCATTTATGGGCTTAAACAAGCGTCACGACAATGGTACCTGAAATTTGATGGCATTATTAAGAAATTCGGGTTCATTGAAAATTGAAAGGATAATTGTATCTACTTTAAGTCAAAAGGTGGACGATTTGTTATCCTAGTACTCTATGTTGATGACATTTTATTAGCAAGTAATGATAAGAATATGTTACATGAGACTAAGAATTTCTTGTCATCTCATTTTGACATGAAAGATCTCGGTGAAGCCTCTTATGTTCTTGGCATTGAGATAAACCGAGACAGGACCAATGGAGTATTAGGATTATCGCAGAAAGCATATATTGAGAAAATGCTTTCACGGTACAATATGGACAAGTGTGCTGCCACACCTGTACCATTTGCTAAGGGTGATAAGTTTGGTGATTACCAATGTCCTAAGAATAAGTTAGAAATAGATGAGATGAGAGATAAGCCATATGCTTCTGTTGTCGGAAGCATTATGTACGCACAAGTCTGTACGCGTCCAGACTTGGCATATGTAGCCGGGATGCTTGGTAGATATCAGAAAAATCCAGGTTTGGTCCACTGGAAAGGTGCTAAGAAAGTGTTACGTTATTGTCAAGGCACCAAAGATTTAATGCTCACATATCGGAGGTCGATTCTCTTGAAATTGTGGGTTATTCGGATGCCGATCTAGGAGGGTGTGTGGATCAAAGGAGGTCCACAACAGGTTATATTTTCACTCTTGCTTTGGAGGTGCAATTTCGTGGAAAAGTATTAAGCAAACTATTGCAACACAACGACTATGCAAGCTGAAGTTATTGCTTGCTGTAAGGCAACAGACCACGCTGTTTGGCTTAAGAATTTTATCCCGGATCTCAAGATTGTTGATAGCATTTCAAAACCTGTCACCATGTACTTTGTGACAATCGATCATCTGAAAGTACTATTTTCTAGAAACAACAAGCTTACTGATGGGTCAAAATCTTTAGACCTAAAGTACTATGTTGTGAAGGATAGAACCCAGGATCAGACTATTAAGGTTGAGCATATAAGTACTAAGTTAATGCTCGCGGATCCGCTAACTAAGGGCTTGCCACACAATGTATTTAAACAACATGTTTTAAGCATGGGTTTAGTGGAGAGCCTCTGAGACTGGGTAATAGGGCCATGTACTCCCAATAAGTAGTAAGTGTTCTTACGAGGTATTATAGTAAACTATGGGTAATGGGGTCCCAGTGGTATTTATTGCTGCCGACGACGCATTGGTCTAGTTTTGCTGTGGTACTGAGTTTGAGCTAAGAGTAAGTGAACATTAGTTGCATTAGTGCATTAGCCGTTCGATCAAGTGGGAGAATGTTGGATGTGATCTCGGCAAATGCCGTGATTAGTGATGAGATTAATTAAGTCACATTTTAATTAAGGGTTAAGTAAGAGGTCCACCTGTCAGATATATCCAATAGAATTAGTTGTGCCGCGATCGGCGGCAACCCTAAGTTTTCTAGGGTTTGCGGCCCCCTGGCCCACAGCGCACCTATATAAATAGAGAGGCGCCCCTGGTGGCTCTCTCATCCCATTCCTCACCACAAACCGATCGTTTAGGCGCTGGAGGGCACAGGAAGGTCCGTCCCCGTTCCAGGCCAGTGCCGGTGGCGTCCGGAAGGCTACCGCTATCCCCGACAGGAGAAAACATAAAAGTTAGCCTGTATAGACATTGTCGTTTCTCATTTTATATATCGTATGCATATCCATGCTGCTAGATCCTTAACTTCCATGCCTTCCCTGGGAACAGCGCCAGAAATGCTTGTTGGCATTTCTTAGCGCGATTACCAAAATAGACTTAGAGCCTAATTCTGATAACGGCGCCAGAAACGCTAAATGGCTTTACTCGGCATATTTACTAGAAACTGGTTCTAGCAACTACGCGAGTGTTGCCAAGAGATAGATCACATCCTATTAGAATAAATATCCGCAAGCGCATGGATCTATCGTCGTAGCATTTCACCCGGAAGTATTCAGGGTATCGTTATTTATAATTTTCCAAAGGAAGGCATGGGGTAGTTAAGTATTCTAGCATGGGTATGAATACGATATCTAGCATGAGGAGAAACCGACCAATGTGCTATATAGGGGTAAGCATACTGTAGTTTGGATAGTGGACACACACTTAGAGCAACCTCAAAGGAATAAAGGTAAAATAAAGAATAAAGAATAATCTACGCGGAGCGAAAGGGTCCTATATAGTCAATGCTAGAACAGCTAATTCCACATGTTATACAAGTCAAGACTCGACTATAGACTAGGAATATGGGAAGACCGCGGCAACCGGTCCGCACCGCCGATGGCGGCATTTACGAACTCCTACTCAACATGCGAACGTGGGGATTACAAAGGACGGACGGGGGCTCACCACCTGCCGCCTACCACCTCAACCGTGGCATGCCGACATATCCGAAGGTTCCCTCGCACCCGGACACCACGTCCGCATACTAAGGAGCTACCTACGTCCCCCCAGGACTCCCACCCTACGGATGGACGAGCTAGAACATAGGCAAGCCTGAAGGCACATCGAACCGCTATTCCTCTCCTACAATCTAATCTAAACAAGTAAAACCTATGAACGGTGAAGAACTGTGTAGAGCACGATGAACAACTCTCACAAGAACTATGGCCTAGTTCTTGATCATCGAATATATCATGCACTAGACTATACTCTAGTTCATATGCAAGACTATATAAATATAATGAGAACTTGACTAGGGAAGAACGCTCCATAGATTTATACCAAGAGTGTAGCTTTTCTTCCTGGAGACAAGCTCTCCAAGTAGCTTTGCCTAGCTCCAATGGACTAATGCTAAGACTAAAGAACAAGTATGAGGAAGTGAGATGGCTCCAAATGGTGTGTGTGAAGGTGGGGGGCCTCTCCTCTTCATTTATAGGGCGCTGGAGGCGGTTCAGGGGCATTGAGGTAAAATAACCAGCTCAACCGTCATCCCCTAGATGGAAAGAGGAAAACCGCCTTGGTCGGGCCCACCTGGCGGCAGGGCTGGCGCGCGCGCGCGCCCCAGGCGCGCCCGCGCCTGGGTGGCGCCGCCCCCTGACCGCCTTTGGCGTGTGGGCCTGGGCCGTCCTCTGGGCCGCGCTTTTGCTGGTGTTTTGGCCCAGTTCGACCCCGAGGCGGGGTACCTTGTTTCCTTTGCCGTTTTACGCCTTCCGGAAAGCGCCTTTTTATTCTGAAAATTCCAAGCACGGGTGGAACTAGGTCAATAGTAAAGATATATGTGAAATAAAATATTTATTTCCCCCATAATGACCTATAGTTGGCGGGTAGAAATCTGAGTTAAGGACCGCCAACAAGATCCCCCAAGCTTACCCCTTGCTCGTCCCGAGCAAGTCTTTGCTTTGGGTTGTTGATGGGTTGATATGATGCCGATTATATCTCAGGTGTACAAGCTAAAAGAGAGCGTTCTACTGCTATTTGGATAAATCGGCAATTGTATCTACTCTATGATTCCTGATGGAGTGGGGCTTCTAATTTTCTCAAGTCTTGGGCGATTGCAAAATAGAACAGTTTCAAAGACCGGTGCTTTTCATTCGTCCCAAGATCAACTTTTAGTCCGGAGGTTTTGTAAGTTTTTATAAATAAACCAAGTTCCTCAAATGACCCACTCGATCGCTCAAAAGTGTATAGTAACCTCACCAAAGGCTTTTTCATATTTTTGCCTTCTTCCTACCACTAAAGCTGAGAGTGGAGTTTTGGGTAGGTATGTAAGTGGGCATACTTGTATCACATATGTTGTAAGGTCAAGGACTGAACCTTACGGAGATTAAGCTATACACCTTGATTGAGATGTGCAAGTGTGTGGATGGAATGAAAGATGATTCCTAATTTTTGTGGTATTTTTTTTGGGTCTCCAAGCATCATGACATACTTTCTTTTATTGATGAATGAGATGAAGAAATGATGGGCTATCAAAGAACAACTAAATTTATTCTCTCATCATTTTTTTTTGAACGGGGATCTAAGATTTTTCCCGTTTGCCTACAAGAGTGATAAATCTTCTAGCTATAATAATCTCTTTTTTTCTTTTCTTTTCCTCTCTTTCTTTTCTCTCACACTTTGCTTTTTTTTGACTAAGAACATAGCCCAAAACTTTATTGATGGATAGGATGAGGTGGAGAGAGATGTCATGATGAATCAATGCATGGAGAATTTTGCAAACTACAAGAGAGGGGTGCACGATCCTCAGGGTAAGGGTCGGCATTTTTATTTGGTGGAAAAAAATGGTGCGCAACTCTCAGTGTAAGAGTCGGCGGATGGTGAAGGGTGCATGTTGTGCGCAACTCTCAGTGTAAGAGTTGGCTTTTATTTGGTGGGTGCAAGTGAATCTCAATCATGGGTGTAGAGTCATAATCTCACGTCGGACCGAACTCAATGTATGAACAAGCAACGTATGAAGGCTCTTATTCTACAGATAAATCATATGGCTCTGGTGGGTATTTCGCGATCACTGAGGAACTATTGTTTTTGAAAATTTTTGAAACAAAGACTCCGGACATCAGGTTTTCTCAAAGGGACGCTTCATTGCTGTGGTCTACGTCACTATAACATATCGCGCAATAACCTAGATGAGAGTAATTGTATGCAACCCACTAAATCAAGTTTCTAGAGCATGATAATGTAAAGCCGATAAACCCAAATATTAGAGAAAACTCTATTCTAGACAGGTACAAACGAGACATAAAATAGAGCAACCAATCATTTCAACATGGGTGGAACCAAATATTTCATAGCACATATATGGAATGGAATTATATAAATATATATATAATTTTTTTATGCAAGAAACTTGAATTTAAACATGCTAAAATAAAAATAAAATTACGAGAAATTAAATATGCAATGCGGTACCTCAATTGGGGGTTCTCCCCCAAGCTTATCCTGAAGCTCATGGCCCAGGGTTGTATCCCTGGGACCTCCAATAGGCCCTCTGCTCCTCCTGCTGGATGCGGAGGCTCTCGGCTAGAGCGTCGAACCGCTGCCCGTGCTGCTGCTACCACTGGGTCGTCGCATGCATGAAGCCGCCCAGGGTGTTCCTGATGTTGTTCGTCTGGATCTGCAGCTGTCCAATGCGGGCGTTGACTGAGGCCAACGTCGGCTCCTGCTCTGGTGGTGGTGAGTCGACAGTGTACCGCCTCTGTCGCTCCCATTCGTCGGTCCCTGCATCGGACCATGCCCCCTCGGCCGGTCCGTGCCCGGGGTACCGCTCCCACCCCGAGTAGCCCGCGTAGCCCCGGTAGGCCTCCCATCCACCATAACCATACTGCCGGGGAGGTTGTACGGGAGCATCCGGGCCGGCTGAGGGGAGTCGAGGTGCATAAGCCTCGGCCCCTCCTCTAGTGGCTCTCGGAGTCCTGTTCTTCCCTGCGTGCTTCTTCGTAGTCTTCAAATCAAAGGTGAGCACATCACGCTTATATAAATAGAGATCCGGGTTAGGTAACCGAATCTTATTTACATAACCGGCAAAGAAGAAACAGATACGATCTTTCCCATCGGTCTTCAAAGTATGTCCTTGGGTTAGGGCACGCAAATCACAAATCGGCCGATCAAGGGGAATGTACTCAACATCGTTACCATCTAGTGCTCCTACGGCATTGGCAATGCGAGTAACAAGAGAGGTACAATCGATAGCATAAGACTTCTTAACCATATCTAGCCAGGTGGAGGCACATCTCCTGTATAGGAGCGACCTTGAACTTGTGAACTATGGCATAGAGAAGTTTAAGTTCTATAGAATGCACCCATCTAGTCCTGCCAGCAGGAAATAAAGTCATGGAAATCCAGCGATGCATGAGTCTAAGGGTAGGGTGTTGGATCTGCGTGTTCAGGGGTTTGAAAGGTCCAACTTCTACCCTACCCGAAATCTTCTCCCAAAAAGAATTGTGATCAAAACCAGGGATAGATGCATCTAGTTTAAGTGCACACTTATAGTGAAAGCCTAGATGATGAGCGAGTTCCCCCCAAGTAAGAGAATATTCCATGCCAAACAAACGGAAATAAATATGCTCATCATCATAATCAAGTGTGCAAAGAAACTGGATGGTCAAGAGACGCGAACCTTGCTCATCGATGGGTTCGAAGTTTTCCCAACCAACCGCCTTCCAAATGGTTTCGAAGTCGGTGTCCATACCTATTTTCTCGATGAGGTTGGCATCGTAGATCATCGTGTGGTTGAAGAGCCGATCCTTGAGGCGATGGTACCTCTGCAGCTCCTGCTCTCCCTCCAGGTCGAGGTACGGGCCGTCGGCTACGTAGATCCCCTCGGGCTCGGGGGTTGCGGGCGCCGCCTCCTTGGCCGCTTCTAGCTCGTAGGGGGCACCTTGGTAAGAGCTCGAGGCCTCACCGTACCCCCACGAACTGTAGTCGCTCATGGCGGACTACGCCGGTGGCTAGCTCTTGGGTGCGAAAGAACTAGTGGAAGTTGATTTTCCACACCCGAGAATAGCTCTAACTCTTGCTCTCTTGCTCAAAGATTGCTTGTGGAAGCTTGTTGTGTGGGAAATGGGAGTGAAAGAGAGTGAGAATGTGAGGAAAGGGAGGTGGTTGCTCACCCCGACCACCCCCCTCCTTTTATAGCCGGATAACCAGCAGCAAGGGGGAGGGGCAATGGCTAAGAGCCGTTGGCCGCCGGCCGGGGCCCCACCTCGGCAGACCTGGAGCGGCCGCGCCTCGGGCACGCGCGCCCAGGCGGGCCCCGCTGTCGCCCTGCTTTGGCCGTTGGGTGCCAACGGCTAGCCCTTGGCGCTAGCCGTTGGTGATTCTGCCCCGGCCGTTTGAAAAAATATTTTTTTTTCAAGTAGCAAGAAAGTACTTACCGACCTGCTTTTTGTCGGTGCTCTTATTTCTCCCCCCCAAGCTTGCTTGGCTTAACAGGGGTGACCAAACCCTGTCGCGATCATATTTACTGAATCGGGCGGGACCTCGGGTTGCCCCGGGATCCTGCTCGTGTCAGCGTTTGTTGGGATCGCTGCGGCAATCTGGGCGAGCTGGGTCTCTATCATCTTGTTGAAGCTCAGCTGGTTCTTGACAGCTGATGATTGGCCCTCTATCTTGTTATTCATATTCTCCAAGATCTTGTCATTTTGGATCATCTTTTTGGTGAGGTTTTCGTTGATCTTGGCTTGGCCGAAAACCAGGTCCTTCAATGAAGGTTGATTCGAATTAAACCCGGAGGCGTAATTCGAATTACCTTGGAATGGAGGACGGACCGGTTATTCCAGCCATTCCCTCCTCCTTGCTGCTGGCGAAACCCACTGTTGAGGTAGGCGGCCTCTTCACGGGTCTCGGGGCAGTCATTCCCCGAGTGTCCAGCTTCACCACAGACCTCGCACGTCATGCGAGCGCCCATGGCGTTGACGGTGCCGAATGCATCAGTGATGGCACCACCATCAATCTTCTTCAGGAGTAGGTCTATTTTTGCGGCAAGCATATCCGCCTCCTTCACGGTATGCATGCCTTTTTGTCCCTTGGTGGGAGCGCGGTCCTCCCCCCAAGCTTGGTTTTCTACCAATTTGTTGATCGGTCCGTAGCACCGTCACAGCGATCAATGATAGAAAGGCGCCGCCGGGCTGCGGCGTCCCGGTGCCTCTTCGACATGGGTGTTAACCCATTGTAGAAGTTCTGGAGCACCAGCCAACTTTCCATCGCATGGTGAGGGCATTCCTGGATGTACTCCTGGAGCCTCTCCCATGCCTCAGGGATGGGTTCCAGCAAATTCTGCTGGAAGTTGGCAATTCTTCCCCGCAGGGCATTGGTTTTGCCCATGGGGAAGAACTTAGCGAGGAACGCGGTGGAGCACTTGCTCCATGTGTCAGCAGCGGCCTTGTCCTTATAGAACCAGGTCTTCGTCTTTCCCACTAGGGAGAAAGGGAAGAGCTTGAGCCTGATTGCATCAGGTGCGACATCCTTGATAACGATGGTGTCGCATATCTCCAAGAAACGCTGAAGATGAGCGTTGGCGTCCTCACTAGGCAGTCCACAGAATGAACTTGCCTGCACCATGGTAATGAGCCCAATCCTGAGCTTGAAGTTCTTGTCTCCCAAGTTGACAGCGGGCCCAGTGGGCACGTTGGCAACATTGGGGACGGAGAACTCGCGCAGGGACTTGGCCATGGAGTGCGGCGTAGTAGGTGTGGTGGTGACTGGTTTATCTGTCAGTGGAGCAGAAGAGGAAAGGGCACGAGTCCTTTTCCTCCTTAGGAGTGCTTCTAGATTTGAGTTGTAGTTTTCCGGCAGAGAGAAACCGGTCATGCACTATCATGTTTTCATCCACAACAGGAGAAAACATAAAAGTTAGCTTTGTATAGACATTGTCGTTTCTCATTTTATATATTGTATGCATATCCATGCTGCTAGATCCTTAACTTCCATGCCTTCCCGGCAACGGCACCGTAAATGCTTGTTGGCATTTCTTAGCGCGATTACCAAAATAGACTTAGAGCCTAATTCGATAACGGCGCGAAACGCTAAATGGCTTTACTCGGCATATTTACTAGAAACCGGTTCTAGCAACTACGCGAGTGTTGCCAAGAGATAGATCACATCCTATTAGAATAAATATCCGCAAGCGCACGGATCTATCGTCGCAGCATTTCACCCGGAAGTATTCAGGGTATCGTTATTTATAATTTCCCAAAGGAAGGCATGGGGTAGTTAAGTATTCTAGCATGGGTATGAATACGATATCTAGCATGAGGAAACTGACCAATGTGCTATACAGGGGTAAGCATACTGTAGTTTGGATAGTGGACACACACTTAGAGCAATCTCAAAGGAATAAAGGTAAAATAAAGAATAAAGAATAATCTACGCGGAGCAGGCATCTCCTATATAGTCAATGCTAGAACAGCTAATTACACATGTTATACAAGTCAAGACTCGACTATAGACTAGGAATATGGGGAGACCGCGGCAACCGGGCACTTGATCGATGGCGGCATTTACGAACTCCTACTCAACATGCGAACGTGGGGGATTACAAAGGACGGACAGGGCTGTCACCACTTGCCGCCTACCACCTCAACCGTGGCATGCCAACATATCCGAAGGTTCCCTCGCACCTGGACACCACGTCCGCATACTAAGGAGCTACCTACGTCCCCCCAGGACTCCCACCCTACGGATGGACGAGCTAGAACATAGGCAAGCCCGAAGGCACATCGAACCGCTATTCCTCTCCTACAATCTAATCTAAACAAGTAAAATCTATGAACGATGAAGAACTGTGTAGAGCACAATGAACAACTCTCACAAGAACTATGGCCTAGTTCTTGATCATCGAATATATCGTGCACTAGACTATACTCTAGTTCATATGCAAGACTATATAAATATAATGAGAACTTGACTAGGGAAGAACGCTCCATAGATTTATACCAAGAGTGTAGCTTTTCTTCCTGGAGACAAGCTCTCCAAGTAGCTTTGCCTAGCTCCAATGGACTAATGCTAAGACTAAAGAACAAGTATGAGGAAGTGAGATGGCTCCAAATGGTGTGTGTGAAGGTGGGGGGACTCTCCTCTTCATTTATAGGGCGCTGGAGGCGGTTTAGGGGCATTGAGGTAAAATAACCAGCGCAACCGTCATCCCCTAGATGGAAAGAGGCAAACCGCCTTGGCCGGGCCCACCTAGCGGCAGGGCTCGCGCGCGCCCCAGGCGCGCCCGCGCCTGGGTGGCGCCGCCCCCTGACCGCCTTTGGCGTGTGGGCCCGGGCCGTCCTCTGGGCCGCGCTTTTGCTGGTGTTTTGGCCCAGTTCGACCCCGAGGCGGGCTACCTTGTTTCCTTTGCCGTTTTACGCCTTCCGGAAAGCGCCTTTTTATTCTGAAAATTCCTGCACTTGGTGTATATTCTGCAAAACAATATTTTCTCCAAGCACAGGTGGAACTAGGTCAATAGTAAAGATATATGTGAAATAAAATATTTATTTCCCCATAATGACCTATAGTTGGCGGGTAGAAATCTGAGTTAAGGACCGCCAATAGTCTAGCTCTAATCTACTTAGTTTTCCGAATTAGTTAAACTGTGGTCATGTGTTAGATAAGATCCTGTATACATGTGCAACATGTTTATATTAGATTAAGTTTTATTTATGTGTTTATGCTAAGATTAGATTAAACAGGATCTCCTTCAATAGATTGGATAGCAGGTAGCTCAGAACCTGCCCATCCTTGGCTACGCACGCTGCATAATCAGATAGATTGAAGGATCTGTTTTGGTCACCGACAGAAACTCCATCAGAGCTTTGGAGGAGAACATGTGCTTTCCACAACATGTGGGTGAGCTTGTTGCTCATAGGGAGGAAAAAAGCGAGTTGCGAAACAGTAGAAGCCGTGGAGGATGAAGAAGCGAATGCCATAGGAGAATTCCATGTGGAAGTACCTCTCATTACCATGTCAAGATGGTGGAACAAGTCACCCCATTAGTGAACTCGACTTCATGTTATATAGGCTTGGAACACTCTCGGCGTGCCTTGTACATCAAGATGGAGTTACAACAAGATTACAAGATAAGATCTCTGATCTATACAACTTAAACTACAAGCTAGATAGCAAGGTGCCGGTGCATAGCCTTACAGCCTAAGCCTATACCAATGGAATATCCATCATCTAATACAAGGAAGTGACAATTTTTTTTCACTACAAACCAGAGGCGATGTTGATGATGCAAAAGTACCGATAGAATAACACAAGGAAGCCCAATTTACCTCCACATCGGTCACCACGGCTACCTACCTTGCTAGTTGCCACTCACCACATCCATCCAATCCAGTGTGTGGCTGTGTGCACACGTACATCCATCCGGTAGTGACGTGCATTTCTGTAGTAGTGTATTAAACTGGTGTCGCCATAGCCTGCAGTGGTGTAGCCATCGACAAGTTGAGCCCTATCATCTCAGTCATGTCCAGCCAGTTCTCTGCCTCTCTGTACATGCATGGGCCCTGTAGCTGCTGCTTCCGGCTACATGCTAATGCTACTGGCGGCGTGCTAATGCTACATGGTCACGAGACTTGCGCTGGGAGAAAAAAAAAACTGCAAAAAACATGGTCGCCGCGGCCTTCCGGGTGGAATCCGCAGTGTCGCAGCCGGCCAGCATGACCACGGTGGCGGTCGGCGCGACGGCGCGACCATGGAGGCGTCCGTCGCAGCCTCGCTCGGTCTTCCTCTCAGGCCCATAACGTCTTATTCCACAAGGGCACATCCTATGAATTACTAAAATACCCACCACAATATAATCACATATAAAATTAAAAAACTATGAAAGTACTTTAAGGTACCACGCTACTTTTCTAACCATGGTAAAAGAGCTCATCAAAATATATATCCTACTTACCCCCGGGTCTGGACCAAAAAAAAATGAATGGAAAATCATCTAAATAATGAAATATTAGGGCTAGCACTTGCAGGTGGGTAATGTGTTATTTAGCCTGGGTCCTTGCGTGATATTAGATCTGCTCCTGCATATAAAGATATATGTGTGCACAGGTAGTGTTTATGTAGTAATGATTATGCTAAGATATACAACATAGTAAGGTGGACACTTTGTATCAATGCCAGAAAACATGTTGGTTGTGCACACTTGCCAACGATGCAGAAAAACACTTGGCATCTTCTAGGGGCAACTTAGGACAGTGTAAAATTGTTTGTGTTTTCTACATATGACCACTCTTCCACTGTAACCTTCTTTCACTCTAATCCTCTTTCGCATTGGGGTTTAGTCTTGAGCGGACCAAGCTTGACCCACTAGCAGCTAAATGACTACTCCGGAGTGGCACGTGTCGTGAGTGAGTATGAAGTTGTTGCTGGTGCGAGAGGGTCGCAGGGTGTTGTGGAGGTGCCGCCATTGCCGCTGCAGCAGGAGGTGGGAGCCATCGCCTCCGTCACTGTGCTTCTTATTTTGAACATATTTATATGATGCTTGTTATTGAATTGATTGAAAAGGTTGCAACCCAAATTCCTTATGCACCTACTACAGACTGTGAAACAATATGTAACTTATGTATATTGATCATGAACTTGTCTAGATACATTCTAGAGAGGTGTTAGCCGTAGCCGCCCCTAGATTTATAGAGTTAGTTGTTGATATCTTGTAATCTATCTTGTAGCACAAGTTCATGATCAACCCCTTGTACAAGCCACCATGGTGGCTGTTCCCATGCTATATAAACATGGAACCGAGAGCATAGGAAGGCATCTCGTTCAACCCAATTTTACATGGTATCAGAGCCTTTTTCCCAGCGGAAATCTTCCATGGCCTTCGCTTCCTCTTCCTCCGCAGTTTCTGCTGCCATTTCCCTAACCACCTTCCTCCCACCGGTGAAGGAGAAACTCTCCCGATCCAATCATCAATCATGGAAGGCTCGGTCGTCTCGGCACTCCGAGGCGCCCAACTTGCTGGCCGGCTTGAGGCCTCGCCGAGCCGCCCACGTTGCGCACTCCGCCCATCGAGGCAGGAAAGGAGAAAGAATCCCGTGCTGCGAATCCTGAATTCGATCCATGGGTCGCCAAAGATCAGATGGTTCTGAGCTATCTGCTCACGAATCTATCCAAGGAAATTCTCGGTCACGTCAACACCGAGATCACGGCGAAGGGCGCATGGGCGGTGATCGAGGGCATGTTCGCCTCCCAATCTCGCGCCAAGATCATCTCCACCCGCATGGCCTTGGCCAACTCGACAAAAGGTACATCTACGGCTGGAGAATATTTTGCCAAGATTAAAACTCTAGCAGATGAGATGGCGGCGGCTGGACGTCGCCTTGAAGATGAGGAGATGGTCTCCTACCTCCTCAATGGCCTCGGGGAAGACTTCGATTCTGTGACCACTGCGGTTGCCAATCGGGTCGAGCCCATCTCCGTCAGCGAGCTCTTCACGCAGCTCATCAGCCATGAGCAGCGCATCAATCTGCGCAACGGCGGCGGCAACTCTTCATCAGCAAACGTTGCCGCCAAGAACAATCGCGTCGTCAACAACTCTGCTCCGCGTGGGGGTGGAGGCCGCGGCAATGGTGGCCGCAACGGAGGAGGGCGCGCCAGTCACGGAGGCTTCGGCCGAGGCGGCGGTGCACCTCGCCATCCATTCGAGCAAGGCCTGTTTTGCCAGGTCTGTGGCAAGGAAGGCCTTCCGGCCTACCGGTGCTTCAAGCGCTTCGATGCTAATGTCACCGGCCCACCTCAGCAAAAGTCTACGTCGACACCAACTGGTATATGGATACCGGAGCCACGGACCATATTACCAGCGAGCTAGAGAAGCTCACCTCTCGCGACAAATACCACGGAGGTGAACAAGTTCACACGGCCAGTGGCTCAGGTATGGAGATACATCACGTTGGTCATAGTGTTTTGCAATCCCCTTCCCGTCATATTATTCTTAAAGATATCTTGCATGTTCCAACAGCCAACAAAAATCTCCTTTCTGTAAATCGCATTACACGTGATAATCATGTTTATCTCGAGTTTCACCCTGATCATTTTTTTGTCAAGGATCAGTCAACGAGGAGAACCATCCTCGCGGCGATGTAGAGGCGGTCTCTACCCTGTTCCACCGATGAATAAATCAGCGCTTGGAGTATCCAAGCCGTCAGCAGCCGTTTGGCATCACCGTCTAGGACATGCCGCTTCCCCCGTGGTCCAGCAAGTCCTGAGTCGTCATCATCTTCCTTTTGCAACCGAGTCCAATAAATCCAGCATCTGCGATGCTTGTCAGAGAGGCAAGAGTCACCAATTGCCTTACTCTAGGTCCACTAGCGTGTCTGCTAGTCCTTTTGATTTAATCTTTTCCGATGTATGGGGTCCGGCCCCAAAATCAGTTGGTCGAAACATTTATTATGTCAGCTTCATAGATGATCATACTAAGTTTGTGTGGATCTATTTATTGCGCCATAAGTCTGAAGTGTTCCAATGTTTCCGTGATTTCCAAACTCTAGTAGAACGACAATTTGATGCAAAAATTCGTAAGATTCAAACCGATTGGGGTGGGGAATATCAAGCTTTGAGTTCCTTCTTTACTCGCATGGGGATTGCTCATCTTGTTTCGTGTCCTCACACACACCAGCAGAACGGTGTCGCTGAGAGAAAACATCGCCACATAGTTGAGGTTGGCCTCACCCTGCTCGCTCATTCCTCCATGCCCCTCAAATTTTGGGATGAAGCTTTCCTCACTGCCGTTTACCTTATTAATCGGTTGCCTTCTAGAGTTATAGCCAATGATACTCCGTTTTATCGGCTCTATGGAACACATCCTGACTATAGTCTCCTAAAAACTTTCGGTTGTGCCTGTTGGCCACATCTTCGCCCCTACAATGAGCGCAAACTTCAGTTTAGATCCACACGGTGCGTTTTTCTTGGTTACAGTAACCAACACAAAGGCTATAAGTGCCTTGATCCATCCATCGGTCGCATCTATATTTCACGGAATGTCATCTTTGATGAGACCATTTTTCCTTTTACAACTTTACATCCCAACGCGGGTGCACAACTCCGTGCCGAGATCGCTCTTCTCCCCGACATTCTCCTTAATCCGTCCGCTACTTCGGGGGCTTTGCATTCACATGAACCACGTGATTCATCTCCTGTTACTACTAACCCTGTGTGCAGCACTGGATGGCGCTTGCCTGATGCAGGGAACGAAGATTTGGGTGCAAATGATGGCGCCATGGCTACAAACAGAGATCAAAGTGATGAACCGGGGCGTTATTTCATGTGCCCCCGGCCACGCGACAGCATGGAACGCGAAGCAGATCCGCCTGCCAGAACTGTACGAGGCGCAGGGGGATCGTCCTCGGGATCGGCCCGCCCCAGCGCTGCTCCAGCCGATCTGTCGCCTTCGGCTGTCGGCCCGAGCGGGGACGGCGGATCTTCTGCGCCGACTCCATCGACCGCGCCATCCACCACTGCTGAGCCACACGCTGTGGCTGCTCCATCCGATCCCGCTGCCCGGGACCCGCGCGATCCGGTGGGATCTCGTGCGGCCGCTACTGGATCCGCTGTGCCTGAAGCTGCTGCACAACCTCGTGTGGTTCCTCCAGTTCAAGTTGTTCAGCGTCCAACTACATGATCTCAGCAAGGTATTTCTAAACCAAAAATTCGCACTGATGGTACTGTCAAGTGGGGCATGCTTATCACTTCTTCAGATGGAGAACCGACTAGTGTTAAGGCAGCTTTTGGTGATCAACGTTGGGTGGATGCAATGAATGTTGAGCACAATGCTCTCCTTCATAACAAGACATGGCACTTGGTTCCAAGAACTAAAGGGAAAAACATAATTGACTGTAAGTGGGTGTATAAAATTAAAAGAAAGGCTGATGGCTCCATTGACAGGTATAAGGCACGGCTTGTTGCAAAAGGATACAAACAGAGATATGGGATTGATTATGAGGATACATTCAGTCCTGTTGTTAAAGCTGCTACTATTCGACTAATCCTATCTCTTGCAGTCTCAAATGGTTGGTCCTTACGCCAACTCGATGTACAAAATGCTTTCCTCCATGGCATTTTAGAAGAAGAAGTATACATGTCACAACCACCCGGCTATGCTGACCCAAGGTATCCCAACTATGTGTGTAAACTTGATAAAGCTCTCTACGGTCTCAAGCAAGCTCCTCGTGCGTGGTATGCAAGGTTGTGTGCAAAGTTACTCTCTCTCGGTTTCCAAGCCTCTAAAGCTGACACTTCCTTGTTCTTTTATCATAAGAGAGGTCATACTATTTTTGTGTTGGTTTATGTCGACGATATTATTGTGGCTAGTTCCTCTGCAGCAGCCACAAGTGCTCTTCTCGTCGATTTACAACAAGATTTTGCCTTGAAAGATTTGGGGGATCTTCACTATTTCCTTGGCATCGAGGTTACCAGGTGTCGGGGTGGTCTTTTGCTAACATAGAGTAGATATGCCCGTGAAGTTCTTGCTCGGTCTGGAATGGCTAAGTGTAAAACCATTGATACTCCTCTCTCCACAGTTGATAAACTCAGTATTATTGAAGGAACTCCACTTGGTCCTGATGATACTACTCGGTATAGGAGTCTTGTTGGTGCTCTTCAATATCTAACTCTTACTAGGCCTGATATTTGCTTTGCAGTAAACAAAGTTTGCCAATTTCTTCATGCTCCTACCTCGGCACATTGGAGTGCTGTTAAAAGAATTCTTCGTTATGTTCAGGGCACCTTGCAGCTTGGTTTGAGCATTACTCCTTCAAAATCCTTGATTGTTACTGGCTTTTCTGATGCTGATTGGGCAGGAGATGTTGATGACCGTCGATCCACAGGGGGATTCGCTGTATTTCTTGGCAACAATCTTATATCTTGGAGTGCCAGAAAACAGCCCACTGTCTCGAGGTCAAGTACAGAAGCCGAGTACAAATCGCTTGCCAATGCCACTGCAGAAATGATTTGGGTGCAAAAGGTACTTGCTGAACTCGGTGTAAAACACCCTTCTATGGCTCGGCTTTGGTGTGACAATTTAGGTGCCAAATATCTTTCTGCAAATCCAATTTTTCATGCAAGGACCAAGCACATAGAAATAGATTTTCATTTTGTAAGAGAGAGGGTTGCCAACAAGTTGTTAGACATCAGGTTCATCAATACACAAGATCAGGTTGCAGATGGTTTTACTAAAGCATTGTCAAGAGTAAAGCTTCATCAATTCAGGAACAATCTCAAGCTCACAAGTGGCTAGGATTGAGGGGAAGTGTGAAACAATATGTAACTTATGTATATTGATCATGAACTTGTCTAGGTACATTCTAGAGAGGTGTTAGCCGTAGCCGCCCCTAGATTGATAGAGTTAGTTGTTGATATCTTGTAATCTATCTTGTAGCACAAGTTCATGATCAACCCCTTGTACAAGCCACCATGGGGGCTGTTCCCATGCTATATAAACATGGAACCGAGAGCCTAGGAAGGCATCTCGTTCAACCCAATTTTACACAGACCGCATATATGCACCTACTGCCCCAGCAGCGACAGTACTGAAGGCCAAAGGAGAAATGGATTGCGAGATTTCAACCACTGATGAGCAACCTGATCTCTTTTCGCTCTATTATTGTAACAAACTCTTCTTTTTTATATCTTATTCCATTTGTCAACTGTCTTCTTTTAAACGGATTGGTGAGGTGGCACATCGATCTCTCTAGTGTCTAGCTTGTGGTAGGGACTTAGCGCACATGGAGGTGCGCACATGGAGGTGCGCACATGGAGGTGTTTGCCACTTTGACGTTGGTTGAATGCGGGTCTTGTTGTGGTTGTCTCAAAGGTGTGATCGTATCTAAGCTGTAGCGTGATCGTATCTAAACTGTAGCTCTGTGGGTGTGCATGTGTGCACGTTATGTTTTATGGTTATCTCGTGCATATTCAAGAAACAAATATCAACAATATTATTCATGCTATGATATTGTATCCATCCTTTGCTCGTCCTCTGGAACTTGTAAAATCCCATGTATGATTGCAAGTAGATGAAAACATGAAGTGCGGTTCAAGATTTCTTCAAGAGATTAAAATCACATGCCCTAGGCCAATACCCAAGGAGGTGCGCCTGCAGTGAGAATAGTCGTGCCCACACCGGGGATGACGATCGTGCTGCACCCCCGTGCTGGGTCAGGGATGCCGGCAGGGTAGGAGAAGACACTTCTAGCTTGCACTAAGAGGACATAGGCTAAGAAAAAATTGGATAGCAAGTAGGGAGTGGGGCCAACAGGAGTGGGTGGTGTTGATAGAGATGTTGCAGAGAGGTTCTAGAATTAGTGATGACAGCAATCCTTTTCTATAGTAATCTAGATATGATGCCGATCCCCTGCGGCGCTGTGATCCACTGAAACATCCTCGATTTTCCACGAAGGGAAAATCCACAGAATGCGCAATAAAGTGATAGTCCCAAAGATGATTCCATCACATTATCACATATCAGTTAATATCTTCTTCATACATCGAGGGATTACAATAATACAGGGGTTTACAACTATTGACAACACACCTATTACATGTTATTCTAGCGGAAACGTAAATGGGACATCACTAAGTTAGACGTAGATCGTCGTCGAGTGAAGGCTCCTCCTTCACGGCATCCATCAGCTTAATCTTGACGCAGCATATCCTGATCCAAACTTGAGCGCAGGCACGAGACCGTCTAATCCTCCCAACCTCAACATCTCTGAGAATTCAAGTAATCTGCACACGCGGATGTGTGCGGCCATGGTCAAGACCGATGAGCTTTGGTGGAAAAAGAGAAATAAAGGGGATCTCGCGATCCTATTATTTGGCCGTGGGTTGCATCCTAGAGCAAGCGAACTAGCAAGTAGTAATAATAATAAATCATCAAGTTATATTCATTCCCATCCCACACTTACACCACCACCATCACCAACCACCAGACCACATAACCAAACCACGCTCTCACGTGGACGGCAAGGACAACTCCCTCTCGTCCTGCCTAATCGGCCAACAATGCCGTAGGGTAACAACAACACCGCTCGGGGAAGGTAGAAGGACTCCTCTCTACTCAAGAGAAGCGTAGGTCAAGGGAATGGCCATACCGAGGCCGCGGTTATGCGCATAACGTCAACTCTGCAGCTTGTACTCCCGTACCCACAAGATCCACCATCATCGCTGACCGTCGTCAACTCGGCTGATTCCGGCTGCCTCCTAACTAGGTATGATGCCACCCTACCACTCAGCTCTGGGATGTCCCGGAATCCACCGGTCCGCTGATACTGTGAAACGAAATGCCAAGCCACCAAGGTCACATCGTTACCTTAGGAGGGTGTGGGTCCCACCCCGTACCTCCCTACACTATCCACTAACAACCTAGTAGTAGTGGCACCGCACTAATCGATCGGTCATCCGTCCCCGCCCATCGGGACGAGTGGTGAGCACGAAAGGTCCCAAGGTTCCGGTCCTCAAGATACATCAGTCCTTAGGTTGGACTAGACAGGATATCTCCTCAAATAGGGGCATCAGCGCCCCGTGCCTCGATGGCACCTCCTTCCCGGGGCATCATTGCACAAAGGCTCTCGACCCCGGGATCTCCTCAAGTCACCATGTACCCGCCACAGGCACTCAAAACATAGGGGTGCCCAGATCGCACCCCCTGGCAAGACTCGCTCCACGAGCTCGTCACAGATCCTGTCCAGTCGACTCAACCCTCACCACACATACTCACCCAAGACACACGCAGAGACCACCCAAAAGCCCACCAAGTCCGGCATCCCAAGCCGAACCAAACCCAATTGGGTTCACCACCCGCATCACATCACAGACATAATGCAAAGCGGAGTTAAGTATAGTGAAGTAATATGCAAGCAAGCAGGTAGGCAGATATAAATAAGTGCGAGCGCAAAGCTGGGTGATCAGGGTGAAGTGGTTTCAAGCAGGGTAAGTCGTGGCTCAGACAAGAGCATGCATTACTATACTAGCAAAGGAATAAATATAAAGCACTAGCATTTCTACTCAATTGCAATGTCTAATAGGATTCTCTAAGTAAAAGGTGCTGCCATGACACCTGCGATGTCGAGGTAGTAGTGGTACAAGTTGATGTAGTTAATCAGTGAGTGGTCCTCTCCAACAGTTGTTGTTGATCACGTCCTCTTCCTCCAACGGGTCCTGATTCGATCATCGTCCTCCTCGAAGCGCTATCTCGTGAAACGACACCCAAGGCAAGAGAACAATCAACGCACGACTTAGCCCTCTCGGCGGATGTCCGATCCCTGGGCCAAGAAACAGGAGTGGTTGCTCACTAAGCTTAAGCTTAAGTCATAGCCTAGCTCATACTTCCTGAGTCGATCGTGTCGACATATGTATGGCTTCAAGATAATGGCTTAGACCTAAACTAACCCTGAGCGAACACCACGGCTCATGTTCTTCCGATCCGAGTGTCACGACGATGACGAGAATCAGAAGGACGAGCTAAGCGGAAAGGAAAACGACAAGCGATCGACTTCGCCTAATACCCACGCCATGTGAAGGACGGGGCATCGACAAAGGGCGTCGCATGAGAGAACACGAGTGTTCAACCCACTTGTAGGGTACCCAGACCTAGGTGCACTAATGTGCTATGACATTCCTAAGGTTCTCGGTGGTGTGGTTGTCACCACAAGAACTAAAGGAATGTTGAGGTCTAAACAGGTACAAGCATACAAGGTTTTAAGCACGAAGAACCAAGGGAAGAACGAGATCCGCACCCTTTCGACCAACTCGTCATGGAACGGACGGGGGTTGGGAGAAAGAGACACGATCTCACGATCCAACCCAACTCGTAGGGCACCACGACCGTGCCTTGTAACGGCACAACGGCTATCCCTACAGCTCATAGCGATGTGGTTGTCACCGCTAGATCCGAAGGAACGCTATAGTCAAAGTGGTACAAACATACGAGGAGGCTAGAATAAACACGAGTGCAAAAGAAGGTAGAACCCAATGGTCATGGCGAGGCGACTCGCGACCATGAGCCTAACCTCAACGAGTTGGCATCCGTAGGTCCACTAAAGTTGCTCCCTAATCATATCCCACTAGACTTGGTCACAGGGAACTTGAAGGATGCGGGTAAGATCCGCGTCAATAACGACATCGTCTCCAAGTCCATAATGACCACGTCCTAGGGACGAAGGCAGGGGCTAACAATCGTAGCACTAGAGAGACAACTACAAGAGAACCAATGACACGACGACAAGAACCAAGTCACACGACCACAAGAACCGACAAAACGACCACAAGACTAAACCAACACGATTACGACAGGGGAGTAGCACATTCCCATAGCGAGAAAAGAGGTAGAGGGGTCCTGCAAGACAAGCAGAGAGGTAGACATAAGAGGGCTTGAATAATAAGAGTCAAATGAAAGTAGGCTAATGCACTTGTGCATTAGCCGATGGCGACGAGCTCGATTTTAGAAAAATTATGAAACTGGTTTCATAATTTTTGGAGTTAGGATGAATATTCTATGAATTTCCGAAGGTTAAACGGTATTCTGAAAAAGAAAAAGGAGAGAGAAATAACCAGAGGCTGACACGTGGCGCCTGCTGATTGGCTGGGACAGTCGCAGTCATTGACAGGTGGGACCCGCGGCTTTAGTCACTGACATGTGGGACCGGGTCAACGTTGACCGGTCAACGATCAACCATGACCGGGCCGCGACTGGGTTCCGGCGGGCCGATCAGGGCTGGACGCGGGCCGAGTTGGGCTGGGCCGGCCCTGACACGTGTTACGCATGGAGGATGGCCACGTGGTCCTGCTGGGCTGCTAGTGGGCTCTGGTCCACGCCGGGCGGCTCACGGTGGACCAAGGGGTCCGGTCCAGTGGACTATCATCACGGTCCGCTGTGGACCATGTCCACTTTCTGTTTATCTTGTTGGTTCATGGTGGGATGGGTTCACGGGGCGATAGCCAGAAGGGAACGGGGAGCTCTGCTCCTTGCCGCGACGGCTTGCCGGCGGCATGGCTCAGCGCGGCGAGCGCGTGATGGCGGCTTCGCGTGGCAAGGGACGGGTGCTGCGGCGTCGCGGGGCCAGGGCGAGTCCGGTGAGGGTCTAAAGGCGGGGGCTTGGATCTCTGGGCGGCTGGCGCACGCGATGCGGCGGCTCCGAGAGGCGTGGCAGCAAATCGCTGCGCGACGGCGGCTAGGAAAGGCGAGGCGCCGGCGGGGCTCCGAAGCGTGCACCGCCAGCGCGGTGCTATGGCGAGCGTGGCAGGTGAAGGGGCAAGGGTATCGGTCCAAGGTGTGGCGAATGTGATGGCTGCGTCGGGGCGAGCTCTCGGCGCGCTCGGCGGCGGCGCACGGCGGCATGGATGCGGCAGTGAGGCGCTACGGAGCACAGATGACAAGTCCCATGTGCACGTCGGCCACGCGGGAGCTAGGCGAACGCGTCCAAGGTAGAAAACAAGGCCGCGACGCTTCCGGCTCGGCTGCCAATGGCAGCGGCGGTCCGGCGGCGGCACAACGACGGCGGCGGCCGCAAGGATTCAAAGGCGCCAAATTGTGCCCCATCTTCACTTCCCTTCTTCGATTGGCGTTGCTGGGATCTCGAGGGGCTCGCTACGGCGACTAGAGGTGCAGCGGAACTCGCACAGCGACAAGAGTCGCGGCGGCGCCTCCAGCGGCCAGGGCGGAGCAAAGGTGTCCGCCCGGTAGTTGGCGGCCGGGCTCCCTAGGCTAGCGCGCGGTGCGTTCCAAGGCGCGGCGAGGCCCATGGTGAAGAGCTACGATCCACGGATGGCTTGAGATCGTCGGAGCACCGGGGTACACCGACGGCATGGCTGCAATGGCAGGTGAAAGCGCGTGCAGCGGCGGTGGTGTTCCCGTCCACTGAGGGTGCGTCAAGGCTGCGGCTTGGCTGTGACCGTGGGCGTGAGCGCGCGGTGCATCGCGTGCACGTGAGGCGAGCCTTCATCGTGGGCTAGGGAGCCTCCATCGTCCTAGCAAAATGGCAGGACGGCTCTGCCATGGCCGTGCCCTGGCCATGGCGAGCGGGCTCGGTGCGTGTGTGCGAGAGCCGGCGGCGAAGGCCGGGACAGGCAGGCAAGGGCGGCAACATTGGAAAGGGGAGGTGAGTCCTTGGGTTCACCTTGGGGCTTCGTGCAGGTTGGCCGCGTGGAGCAGGTTGGGCTCGACGCCGACGGATCACGTGCGCCGGCTTGACGTCGCGGAGACAGGGCGATGGCGTCGTCCGCGGCTCGGCGGCACTGGTCGGTGAAGAGGAAGCAGGGCTCGGGGTTGACGAGGATGGGGCCGAGAGGTCGCGTCGATGCCGGATTGCGACAGGGAAGAAGATGGCCGGCGCGCCGTCTTCTTTTCCGGCGAACTCAAGCACGTCCGGCGGCGGCATTCTTCCTCCCTCCTCTCCTTCCTGCTCCTTCCTTCCTTCTCTCTCTCGGTTAGGCGAGGTAGGTGGGTGGCGAGGTCACCAGTGGCGGCGCGGGGCTGGGAGAAGCCCTAGGGCACCGACTCATGGCTTTTATAGCCGGGCGGCCATGGACGGACGCGGCGGACGGCGGGGATTGCAAGCTGGGGCGCGTGGACGGCGATCCTGTGCCCGGGCTAGGGTTTTGGGGCTCGGCCGGAGGGCGCGGACGCCTTGGCGCCTCCAATTCGGGCCGGCGGCCGGTCAAGGGCAAGGACGGGCGGCGACGTCAGCTTCTTTGGCTGCGCCCATGGTGTCAGCACGGCGCGGTGCGGCGCGTTCTGGGGACAGGGCGCGCGTGAGCCGTGAATCGCTCGCGTGGCGTGCATCCTCGCGCGCGGGGCCATGGGCCGTGGCAACGGACGGCTGCGAGGCACGGGACTCCTGGGATTCCTTCCCGGCGCGCCGGTGCTCTGCCGCTGCTCTGCTGTGGCCTGTAAAGCAGAGGACGGGAAGGGGGAAGGTGGAAGATGACGCGAGGCGGGGTCCACACATCAGCGACTCGAGGCGGTGTCCTTCATTTGGCGTGGCCTGGTCGCAGGTTGGGCCGGTGGGAAGGAAAGAGGCCGGGGCCCAAAGGTGGAGGGATGGTCACGTGGGCCGGTCGCCTGGTGCTGCCTGCGTGGGCCGAAGGAAGACCGGGAAGATGGGCCGGGCCGTGCTAGTGGCTCGACGTGGAGAAAGACAGATGGGCCGGTGGGGAGGAATGGACTGGATAGGCAGGCTGGGCCGACGGAGGAGGGAGCTAGTAGGCCGGCCTGGTCTGTAGCTGCCACTCGCGTGGGCCAAGGGCATGGTGGAGAGGCTGAGCTGGGCCGGCTGCAGCATAGTGCGGGCCAGGAGGGAGAAGGCCACGAGCTGGGCTGGCTGCTGGGGGTCGGGCCACTTTGGATAGAGGGAAGGGGAGGGAGATGGTGGGCTGGCTGGCATGCTTGGGCCGAAAGGGCCTTCTCCATTTCCTCCTCTTCTAAGTCTTTTCTATTTCTTATATTCCATCCTATTCCAAAACCAAGGGCTCCCATGTGCATAAGTGTGTGTTGCCTCGCACTCATACACCGTGGCGGGGTCCACTAAGGGTCGTCTAGAGTAGTGTGGTTCATGCCAAGGGATGGCAACATCGGGGATCAAGTCAAAGGGTTATTTGACTTGGAGAATTGGAGAATAGGGAATAGGTAGGAGGCATAGGATCATGTCCATTGCTTGAAGGGAATTGAGCACAAGATGTAGGGGTGAGTTGCAAGGTGAGTTCAAGGGAGCCGGTTGAAAGGGGAGAGGACATAGGCTCCTCCTTTGAATGCCATAAGATTCTCAGACACGCTAGAGCTTGGATGAGATCCAGTAGCAATGAGGTGAGTCGAGAGGGAAATGAAAGGACTTGCGATGAGAATGTTGGGAATATGCCCTAGAGGTAATCATAGAGATGATGATATTCCGCTTGTATCCATGATATATAAAATGTGTCCATTGAATATCCATTAAAGACAACTTGTATTGATTGGCAATTATGTGAATTGTTTGTGGAACTCTTTTACTTGTATGGTTATTCTATATTCGTCCCTGGTCGGAGTTCATGTGAGGACACACATGAATATTAGACTAGCACATTATTAGTTGATGACTATGTTTCACAAGTCATGGACATGGAGATGTCGAACTAATAATGTGGGCACATGTATGACATGTAGGCTGGACGACCCGACATGAGATTGTCTCTATACACATCATATATGTTATGTCCTTCGACCCGAGATTGTTGTATGTACTCGAGATGTGTATCGACTTGCTTAGGGACCCGACAAACGCTACTCCGTCACCGGGTAGTTATAAAGGATGTCTTCGGGTTTGTCGAGAAGCATCTTTGCGAGACATAGACAATCAAGATGGGACTTGCCCCTCTCTAATGAGAGAGATATCACTGGATCACTCAAGTGATTGGATCAACAAATGCATGGCCGTGCTTGGGTTAAGTGTTAACCCACGAGTTGAACCATATATCATGAGGCAAGGGAGTAACTTGTATATGGTCGTAGTGGTTCGTCGATATGATCATTTGCGTACGCATAGGAGTTGTCATGCCTTGCTAGAGGCCGCTTGTCGGCTATTGGGCGAATAGGAGTATTCGGCCCATGTCTATGTGTGCGTGAACCCATAGGGTCGCACGCTTAAGAGGCTGGAAGCCTAATTCGAGTTGGACTCGAATTAGACAAGGCTTAGGGTTTCTAATGCGTCTCCAATTCGGAAAGCACATGAGAGACACCTATATAAGAAGAGGGGAGGGGCGTGGCCAAATACACAACAACCAATCCACGCCTTTGGCAGCCGCCGTCGCCCTCCACGCTCTCGCCTTCGCTCCTCGCGGACCTAGCAGTCCGGAGGCGCATCGCTTCTCCCTCGTACGTGTGTGACACCTCGGAGGTGCTGCATCTGGAGCACGAGGACGAACCGCACGAACCGCAAGTGGTGGGAGGAGTTGCTGGACGACCACGCAACTGCACGGAACTGCTGCGAACTACCATATGCATGGGGCAGAGAGGGGCTTGAATGAGTTGTGTGGCATGCTGAAAACAGCAGAGGCTGACATTAAGAAGCAGGTCGGTGGCCAAGTGTTGGCGAGTCCGAACAAGCCTAACTTTAAGAGAAAGAAGGGCTGGGGAAGAAAAAGGGCAAGGCTAAAGATGAGATCTCCAAGCCGGCTCCGCCCGCCCCCAAAGCTGGACCACCGGCCGATGCTAAATGTTTTCATTGTGGTAAGAATGGTCACTGGAAGAGAAACTGCAAGCTGTACTTGGCGTCCTTAGAGAAGGACGGTGGTAGTAAAAGTACTCCCGCTCATACGCTTGTTGTTTATGTTACGGACATCTTCCTCGCTAACTCTTATATCAATTCTTGGGTATTTGATACCGGATCGGTTGCTCATATTTGCAATACGATGCAAGGAATGATAAGAAGTAGAAGCGTGAAGAAAGGAGAGGTTGATTTCCGCGTGGGCAACAATGCAAGAGTTGCTTTGCGTTGAACGTCGGGACGATGCAACTTCACTGCCGTCGGATTCGATTTTAAATCTTGATGATGCACCTGTCGTAATGTTAATGCTAAAAGGCCTCGGCTTAATGAGTTAAGTCCTACATATATGTGGCATTGTCGTTTGGGTCATATAAGTGAAAATCGCATGAAGAGGCTCCATGATGATGGACTTCTAACTTCGTTTGATTTTGAATCTTACGAGACATGTGAGGCTTGCCTTTTAGGCAAGATGACCAAGACGCCTTTCTCGGGTTTTCCCCGAGAGAGCGTCTGACTTATTGGAACTAGTACATAGTGATGTATGTGGACCAATGAGCACGGCAATAGGCGGTTTTCAATACTTCATAACTTTTACTTGATGACTTTAGTAGATATGGCTATGTCTACCTAATGAAGCATAAGTCGAAACATTTGAAAAGTTCAAAGAATTTCAGAATGAAGTAGAGAACCAACGTGGCAAGAAAATTAAGGCCTTGCGATCCGATCATGGAGGCGAATATTTGAGTCATGAGTTTAGCAATCATCTTAAGAGTTGCGGAATTGTTCCACGGCTTACGCCACCTGGAACGCCACGAGAAATGGCGTGTCGAGCGGCGTAATCGGACTTTGTTGGACATGGTTCGGTCTATGATGAGCCGATCGGACCTACCTTTATCATTTTGGGGATATGCTCTAGAAACAGCCGCTTTCACATTGAATAGAGTACCATCTAAGTCCGTAGTTAAGACACCATATGAGATATGGACCGGGAAGAGTCCTAGTTTGTCTTTTCTAAAAATTTGGGGTTGTGAGGTTTATGTCAAACGGCTTATATCGATAAGCTAACACCCAAATCGGACAAGTGTTTTTTTTCGTGGGATATCCAAAGGAAACTTTAGGATATTACTTCTACAACCGCTCAGAGGGCAAAGTGTTTGTTGCTCGAAACGGTGTTTTCTTAGAGAAAGAGTTTCTCAAAAGAGAGAAGAGTGGACAAAAGGTGTATCTTGAAGAAGTTCAAGATGAGCCAGTCGAGAAGGACTCTACGAGTGATGCTAATGTAGCGAGAACAAGTTGAGATGCCCGTGGCCACAGAAACACCTCCACAACCACGAAGATCAGCAAGACTTCGCGAGTTGCGTGGGGATCTGTTATTGTTGGACGATGACGAACCTACAACATACGCAGAAGCTATGATGGACTCAGATTCCGAGCAATGGCAGAGTGCCATGAGATCCGAGATAGATTCCATGGGAAATAATCAAGTTTGGAACTTGGTTGACCCACCTGATGGTGTTAGACCCATCGAGTGCAAATGGATCTATAAAAAGAAGAAAGATATGGACGGAAATGTTCACGTCTATAAAGCTCGACTTGTCGCAAAGGGTTTTCGGCAAGTTCAAGGAATTGACTACGACGAGACATTCTCTCCAGTGGCGATGCTTAAATCTATCCGGATCATTCTAGCAATAGCCGCCTATTTCGATTATGAAATTTGGCGATGGATGTTAAAACAGCCTTTCTAAATGGAAATTTGGAAGAGGACGTGTATATGATACAGCCGAAGGTTTTGTTGATCCAAATAATGCTGGAAAAATATGCAAGCTTAAGAAATCTATTTATGGGTTAAAGCAAGCATCTCGGAGTTGGAACATTCGTTTTGATGAGGTTGTCAAAGGGTTTGGCTTCCGTCGAATGAAGAAGAGCCTTGTGTTTACCAAAAGGCTAGTGGGAGCGCTGTTGTATTTCTAATCTTGTATGTGGATGACATACTATTGATTGGGAATGACATTCCTATGTTGCAATGCAAAAACTTCACTGAATAATAGTTTTTCTATGAAGGATTTGGGAGATGCAAAGCATACATCTTGGGCATTAAGATCTATAGAGATAGGTCGAAAAGGCTAATAGGATTATGCCAAGATACATATATTGACAAGGTGTTGAAACGGTTCAACATGGAGCAATCCAAGAAAGGGTTCTTGCCTATGTCACATGGTATGCGCTTTAGCGACAAGCAATGTCCTTCATCGGATGAAGAGCGCAAACGCATGAGTAAGGTTCCATATGCTTCGGCAATCGGTTCCATCATGTATGCCATGATATGTACTCGCCCGATGTCTCATATGCTCTAAGTGTTGCGAGCGGTACCAAGGCAATCCCGGTGAGAGTCACTGGACGCTGTTAAAAACATCCTTAAGTACTTGAGAAGAACTAAGGATGAGTTCCCGATCTATGGAGGTGAGGAAGAGCTCGTTGTAAATGGTTACACCGATGCTAGCTTCCAAACTGATGTAGATGATTCACAATCTCAATCGGGTTTCGTGTTCACGGTAAACGGTGGTGCGGTAAGGCTGGAAAAGTTCCAAGCGAGGAGACAGTGTCCGATTCTACAACAAGCCGAGTACATTGCGGCTTCGGAAGCTGCAAAGGAAGGTGTTTGGATGAGGCGTTTCCTCATTGATCTTGGTGTGCTTCCTAATGCGGCTAGCCCATTGAATCTACATTGTGATAATAATGGGGCGATAGCGCGGGCTAAGGAGCCAAGGAATCACCGGAAAGAACAAACATGTACAGCGGAAATTTCACCTCATTCGACCAGAGTTCATCGGTGAAGGTGAAATTAAAATGTGCAAAATACATACGGATTTGAATGTAGCAGATCCGTTGACAAAGGCTCTTCCACAGCCTAAGCATGAGGCGCACATGAGGTCTATGGGGATTAGACATATTAGAGATTAACTCTAGTGCAAGTGGGAGACTGTTGGGAATATGCCCTAGAGGTAATCATAGAGATGATGATATTCCGCTTGTATCCATGATATATAAAATGTGTCCATTGAATATCCATTAAAGACAACTTGTATTGATTGGCAATTATGTGAATTGTTTGTGGAACTCTTTTACTTGTATGGTTATTCTATATTCGTCCCTGGTCGGAGTTCATGTGAGGACACACATGAATATTAGACTAGCACATTATTAGTTGATGACTATGTTTCACAAGTCATGGACATGGAGATGTCGAACTAATAATGTGGGCACATGTATGACATGTAGGCTGGACTGACCCGACATGAGATTGTCTCTATACACATCATATACGTTATGTCCTTCGACCTGAGATTGTTGTATGTACTCGAGATGTGTATCGACTTGCTTAGGGACTGACAAACGCTACTCCGTCACTGGGTAGTTATAAAGGATGTCTTCGGGTTTGTCGAGAAGCATGCTGCGAGACATAGACAATCAAGATGGGACTTGCCCCTCTCTAATGAGAGAGATATCACTGGATCACTCAAGTGATTGGATCAACAAATGCATGGCCGTGCTTGGGTTAAGTGTTAACCCACGAGTTGAACCATATATCATGAGGCAAGGGAGTAACTTGTATATGGTCGTAGTGGTTCGTCTGATATGATCATTTGCGTACGCATAGGAGTTGTCATGCCTTGCTAGAGGCCGCTGTCAGCTATTGGGCGAATAGGAGTATTCGGCCCATGTCTATGTGTGCGTGAACCCATAGGGTCGCACGCTTAAGAGGCCGGAAGCCTAATTCGAGTTGGACTCGAATTAGACAAGGCTTAGGGTTTCTAATGCGTCTCCAATTCGGAAAGCACATGAGAGACACCTATATAAGAAGAGGGGAGGGGCGTGGCCAAACACACAACAACCAATCCACGCCTTTGTCAGCCGCCGTCGCCCTCCACGCTCTCGCCTTCGCTCCTCGCGGACCTAGCAGTCCGGAGGCGCATCGCTTCTCCCTCGTACGTGTGTGACACCTCGGAGGTGCTGCATCTGGAGCACGAGGACGAACCGCACGAACCGCAAGTGGTGGGAGGGGTTGCTGGACGACCACGCAACCGCACGGCACTGCTGCGACGCGTTCGACTACATCGAGTCGTCTTCCGCCGCATCTGCGCGTCAAGTGGTAATCCCGTAACTTTGTAACTAGTAGTAGATCCTGGGCGATGAGGTAGAAAAAGTTTTTGTTTTACGGCTAGCGTAGCACCCTCATAACCCTACAAGAATCGTTGGGAATATGCCCTAGAGGTAATCATAGAGATGATGATATTCCGCTTGTATGCATGATATATAAAATGTGTCCATTGAATATCCATTAAAGACAACTTGTATTGATTGGCAATTATGTGAATTGTTTGTGGAACTCTTTTACTTGTATGGTTATTCTATATTCGTCCCTGTCGGAGTTCATGTGAGGACACACATGAATATTAGACTAGCACATTATTAGTTGATGACTATGTTTCACAAGTCATGGACATGGAGATGTCGAACTAATAATGTGGGCACATGTATGACATGTAGGCTGGACTGACCCGACATGAGATTGTCTCTATACACATCATATACGTTATGTCCTTCGACTGAGATTGTTGTATGTACTCGAGATGTGTATCGACTTGCTTAGGGACCCGACAAACGCTACTCCGTCACCGGGTAGTTATAAAGGATGTCTTCGGGTTTGTCGAGAAGCATCTTTGCGAGACATAGACAATCAAGATGGGACTTGCCCCTCTCTAATGAGAGAGATATCACTGGATCACTCAAGTGATTGGATCAACAAATGCATGGCCGTGCTTGGGTTAAGTGTTAACCCACGAGTTGAACCATATATCATGAGGCAAGGGAGTAACTTGTATATGGTCGTAGTGGTTCGTCTGATATGATCATTTGCGTACGCATAGGAGTTGTCATGCCTTGCTAGAGGCATTTGTCGGCTATTGGGCGAATAGGAGTATTCGGCCCATGTCTATGTGTGCGTGAACCCATAGGGTCGCACGCTTAAGAGGCTGGAAGCCTAATTCGAGTTGGACTCGAATTAGACAAGGCTTAGGGTTTCTAATGCGTCTCCAATTCGGAAAGCACATGAGAGACACCTATATAAGAAGAGGAGGGGCGTGGCCAAACACACAACAACCAATCCACGCCTTTGGCAGCCGCCGTCGCCCTCCACGCTCTCGCCTTCGCTCCTCGCGGACCTAGCAGTCCGGAGGCGCATCGCTTCTCCCTCGTACGTGTGTGACACCTCGGAGGTGCTGCATCTGGAGCACGAGGACGAACCGCACGAACCGCAAGTGGTGGGAGGAGTTGCTGGACGACCACGCAACTGCACGGCACTGCTGCGACGCGTTCGACTACATCGAGTCGTCTTCCGCTGCATCTGCGCGTCAAGTGGTAATCCCGTAACCTGTAACTAGTAGTAGATCCTGGGCGATGAGGTAGAAAAAGTTTTTGTTTTCTGGCTAGCGTAGCACCCTCATAACCCTACAGTAACTGTTGGGAATATGCCCTAGAGGTAATCATAGAGATGATGATATTCCGCTTGTATCCATGATATATAAAATGTGTCCATTGAATATCCATTAAAGACAACTTGTATTGATTGGCAATTATGTGAATTGTTTGTGGCACGTCCGGCGGCGGCGTTCTTCCTCCCTCCTCTCCTTCCTGCTCCTTCCTTCCTTCTCTCTTTCGGTTAGGCGAGGTAGGTGGGTGGCGAGGTCACCAGTGGCGCCGCGGGGCTGGGAGAAGCCCTAGGGCACCGACTCATGGCTTTTATAGCCGGGCGGCCATGGACGGACGCGGCGGACGGCGGGGATGGCAAGCTGGGGCGCGTGGACGGCGATCCTGTGCCCGGGCTAGGGTTTTGGGGCTCGGCCGGAGGGCGCGGACGCCTTGGCGCCTCCAATTCGGGCCGGCGGCCGGTCAAGGGCAAGGACGGGCGGCGACGTCAGCTTCTTTGGCTGCGCCCATGGCGTCAGCACGGCGCGGTGCGGCGCGTTCTGGGGATAAGGCGCGCGTGAGCCGCGAATCGCTCGCGTGGCGTGCATCCTCGCGCGCGGGGCCATGGGCCGTGGCAACGGACGGCTGCGGGCGCGGGACTCCCTGGGATTCCTTCCGGCGCGCCGGTGCTGCGCTACCCCGCTGCTCTGCGTGGCTGTCGCGAGGGACGGGGAAGGGGGAAGGTGGAAGATGACGCGAGGCGGGGTCCACACATCAGCGACTCGAGGCGGTGTCCTTCATTTGGCGTGGCCTGGTCGCAGGTTGGGTCGGTGGGAAGGAAAGAGGCCGGGGCCCAAAGGTGGAGGGATGGTCACGTGGGCCGGTCGCCTGGTGCTGCCTGCGTGGGCCGAAGGAAGACCGGGGAAGATGGGCCGGCTGTGCTAGTGGCTCGACGTGGAGAAAGACAGATGGGCCGGTGGGGAGGAATGGACTGGATAGGCAGGCTGGGCCGGCGGAGGAGGGAGCTAGCAGGCCGGCCTGGTCTGTAGCTGCCACTCGCGTGGGCCAAGGGCATGGTGGAGAGGCCGAGCTGGGCCGGCTGCAGCATAGTGCGGGCCAGGAGGGAGAAGGCCACGAGCTGGGCTGGCTGCTGGGGGTCGGGCCACTTTGGATAGAGGGAAGGGGAGGGAGATGGTGGGCTGGCTGGCATGCTTGGGCCGAAAGGGCCTTCTCCATTTCCTCCTCTTCTAAGTCTTTTCTATTTCTTATATTCCATCCTATTCCAAAACCAAGGGCTCCCATGTGCATAAGTGTGTGTTGCCTCGCACTCATACACCGTGGCGGGGTCCACTAAGGGTCGTCTAGGGTAGTGTGGTTCATGCCAAGGGATGGCAACATCGGGGATCAAGTCAAAGGGTTATTTGACTTGGAGAATTGGAGAATAGGGAATAGGTAGGAGGCATAGGATCATGTCCATTGCTTGAAGGGAATTGAGCACAAGATGTAGGGGTGAGTTGCAAGGTGAGTTCAAGGGAGCCGGTTGAAAGGGGAGAGGACATAGGCTCCTCCTTTGAATGCCATAAGATTCTCAGACACGCTAGAGCTTGGATGAGATCCAGTAGCAATGAGGTGAGTCGAGAGGGAAATGAAAGGACTTGCGATGAGAACTCAAACTAGAGTAGCAGGGGAAAGGGGCCTTTCCCTCTTGCGAACTTGTGACTTAAAATCGAGAGACACTCGCAAGAGTGGAGGGGAAATATACAAGAAGGACTAGAGGGGAAGTTTAGAAGAGACTTTGAGTTAGTCCAACAATGGACGAAGGAAGTTGCTATGGATCTGTGCACTCCAACACAAAACACTAACTCGAATAAAGAACTCCGGCAAACTCCTATATGCAACACTACATGAATGCAACAATTTATCTATAAATTGTTCCTAGTTGGCCTAGCAACTACATGATTCAAACAATTGCAGGAAAAATTTTAAAAAGTTCGTATTTTTGGCTTCTCCAAAAACCCGGGATGTTACATCCACCAATCAACATTATTCAACAGTTGTGTTGCGCCCTAAGCTAGCTATATGTATAATAGCACGTACATTGCTCCGGACACCTCTCGTCACTCGCCAGCTCGATCACCCGGCCACCATGGACAAGGAGCTCCTCCTCTTGTACGCCCCATGCCGCCTGGTCCTCGTCCTCTCCTACCTGTACTTCCTGGGCCTCTATGCCAACAGCCGCCGCAACCTGCCTCCGGGTCCCCGGCCGCTGCCTCTCGTTGGTAGCCTCTTTTCCCTTGGTGCCCTCCCGCACCACGCCCTGGCACGCCTCGCGGAGCGCCACGGCCCGTTGATGGCCGTCCGCCTCAGCACGGTCACCACCATCGTGGCCTCCTCCACGGACGCCGCCCACGACGTGCTCCAGCGCCACGATGCCGCCTTCTCTGGGCGCTCGCTCTTCGACAGCACCCACGTGTCCGCGCATTATATGCACTCCATGGCCTGGCTCCCCACCACCAGCCCCCGCTGGCGTGCACTCCGCAAGGTGTGCTCGGCAGAGCTATTCGCACCGCACCAGCTCGACATGCACCAGTCCCTGCGCCTACGCCAGGACGACAAGGTGCAGCGGCTCGTCTCCCACGTCGCACAGCTAGCGCAAGAGGGCACGCCTGTCGGCATCCGCCGCCTGGCCTTCGTGACTGCCCTCAACCTGCTCTCCTCAACCATCTTCTCCACCGACCTCACAGACATCGACAATGACAGCTCGTCATCATCGTCGTTTGAGGGTGTTCTCGCGGAGACGAATGCTGCCGTGGGCTTGCCCAACGTGTCGGACTTCTTTCCTGAGGTTCCGTTCTTGGACTTGCAGGGGCTGAGGAGGTACATCGAGAGCTTGTACAAGCAGCTACATGCCATGATCGACAAGCAGATCTGTTGGAACCGCAGCTCTGGTGAGGAGCCCGGTGACGGCGCGACACCGGCTGGTGGTGACCGCGCACCCTAAAACCCTGAGAGCGAGAGAGAGGGAGCTCGAGGAAGAAGATGAACACAAAGGGGATTTTTCACACTGTGATGCGCAGCGCTTGCGGATACATTGATTGATGGTTTTGATACACGGGCTTTCGCCCTCCACCCCGCCACGGTTCCATTGCTGTGCGGTGCGCCGGCAATCTCGGCGCCTGTACGATATGCAAGCCAATGGCCATGACGGGGGAGTTACATGAAGCGGTCAAGACACGACCGGGCACATCACCGATCCATCCTGATTCTACGCTAAACCAACTATGACATGTGTTACTGAAAACTAACTAATGCCACGACTCAATGCAACTACATGCAGATACATATTGACACGATTACAGTGACAAGATTCAACAAGATCGAGCGCCGCCTGCAGGAGCGCCCTGGTGCCACCACGGCACCCAAGAAAGACTTCCTGGACGTGCTGCTCGACTAGCGCGGCGCCGAGGATGGAGGGGGCTTTGATCGTCAGACGCTCTTGTCGTTGATTTCCAACCTATTCAATGCAGGCACAGACACAAGTGCAGCAACGGTAGAATTGGCGATGGCCGAGCTGCTACTGAATCCATCCTCAATGGTGAAAGCTCGTGCCGAGCTCGTGCAGGTGCTGGGATCCAAACCGGAGGTCGAGGAGTTCGACATTAGACTGCTCAAGTATCTCCAGGCCACCGTGAAGGAGACGTTCCGCATCCACCCTCCGGCGCCGCTACTGCTTCCGCACCGGGCCGAGACAACGACGCAGATCCGAGGCGGCTAGCGGTGCCCAGGGCGCCCGCGTCGTTGTGAACGCATGGGCGATCGGCCACGACACCAAGGTGTGGCCTGAGCTGGACAAGTTCATGCCGGAGAGGTTCTTGGTAGAGGACGACGATGAGGAAGCTGTTGGTGCTGCAGCTGCAGTCGACTTCCGCGGTCGAGACTTTGAGCTCCTGCCCTTTTGGTCCGGGAGGAGAACGTGTCCAGGGATGCCACTGGCGACTCGCATGGTTCATCTCATGCTCGCGAACATGCTGCATCGCTTTGAGTGGAGGCTTCCTGGTCAGGCAGGTAATGACAAGAACGGGCTGGACATGACTGAGAAGATTGGGCTCAACCTGTCGATGGCTACACCACTGCAGGCTATGGCGACACCAGTTTAATACACTACTACAGAATCGCAGGTCACAGCCATACACTCGATCGGATGGATGTGATGAGTGGCAACTAGCAAGGTAAGCTTCCGTGGTGACCGATATGGAGATAAATTGGGCTTCTTTGTGTGATTCTATTGATACTTCTGCATCATCAACATCGCCTCTGGTTTTAGTGAAAAAAATGTCAATTCCTTGTGTTAGATGACAAGCATATTCCATCAGTATAGGCTTAGGTTGTTAAGCTATGCGCCGGCACCTTGCCATCTACCTTGTAGCTTAAGTTGTATAGATGAGAGCTCTTATCTTGTAATCTTGTTGTAACTCCATCTTGATGTACAAGCCACGTTGGGGGGTTGTTCCTTGCCTATATAACTTGAAGTCGAGTTCCTTGATGAGGCAACTGGTTCCACCATCTTGACATGGTAATGAGAGCCTACTTCCACATGGAATTCTCCCATGGTATTCGCTTCATCAACCTCCGCAGCTTCTGTTATTTTGCAAACTAGCCATTTTCCTCCCCGTGGGAGAAGCTCACCCACAACAACTTTCTGTTGTGGAAAGCGCAAGTCCTCCAAAGCTCCGACGGTGTTTTTGCCGCCGACCAAAAGAGAGGAAGACAAGGAGGCCCCCACTCTGAATCCAGAGTATGCGGCATGGGTGGCCAAGGACGGACAGGTTCTGAGCTACCTGCTCTCCGATCTATCAAAGCACAACCTTCAATGGGTCTCCAATGAGAAGACCGCCACTGGAGCCTGGTCGGCCATTAAGACGATATTTTCCTCACATTCCAAGGTGCGCATTGTCAGCACTAGGATAGCCCTGGTGACTGCGTCCAAGGGCACTTCGATGATTAGCGAGTATATTGCTAAGATGAAAGGGCTGGCCAACGAGATGGCATCTACCGGCCAATGTTTTCAGGATGAGGAGACTGTCTCCTACATAATTACTGGGATGGATCTTCAATTCAACCCGGTTGTATCTACTATCGCTGCTAGGGTTGAAATCTGTTTACTCAACTCGTTAGCTTCGAACAATGGATGGAGCTCCAAGGAGGCAATGGTGGCCTCCAATATTCTAAAAACATGGCCACCAAGGTTGGTTGCAGCGGCAACAATAACCGCGGTCGTGGTGGTTTCGTCTGTGGAAGCAAGGGCGACTGAGCTGGCGGTCATCCTCAAGGAAGGGCGCCAGGCATGATCTTCCTGTTGTGCAGAAAGGGGGGCCACTCTATCCTCTTGTGCTACCAAAGGTTCAACGCCACTGGGCCACCTTTGAAGTCAGCACCTTCTTCTACCACATCATACTAAGTGGACACCAACTGTACATGGATACCCGTGCTACCGACCACATAACCTCTGAGCTCACGGAGCTGACCGCCAATGACAAGTATCATGGCGGTGAACAAGTCCATGCCGCCAACAATTCATGTATGGAGATAGACCACATTGGTCATAGACCACTTTATGTTTCCTTACTAATCAGATTCATCTAAAAATATGCTACGTATTCCAGAAGCCAAGAAAAATCTTGTCTATGTGCGTCGTCTTACTCGCGATAATGGTGTTTTTCTTGAGTTTCATACTAACCATTTCTTTGTTAAGGAACAAGAGACGAGGAGAACACTCCTCAGAGGCAGGTGTGAAGGAGTCCTCTATCCTCCATGGTCATCATCAAATATGTCGTCCTGTCCAAATAAAGAAGCACTCGGTGTTGTTAAGCCGAATGCATCATCGTGGCATCATAGGCTAGGTCATGCATCTACTATATAGTGTAGTTCAGCTTGTCATTGGCCACCACATTCTTCCTTCTGTTTTAGATTCATCCAATAAAAGTGTATTTGATGCTTGCCAACAACGCAAGAGACATCAACTCCCATATGATCCACGATCTACTAGTGTCTCTACTAGGCTGTTGGATCTTTTTTCCGATGTTTGGGGTCTTGGACCCACCACTCTTATTTATTTAATGGATATATATTTGATACTCAGTTTCATCTACCAATAGTGTAAATAGAGTCACCATCTCATTGCTGACACTAAAGCCGACAACCCAAGTAATCTTCCAAGAGCAACGTCTCCAATGAGAAAATGATATTTGCAAACGCTATCATCGCCCCACCAGAGAACTGGACAAGGGTTCTCACCTGGGATGATCGGTTCTCACCTGGGATGATCCACATGAAAGACGACGCCTTCAGCAAGGAAAGTAGCGCCCACATGCGTCACCGCTGTCGAAACATGTATCACCATTGCCCACCAATTGTCGAACTGTTACACCATTGATTGTCGACTCCGTCGTCTTGATCTGGCTGTCATTGTACACGCCTAGGTTCGCTGCCACTATTACACGAGTAAGGCCACTGATGCCTATGCACGCGATGGCTCTAGCTCCGCCAAACCTCCCCTCAATGGCGGCGTGGCGAGACGCTGACCGAGTCATGCGAAGGTCGACCCGATTTTTGCGGACTCCACCGGATCAGGTCGAATCTGTCGAGCCGCAGACAGATCTGTCGCACAGTCAGGCAAGCGCCATCGCCGGCCGCATAGGTTCGCCCCACCTCCGTCGTGCTAGAGACAGGACGCCGCCGAGGCAAGGCGCCTCCGCCACCATTCTTGTTTGATGCCTGGGCCTCCCGGTGGCGCGCTCCGACGACGGCGAGGTGGAAAGAAAGGGATGGAGGGAGGTGGCGGCGCCAGCAAGGGTTTTGCTCCGAGCCCTTGGACCGACCCAACAGAGGTCGACATAATTACTGTTGTCCAATAGTAATTACGTCCAACTCTGTTGGACGACATAATTACTACGTCGAGCACAACAAATTTACTTTGATTTATCTCTTGCATCACAAATCTAAGGTCTCCCAATGTTTTCGTAGCTTTCAAAGTCTTGTGGAACACCAATTTAACCAAAAAATTCTAGCTGCGCAGACAGATTAGGGTGGTGATTATCTAGCACTAAATTCCTTATTTCAGCGTGCTGGGATCTCACATCATGGGTCTTGCCCTCTCACTGATCAGCAAAATGCATGGGTCTGCAGAGCGCAAATATTCACACATCGTTGAGATAGGGCTTTCTCTTTTGGAGCATTGTCGACGGTAGTTAAGTATCAATTTTATACCGTCAATGCAGCAAGAAAAAGGACTAAAATGAGTTCACCTACTAGATATAGGGGTTACACTGACAGAATTCCATGAGTTTTGGTGATTGTCTATTTCTGCAGGGGGTTATCAAGAAAGAACCTAAAGAAGGCCCATATGTCGGGATTACATAGAGATAAAGACCAACCGAGTAAAATTGTATACTCTAGAAGACTCCAGAAGGTGATGCCTGAAATCGGGGGCCCACCTAGCATTGACCAGGGGCGGCCGCCCCTGGCTTGAAGTCGGCCGCCCCCTGGCCTCAACCAATCAGGTTGAGTCTCGTGGTTCCCTGCTAGCTCCACCGCCTTTGAGGATGAATAATAATCGTCCGTTTAGGTCGGTTTGATCCGAGGCTGTGGTGCATTCTAGAGGCTATATATTCAGAGCCCCTGACCCCGGGAGAAACCCTAATTCATTCTCTATTCATTCATCTGAGAGAATTCAGAGAAGCCAGAGCCACCATCTCAATTAGAGCTCCATAGTTTAGTAGCATAGCTACATAGGAATAGATCGAGAGGGAATCAAGCCTAGCTTGGAGTCCGGATCTGTCGGAGTTCTTGGTAATTCCCCTCTACATTCTTGCGATATTCATCATTGTTCGTGATACTATGAATAGTACTTTATTCTATTCTATTATATCAAAAATGACTTTGCTCTATTTGATTATGTTCTCAATTATATTGTTTTTAGTTTACTTTGATTATATGTTTAACATAGTTGGGCTAGAATTATGTTTATGCATAGGATCGTATAGCGCTTGCTCATTAGGCCAATGGGTGAGTGATAGATATTGTGTAGGCATGGTGCCTAGACCGTATTTATCTGCGATTGCACCCTATATTCTGGATCATGAGGTAGATCGCGGGAGTGATAGTCCTGTTGAGTCCTTTGTAGTCCTTCTCCAGAGTATAGGTCTAGCAGAATACCCCTATTACATTGAAGTCATTGCTATGTCTCTAATCTTCTCTGGTAATATCACTATGCATAGATATAACTTTTTCCCGCCATGATTGCTAGATGTTCTTGCACTAATCATTGTATGCTTTGACTTTATAGTTAGAATAACATAGGATTATACCCTAGATCATCCTAGTCCATGCTAGTGTTATAAACTTAGAGTGCTCAGTTGAGATGGTTACTATTATTTTATATGGCTAAAAGCTCTCATCTATCTTATGTCCATTATTATTCATTTCTATATTTTATGTGACACTTACCCTGTATGAGATGATAGATACAGACAAGGTTAAGCTCTCTTATCGCATGTGCAATGCTCATGGCTCATTATCCTGTGCATTCCCTTCCCAGTGGTAAAATTATAAATAACGATACCTGGATTACTCCCGGTTAAAATACTACGATCATATTTTCTGTGCGCTTGCAGAACCCTTCATATTTTAGTTGCACTTAATAAACGTCAACAAGCATGCATATATGCCCCTCAAGTTTAGGGATGATGGTTTCCTTACTGTCGTTTTCTTGATCAATCACCTCCCTTGCAAGGTTATTCATGGTGAAACGTCGTTTGCACGTCTTCATGGCACACACCCTGATTACATTCCTTTTGTATCTTCGGTTGTGCCTGTTGGCCAAACATATGTCCCTATAAATCTAGAAAGCTCCAACTACTATAAATGTGTTCATCAATGACGATTCACTCGTGACGAGTACTAATTTCGTCATTGAATGAGAGTCATTCGATGACAAAATTTGCAGGTTCGTCATTAGTCACAAGTGACAGAGCTTTGGCAAGAAATATAATGACGAAAACAAAATAATCGTCATCAAATAACAATACTAAATCGTCATTGATTATTTTGCTCGTGTACCACCTCGAGGACGTGGCAATATGGTCGGCGCACACCTTCCACATCTTTTTTTACAAAAAAAATAGCCCACCTAGTGAGCTTTGAACCCACAACCTACTACTAAATAGATAGATGCCTTACCACTGGAACATTCACACTTCCATGATAAAGTTACGCTACCACTGGAACATTCACACTTCCATGATAAAGTTACGCATATTATTTTCTTTGTAAACTTATAACACTTTTTTTGCGAGTACCCTTTAAATTTTGTGCAAAAGATTACGGCGGCAACAAGGATCAATCCCACGACCTCAAGTTACCAAGGGAGGAGAATTTCCACTAGAACGCTTGGATATTTGGGTACATAGGATGCATGTATTTCTATTTATAGTGAGAACATCATAGTGTTTTTTCTCTTTTTTTTTATGGTTCGGTTAATGGGCCCTGTATACAATCGTGTGTGTATATAGGATGCATGTATTTCTAATTATAGTGAGAACGTGATAGTTTTTTTTTCCCTTTTTTTATGGTTCAGTTAATGCGCCCTATAGACAATCGTGTACACATCCGTGGCGGCTGCGTACACGTCCGTACGTCCCACCAGTGGGGCATGTGGGGAACACGTGATCCGACGTCCATGGCGCAGAGTACCCTCGCGCGAGGCATCCCTGGTGGCTTGGGGTCATCGCGAGGATAATTTTAGCGCAAAGCTTGTTTTTTAATCATAACTAGGAGGATTTACCGCGCGTTGCCGCGGGCACAAAGGAGGAATAAAAAGTGAAGCGCACTTTGTGTGTCAAAATAAATTGCTAGTGGCAATTGATAGTGGATTGCTGTGGTGGACACATTGCATTAAGAGGAATAGGTAGTGGGTTTGATAGTAGATGATGAGGTGGACGTGTTGCATGTCTAGATAAATAGATAGTGGGTTTTGTTTATATAAAAGATATAGATTAGCCACATGTTGCTTCTCCTTATAATCAATAATAATAATAATAACTAAACAAAATACCCAAATAAATCATATATAGGTTTTGATCGTGCAACCTCCTAACATAAAACACATGACTCCCGCAACCACTTATAAGCAAACAACTGTTTGTGTTGTTTTAAAATACATTTTTTTTTATATACCCATCATAAATCACTTATAATTTGCTATACATTTAAACATATTATTATATATTTAGATATAAAGCAAAAATAGATGTATCTCAAAAGTCAAAACAACTTATAATTTGGAACGGATGGAGTACAAATAAGACTGGAAAATTGTACGCCATTGCTTAGGTGGGATTTAAAAAAAAACAAATATGACACTAGGAGAACACCTCTCTACCATTAGACGACACATTCATTTCTTACTACATGTAGGTCATTGTTTCTTGTTAACACTAGGAGAATTCCCCGCGTTACCGCGGGCTTGAAGAGGAATAAAAATATGTTAAAATAGTAAAATGATGAGATAGAAACCTTGCATGTCAAAATAAATTGCAAGTGACCAATTATAGTGGATTGCTAAGGTGGACGCATTGTATGTCAAAAAAAACTCAATAGTGGAATTGATAGTGGGGTGCTGAGGTGGACGTGTTGCATGTTGAGAGAAATAGATAGTGGGGTTTGTTTATATAAGAGTTATAGATTCCTCAACCATGTTTTGAATCGAGGTCTACAAAGCTTCAACCCTCTAACTGGTTTCAAATGAAAAGATTTTAAACCTTATCAAGCTCTACAATTTTGATAACAATGTGGCTCCATCCAAGATATTCAAGAGGCGGGTCCATGGAATGTTGACTTCTGTTAATTGATTTCTATGACCAACCTTTAGAATGCATGTCTTAATTAATAGGTATTTTCATAGAGTCATTTTAAGTAGAGCCTTAGAATGCACACCTCTACATTAATAGTCAATTAATTAATAATGGTGGTCACCTTAGAATGCTCACCTCTGAAAAGATTAATAGGGACGACCATGTCCCTTGAGCTCTCTTGACCATGTACAAAAGGAGAACACTACAATGTTCACCTATGTTAATCAGGGATCTATCTCCAAGGGTTTTGCATTTTTCTTTGGCATTTGTAGTCATTTGCCAACTCTCAAAACAAAATGCAAAGAAATAAAAGGACATCTCCAACCGTTTTGCAATTTTAACTTGGCAATTACCCAAAATAGGCAGCGTGGGTGGAGGGATGTGGTGCGAGAGTCGCGCACGGGGACGTCGGAGGCAGCGCATGCGACAAATGCCAAGCGCGAGGGGCTTGGCATATATGCCAAGTCTCCCCCTCCAAATGCCAAGTTAATGAAAATGCAAAGGCTAAATGCATAACCATTGGAGAGAGTTTTTTAGGAGTTTTATGCAAATTAGTAAATGCTAAGTCCAAATGCATAACCCTTGAAGGTGCTCTTTATATCTCCTGAAGCCCTTTATGTAATAGTGCAAAGTCAAGTATCAATCTAATTTAATTAATTAATTCGGCCCAATGAAATGCTTGGAGATTTTTTGATTGAGCTATGTTATTTAAATTATAACGCAAAATAACAATAATACAAATTTAGCGAAATCTTAGGTTTTGTCCTTTTTCTGGCTCCCGCCATTATTTCCCTAGTTAATTGTGTATAAATTCAGCTAAGTAATATATTTTTTTGTCATTTTTGCTACCGCCATTCTTTCCCTCGAGTTCTTTAATTTCGTGCCTTCTTTTCTCCCGTACAATTATCTCAGCTAATTGTTGGGAAGCCAAATGCTGGACCCACATTTCATAGAGACTAGCTTGATAGGATCGTGTAAATACAACGTGCGTGGTAACCGGCTAACCACCCCCTAATCGTGGATCTCGTAAATTCTCCCAGATGACTCGAGGTTAATTTTCTGTTTTTCCATCGCACAACAAGGAGAGGCCCCACACTACACCACAACTCCAAAAGAACACGGTCAAAACCGATTGCAGCCATGGACGCCTCGCACGCGGGCTCCTCCCGCGCCGCCGCCGGCGAGGTCCCAACCACTGGGGAGCACCGGATGGGGACCACCATCGTCAGGGTCTGCTACGACGGCGGCGGCGTCCTCGGCGCCGATTCCAGGACCAGCACTGGTAACGCCCTTTCGACAGGCTCCTATCGATCTATGTATGCCGCAGGAGATCCTGCCGCGGGTAGGGGTAGATTTGGCGCGGGGATGGCGTTGCGGGCCTAGGTTTTCGCTTGGATCGTTGGGAATTGAGGGCCTGGCTGGCGATGTCGGCAACCCTTTCTACCTGTGCTGTTAGGTTCATGATTGGTTTAACGAGGTTGGGCGAATTGGTCTATTTGTTTCGCTGCTAGACACTTATAGTTGTGACTTCCGAGATTAGAGGATTTTGGGCACTAGCAGCAGCCAGCGTGGAGGGGAAGTTGGCCCTCGTCTGCAGTCTGTTTAATTCTTCAGATAATTGATGGATGAGTGTCGTCCTTCATTTCTGAAGAAAATTGTAGTACAATAGTCCAACTCTGAGATGTGCACTGTATTGTATATGAAAATGTACAACTGTTTTTTTAAAGTTAACCATGATCGTTGTTCTTAAGAAAATGTATGATGGCTCAGATGAGATTATTTGCTCGCATTGGTTGAAGGATGTAATCCTTTTGATTCATTTATATCTTCCTACTAGAAAACATGCCTCCTTAAGTTCGTGAAGACTGTAATCATACTAGTAGTCCAGAAAATGCTTTTGCTCCTGTTTCCACCAATTAGATTTTATTATTATAAGCTGATGTATTCTTCATTTTTTATTTGTCCAAGTGCTAATATTTTTTTCTGTTCCTTGCTCCAACTCAGGAACGTATGTTGCCAACCGTGCTTGGGACAAGATTACTCAACTGACAGACAATGTGTATGTCTGTCGCTCTGGATCTGTAGTGATGTCTTCTAATGTTATTGCTTTATTATGATGTTTGAGTAGGAACTTTCTCCTCACTTTATCCCTTTGACAAGTTACTATTAATGAACACTAGGTAGATGACTTATATTTGACTACTGATCTGAACCAGTTAACATATGAGCTAGTAGTTATCCTCATTGCTGTTTTTATGCCACCTCATTTTGTATTGTCTAGATAGGAAGTAAAGTAATTCCTCCTTTGCATGGTGCTAGAGATGGCACAATTCTTTTTGCAAGTTTTTAATTCACATGTAAAACTCATGCTATTTTAATTTTATCGCAGGCTGCTGATACACAAGTCATTTCGGACTATGTACGCTATTTCCTCCACGAACACACGTAAGTTTGTTATTCATATGCAACCTCATGTTAATCTCTCATTTGATAAATCAATATACTTACTGATACTTAAAATCACTTTGATAAACATGATATGCAATTACTTGATATATTTGACATGCAAGGTAGCTCATGCTAAAGTTTCCCTCCGCAGAATCCAGCTTGGACAACCTGCTATTGTTAAAGTTGCGGCCAACTTGATTAGGTTGCTAGCTTATCAGAACAAGGTATGTTGCATAGCATTCTAGCACATACTGTTAAAACACTCCTTACTTTCCTCATTGATAGGCTCCTGGTGTCGGAATTTGATGTTAAATAAACTCTTGAACTATGAAAATGAATGTTTGTTATTAATATCCAGAACATGTTGCAAGCTGGCGTGATTGTTGGAGGATGGGATAAGTATGAGGGAGGCCAAATTTTCTCAGTCTCTCTTGGTGGAACGATCTTGAAGCAACCATTTGCAATTGGAGGTATAATTTTGCCCCTAAAGTTGCATTGTTCCCTTCTATCAACTCATTATCTCAATACTACTTCCATTATTCTCTTTGCTATGACGTACATTTTGTGCTCTAGCTAGTGATCTAGTAATTAGAACACTTACTGTTTGAGTTTTACATGATATCTGAGTGTTCATACTCTAAATCTCGTTATGAAAGTACTTGCTTTTCTGATAATACGACCCTTTCAATTATCTTAGTGTATGCTACATCAGGTATTGCTGTTGTATAAGGTGAAATCGAGGAGCTCAAGAAGAGAAGTGAAGAAGCTGAGGAAAAGCTGGAGAGGACACAAAGGGAGATGGAGGAGATGAAGAAGCTGGCAGAGGTAAACCAAAAGGCAATGGAGGAGAATAATGCGCTCCTCAAGCGTATCATGTCCCTCAACAATGCTTCTTCGACATGAACCCTGCTGGTGGTTGGCATGACCAGAAACTGTAGCTGGTGGTGGTTGGCATGCTGGTGTTTATGTTTATGCAATCCTTATGTTTGCTGGTCATTTTGTTTAGCAAGCACTTATGTTGGTAGTGATGAAATCCAGGGTTGGTGAACTGAGTTTAGTAATATTGGTGAACTGAGTTTAGTTGCTAGTGAATTGAGTTTAGTAGTGCTTATTAAGTTGTATGATAATTGGAATCTTGGATCTATTAGCTGCTGGTGATATAAATATTATTTGTATTTTGTTAAGCATAGGCAAATTATATATTTTATTCTGTGACGATTATATATTTTATTCTGTGACGATTATATATTTTATTCTGTGTTGATTATATATTTTATTCTGTGATGATGTGATATGTTCTATGATGAAATTGAGAAGCAACCACAGTGCGCCACGTGTCCTAATCACAGAATGCCACGTGGCAACCCAGGCTAGTGACACGTGACAGTCCAGTCAGCCGCCACGTGGCCGTCCACGTCATCGGCCACGTGGCGGTCCACGTCATTCACCACGTGGCAGTCCAGTCAGCTGCCACATGGCAAACGACGTTTGACAGCCTAGCGGAGCGTCGAGCTATGACGAAAATAGGGCCACATCAGTGACGAATAGGATTCATCATTGAATGAATTCCATTCAGTGATGATGACTATTTCGTCATTGAATGAATTCCATTCAGTGACGAAAATAGTCGTTTCGTCACCGTGGTCAATCAATGACGCCCATTCCATGACAAACCTATTTTCGTCACAAGTTCGTCATAGAAGAACTTCGGTGACGATTTTGTAGTTTTACGTGACGAAAGGAGAGCGTCATTGATGAACACTTCCTTAGTAGTAATCTAGATCCAAACAATATGTATTCTTGGTTTATAGCAATCTTCATAATGGTTTCCAATGTTTAAATCCCAATGGAGAGTGAATCTAGAGGTCCCATAATGTTGTGTTTGATGAACGAGTGTTTCCTTCGCCTTACTTTACCATAATGCTCCTAGATTGAAAGTTAACTTCAAGTTCTACTCGACATCCTTCTTAGTCATAATTCCATTCTAAGGGACACTATTGTGCATGATCAGCATTTGGTTACATCATGAGCAGGAGTACCAGGCCATATTTCATGTGTCCCCCGCATGGAGGAAGTGTACGACTTAAGGGTGTTCTGGATGGCAGAGAATCTGTTAGCGCCGCCATATCCTCTTTTGGGTCCACGCCGATACTATCCCCTTCTGCCGACACGAGTTGCAGTGCGGCGTGTTCCAGATCTTCTACATCAATAGGCCCATCACCAACCTTGATCGTCTGGCTCACGTGTGTTTGCACATGCAGATCCCAGCAAGGGCGGTCGCCTTGTCGTCTTCGTTCACTCCATTTTAAGGAGATCCACTTGCGGGATCCACTATGGCACCAAGCGGATCTAGTGCAACGACTCATGTTGTGGTTGTTCCCGCAGCAACCGAACATCACCCTATCACCTAGCTTCGACAAGGCATCAGTAAGCCCAAAACATTTACCAATGGTATTGTTCATTGTTGCATGCTTGCAAACCCGTCTATAAATGAGCCATCCACTGTTGTTGAAGCATTTGATGATCCCAAAGTGGCTATGGATGCTAAGGAACAAGGACTGCTTCGCAATCACACATGGCATATTGTACCACCTCCCATGGGCAATAATGTGATCGGTTATAAATAGGTTTACAAGGTAAAACACAAGGCCGATGGCTCCATTGACACACACAAGGCACGGTTGAAAATTCTCTATTTGCTCGGCTGTGGTGTGACAACTTGGTTGCTACATATTTGTCAGCTAATCCGTTGTTTCGTGCTAGGACAAAGCAAATCGAAATTGATGTTCGCTTTGTTCGTGAACGAGTAGCACAAAAGGTGCTCGTCATCTGGTTCATTTATACATGAAATGAAGTGGCCAATGGATTCACAAAAGCACTTCCAATTGTTAAGCTATTACAGTTCAGGTCCAATCTCAAGCTTGGCGGCTGAGATTGAGGAGTGTTAGATTAGGAGAATATTCCATCAGTATAGGCTTAGGTTGTTAGGCTATGCGCCGGCACCTAGGTACTTGCATCTTGCAGCTTAAGTTATATAGACGAGAGATCTTATCTTGTAATCTTGTTATAACTCTGTCTTGATGTACGAGCCATGCCGGGTGCTGTTCTCACTCTATACAACAAAAAGCCGAGTGCCCTGATGGGGCAACTCGTTCCACCATCTTGTCGAACAGAAGGGAATGGTGTGTTTGGTTGGGCTTTTGGCTGTGGCTTTTGCCCCCAAAAGCCAAAAGCCCAACCAAAGGGATCAAAAGCTAAAGCTGCTTTGGGCAAAAGCTAGCTTTCACCGTAGTACAAACTCAAAAGCACCCCCCACCCCTGCTTTTAGTGGCTTTTGGGATAAAAAATTACACCACTGCCACCGGTTATGAGAAATAATGCTTCGCTCGTTCTATTCCTCCCACCATTCCCTTCTGTTCGACTCCTCTCGATGCCACTCCAAGCACGGATACGGCCGCCGCCCGTCTAGGGTTCCTCGCCGCCATCCCTGCCCAAGCCTTCCTCCGGCGGCCGTGCTTCGGCCTGAGGCCGGGACTCCGCCTGACCTTGGCCGTGCTTTGGCCTGAGGCTGCGACTCCGCCTGACCGTGGCCCGAGTCCGCCTCCAGTCCACCTCCAGTCCGCCGTCGCGCCCACCCTGAAGCCGCGCAAGCGCGGCTCCGCCTGACGCTGACCGGCCCGCCTCCCCAGCGTGGCCACGAGCACCATCCAAGGGCTCCCCAGGTCGCCCTGCTCTTGTTGGACTGTGAAGGATGCATGAGTAATCAGTGCAATAGATGTATGATTAGTCGTAATTGAGTTAATGGTAGAATGTAATAGATCGTATGCTGCTGGGGCTGCCTTTTTTCTTGTCTGATTGTGTATATATGCTTGTCTCTGCACTGCTTCCCTAGTTCTGTGTATTTTTTATTTCTTTAGCTCGACTGTATGTCAACCTTGAAGACTTTGGCTAGATATGCTTGTTGTGACGGTAATAACGGTTTCCTATAGTATGTCATCAATAGTTTATTGTTCATGCATTGGCAAATTTTCCTTCATTTCCTACGCCTCCTAAAGGTAAGAACGATTTCCTATAGTATGTCATCAATAGTTTATTGTTATGTACCTTACTAATTTCATTTTGTAGGAAAATATTATCTTGTGGGCTCGGGTTATCCAAACCGAACTGGGTAGTATGAGATGTTCAGGGCCTCCTCAAGGGAAGTATGAGATGTTCAATTTCTTGCATTCATCCCTTCGCAATGTGATTGAAAGGTCTTTTGGAGTCTTGAAGCAGAAGTGGCGTATTTTGAAGTCCATACCAAGTTTTGATCCTGATACTCAAAAGCATATCATTATGGCTTGTTTTGCTTTGCATAATTTCATTCGTGACAGCAAATTGAGAGATGAGGAGTTTGACAAAAATGACATCATTGTATAACCTCTTTTGATGGATATTGTTCTATTAAATAGACTACGGAGAACTAAGAAAACATATTGAAAATTATTTTACCTTGCTTAAATATTTATTTTCATGTGAATTAGCGAGCAAATTAGTTTGTTACGAGCAATTTCCATATAAACATGTCCAGACATTCAGGGGCATTACAGGTATTTGTCAGACAGTCTACAGTTTGACAGCACCTCTAACCAAACGGCCTTCTGCTTTTCCCACAGCTGCTTTCTCACAGCTGCTTTTCCACAGCTCACAGCCCACAGCAGCTTTTCCAAAAGCCACAGCTCAACCAAACACACCCTTAAGCATTGGTTTTGTACTTTTTGGTAGGTAACATGAGCTGATGAGCAGTGCTTTTGGTAGATGCATGGTATGTTTGAGCATCTTCAGGAGAATTACTCTTGAACAGTACAATTTTTTGTCAGTTCTATATTGATACTTTGAACACACGCTCACAGGCGGAAGATCACTCTCGTGAATTCATGCTTGAGCAGATTTTTTTTAATTATATAGTACAACGTAGACGCGTACAATATCCACGTACACTCACGTCTATGAAAGTATGAATACACATATGCATACCCTACCCCTGTGAGCATCTCTGAAGAGCTGAGACGGTGGATCTTCAAGTTTACAAAGTCACCACAGGCGTCTCGCTGTCGACGAGGACATCGTCTACCACTAAATGCATAGCGCTGAGAAAAACATAGAAAAGATACGAGCAGCAGGATTTAAACCTTGATGTGCAGCGTACCACTAGACAGTCTTATTGTTGGATCATAGGTCCATTCGCATGCTTCAATGAATTCATAGTACACCTTTCTCAAGAATTCAGTAATATATATGCTCCCGATAGCACAGACACTCCTAGCAAGATTGCAGTACAACAGGGCACTAGTGACTGGCGCGCGCCCATGCGCGCGAGTGCTAGCCATGATCATGTGAGGTAACAAATGGCACAAGATTTGACACAGAGAATACTGAGCATAAGAATTGGCAAATGTGCAAGCCGAAATACAGAGCGATACAGGCACTACACTGATACACATGAGAACACATGAGATAAAGGACAGAACCATATGTTGTCTGATAGTTTGTTACATAGGAATTCTACAGAGCAATACAACAACAACAACAACATAGCAATGAACCGATTAATAAAAGTCCGATATGAAAGTTCAGTAGGTACGGCAGGATACTTGGAGCATAAAACATAGAAGTGAGTCTTGGCAGAGTTTCGTGGATGCCGTCGAGGGAGGACGATAGCCTTTAGCTTCGAGCCAAGTTGAAAGTAGAACCAGATGAGTAGTCTGTAGATTGGAATTGTCACCAAAACAGTGTATTGTCTTTGTTGACTCGATAGCTGGGAATAGAATGCAGTGTATACTCTGGGCAGGAGAAAGCTCTCGTCTGAAGAATCAGCGAAGCTAGCGGTGGTGCTGCTTGATGTATGGCCATTTTATTCTGCATACTCACCAGAAGAGTTTGTGGAAGCAGAAGACTGACTGTAGATTGCAAACCCACGGTATTTTCCACATGCAATGCGAGCATTGGCTGCAATCAAAGTAGAAGATAGAATCACTCAATTCTGAAGATCGCAAAATTATGGGTTGGCAAAAGGCTCACCTCTCATGGGATTGCAGTGGTGAGATGCATGTGGTCACGCCATTGAGGAAACGTGTTCTTAAACAGTTGTGAGATGCATGTCCAGACATCATAGCTATGTTACACGAGACAGAGCATTAAAGCAATAGTTTGGCTTACATAGGACGTGCTGCTGTATCAAAACATGCTGATCCCAGAGCCTGATTTACCAAATAGAAAGAACATATTTCAGTAATGAGAAAAATAGATATTTTTCTAATCTATAAGGATAAATGCAAATGATCCGTAACAATGCAATGCCCTGTCAAGGCACATGGGTAATATATATAGAAAATCAGTAGTTGAAGTTTCACTTACTATACCATACTAATATGTTGAAATACACAAAAATACAATGCAGAGAGGCACTGGACTTTTAATGTTTTTACAAAAGCTCCAACAAGCAGTATGACACATTTTGCATTAGAGGTACTGCTTTGGCCTGATAGGAGAACACACAGAAGTACAAGCTATCAGTGTATTATGTACGTCTAAAAAATAATCCTATATCTTTTAAAAGTAAAGAGGACAGCGGCAACGCTAATTGAGTGACAACAGATGAGTACTTACAGGCTGAGTAATGTGGAGCTGCCTCTGCAATGCTTGTCCGTATGTAAAATATTTAGATTCTGTAAATTACTATTAACTTAGAAAGTTCTGTGTAGACATGTCATGTGCATTGCCACCAATTGTTTGTAAATGAGGACAAGATATCCATGTGGCCAGTTCTATCAAAAAGGACAGGCAAATGACGCCTAGTGAATACTCGATACTTTCTGAAATCCCGATTTTAGCATCTTTTCCTATTTATTCAGAGTATGAACAATCTAAGGGGTCATTACAACTAATTTGTACTATTGTTATGTGAACATCAGAGAAAATAGAGCACACATAATCAGATCAGAGCATGGCTACATTCTTTTTGTGACTTAATGCATATTTTACATATTGTAGTAAATGACTACAATAACCTTTAGCTTATAGTTTAGAAAGGGTTGGAGGGACCTTCAGGCTATCCGCAATGTCAGTCACAGATGCAGTGAAACAGGATGCAGCTGGTTGCCATAATCTCAAAAATGCCTCCTCGCATTTTGGAGTTCTTTAAATGGGATCCAATGCTTTACGCGGTTAGCTATCTATGCCCTGCGCGAAACAACTGTATTTAGCAAATCATATGGTGGTGGTGGTGGTGGGGTGTGTGTGTGTGGTGGGGGATTGAATATCACAGTTTGTACATAAAAACATACGCTACTGAATCAAGCTAATATGAATGATTTGCTGGCTAATTTGAATTCTGGAGAAAGGCCCTCTGATCTGGATACTACAGGAAACGTGATTGAAGAATATTTGGGGAAAAATAGACTTGCCGTCAGTGAAGGTGTAGAAGCTAGATCTCGTCGAACCGAAATGGGTTTCTTCAGTCCAACAGCACCTGGTACGATCGAGCATCAGGAGGAAGCAAGAAACAGATCTAGAAGAAAAGGAAGAAGAGTTGGGAGGGAGATGATACTTACCTGAGCTTTCTGGGCAGTAGTAGAGGTGGATAGTTGACGAGGCCTCCCCATCCCGACGAGGAGCCTGCCGTTGAGGCCTCGATGCGGCACGCACCCTCCCGGACTCGTCCCATGTGTCCTCTCCGAACGCCGCCGTGCTCCGTCGACGCAGCACCTTGCCGGCAGGTCTGGATCTGGCCCTCAGTCACCTGCAAAGGAGAAGCAAAGCGGCGGCAGGCACACCGGATGGCAGAGACGGTGGAAGGCCAAAGGATTAGACGCTGTCGCCGTTGGAAAGAAGCACAGCGAAAAGGAAAGAAGGCGAGCGGATTTCGCTTACCTCAGCGATGGGGAACGGGACCGGAAGCCGGGACCGGAGCCGGCGCATGCCGAGCCGCTGCAGCGTGGGGCTGCCGCGTCGGCGCCATGCTGTCGTGCCGCCGTGGCTCACTCGCCCGCGCCTTCGGCCACCGCCGTGCTGGGGCGACCTCGCCGCGCCGCCGCCTGCCATAGCCACCGCCGTGAGAGAGGAGGAGGAGGGAGGACTGCCGCGCGCTTTCCCGCGCTTGCAGCTGCCGCCGCGCTGGGGGCCGGCCTCGCATCGGCGCCGCGCTGCCGCCCAAGGCGCCTGCCATGGCCGCCGCAGTGAGAGAGCAGTGCAATGGAGGACTGGTTCTAGATGTGGAGGTGAGAGCGAAAGCTAGGGTTGAAAGAGAGAGAGGTAGATATTTTTTTCAGCCAACCAAAATGAGGACGCAAGAGAGGGCGCCGTACAACTGTCGAGCGGCAGTTGGCCACCATCCGATTGCCATCTGACGCCGTAATTTTTTTTTCTATCGTGGACACTGGGAGGCCGCCGTTTGGCTTCCCTTTCTAGTCTCTTTAGATGTCATCCGACTTCGGCCTTTCCCCTATACTAGTTGAGTAATATATATGCTGCCGGGCCACTTTGCACTTGGGCCGGCCCGTTCGTTGTCTCGGCGCAGCGGCAAATCCGCCCAGGGCCGCGATGCGACCGAGTCAACACGAACCCTGCGCATCCTCTGCCTCCGCACGGAATAAATCGGCACCCCTGTCGCTCTCTCCATACCTCGCCGCCGCCACCTCTGATCTCGCCGCCCACCGCTTCTCCGCCGTCGTCCATAGCCGTCTCCGCCGCCAAGATCGATCCCATCGGGCTAGCGGCTAGCCGTGTTCGCTGCTGCCATAGAAGCGACCCACAGATCGACCTGGTCGTGCGCCTCAACCGGAGATCGTCGTCAGGCCGTGCGCGCTGCCGTCTGGGCTCGCCATGGACGGGCCTGCTCTCGCGGCCAGAGAAGGGAGAAGCCGCCAGGATCGACAGTTTCCGAAGGCAACATCGCCGGTCAACCGAGGAAGAGCCGATCAGCGCCGGCGTGTTCGCAGAAAAAGGTGCCTGCCTCGATCTGGTTTCTCTGAAATTACGTAGGAGTGTAGGACAATGTATGTGTCTTGGCTGATTTAGCGGAACCCTAAAATCCTAGTATTCGTTCGCAAAAATGCTCCTCGAATCATCTTCAGTCATAACTTACACGTTTCAAATCTGTTTCTTTATAGTGTGGCTGTTGTTAATGTTTGTTGTGAGGTTTTATTTATTTATTGATTGATTATTTGTTTCCCTTCTTTCATTATGCTTAGGCCGAGAGATCTACCTGATTACGGAGAAGAATAGTCCCAGTAGCCGCAGTTTGGAAAAAGGTAGGTGCCCCTTACCAATTTTTTTTATGTATACAGTTTAATTCACTTTTACTTCCATACATGTATTTGCTTTTGCATATGATGCGGATCAGTTCCTTGTTTTCCCTGGTTCGTGGGTTTAGGTTTACACATGAGTAGTAGTCAGTCTTTAGCAACTCAACTATGTTAACGACTGTTATAAAAAACCATGTTAAAGATATATTCTTATTTATACTACCAACAAGCGAATATGCGGCGATACTATTGAAACAAAAAGTTAAATTTCTTATTCATTATTAACAGGAAGACAAGAGTAGAATGAATTCATTACTATCAGCAGTTTAGATGCAATCACCCTGACTCGATTTGCCATTGAGTGTCGATCTTCGAGCCTTCTCTCGAAATAACTCACCTTGTGTGGTATGTTGTGAGCGTCTAGGGGATCGCAGAGGAGAATGAAGGAGCAGCTGTGATTCGGAACAGGAGCGAACGGTTCAGCCACCGTCGAAGAGGAACAAAATCCCTTAGTATGATACAATTCGTCTTCGATCACTTCCTCGTACATGAGATAATTGCTAATATAGGACTTGAAACATGTCTTTGTTACAGGAATTCTATCATTGGGTTCGCTAAAATGACATTTTAATACTTTCATAATCAAATTTCTCATCTGAAATACATGTATTTTCTAATATTGCATGTGTTACCCATAAGCTTATTCTATCGTGATCTAATCCAATCAATTCATCTACCCGACTCTTCTCCTTCTCTTCGTCTCTGCCCTAAGCCCGATGCCGCCATATCTTCTTCCGCTCCTTCAGCACCGCTGGTCTCCCTCGAATCCCACAGATGGATCGCCGCAAGACGATGATGATGGTTGCTCGATCTCGATGCTGCGCCAAGCAGCCTCATGACATGCAGGCCTGGCGGTAGCAGCCGCGATGGCTAATGGAGGGAGTATGTCATTGCATGCGAGCCTAGCTAAACTTGGAAGCTTGTGCTCCCTCCTCTCAAAGGAGTAGCAAAGTCCACTAAATTAGGCACGAAACTTCCTGCCAAATTTTAGCTACCCAAACATGGACCCTGTGCGGCGGTTCAGCATTTGGCACGAAAAAATACAAACAACAAGCGCGTCTCCACTCGTGCAGGCTAGCAGCTTCCACAAAGCCTCCTCATGTGTCAAATGGGAGAGAGGACACTTCTTCACACACGCACCGCTTCGCCAGCCACAGCCACGCTGCAGCCAGCTAGTCGGAGATGGCCGGCCAGCCAGACAACAGCGGCAAGCATTTATCCAAACAACAGCGAGATGTTTAGGCCTGGCAGCTTCAACATCAATCATCGTGTAATGACTGAAGGGTAAAAAGGACACTTTATGGAGCAAATTCATGTATTTAGATGAGAAAATAAATTAAAAATACCATTGTCATATATAACAAGAAGCAAATGTTCCAAAGGTCGTTTTAGTGAAGTCGACGTTTGAAATCCTATAATAGAGAAACCAGTTGGTTACTGTCCTGTAATAGCAATTATCTCCTCTTACATCCACTTATTGCTCTTATAAAACATGAGCACGAGCACTCTCTCCTTATTTGCATACCATCTAAAATAGCTAACACTCCTACTAGTGCATAATGTCTAAATAATAGCTAGAAGCCTAGCTACTAGCTGGAGGGCGCTTGGCCCTGTGTTCCTACTACTAGCATAGGAAGGAGTCCACAACATTTCCCTCCTCCCATAACAAATAGCTCATCTACGCGCTGGAACACCGTTTAGGGCATGGAGGGATGGAGGGAAATCTCCAAGTCAGTTGATATCGCTGAGGGGGGCGTTAGTGACGTCAACAAGGTCCATGATAAAGATGCCCGTGGCGGCACACTTGTGGTCCTTACTGTTCATGTGACACCCCAAAATTTACACACCTCGGGATGCCACTAAACAACACCAACAACAGTCACACATATTCAATAAAGATTTTAGTTGCATTTCCTTTGTGTATAAGAGCAACACGGAAGCAAAACAAATATATTATCCAAAAGAAAACTAGTAGTAATGAACACCCTAACACAAATATACAGTACTCCAATAAGGAAGTTCAACGATCACTCTTTAAACATTTAATTACAGGTCTCACGAAGATAACCAAATTATTTTATATTAAAACTTAAACACTCTAAAAAGAGATTGTGTGTTACGTGCAGCTAATCCCCTTCCCTTCCAAGCAAGCATCAAGTACCTAGAGTGAGTAAAGCAAGGGTGAGATGAAACATATCAGCAAGCAAACTTGTTTTGACAAGCTATTTAAACCACAAATTGAATTAAACATCAATATAATATGGAGTTCCCAATTGACATGATATCAAAATAAAATGATTCACTTTCAATTTAGAATACAGCGAAAGGATAGAAAGCTTCATAACAACATGTATAAAATTCCTTCAATAATATACTTCTTGTGAATGCATATGAATGCAATACAAATGTCTCCTGCCTGCACACCCAACAAGGTGTGGAGTTGTATCCCATAATGCGTACTGGCACAGTCATGACCATAGGTCAAGACATTAACTTGGCATGCTATAATAGAATTAACATACACCACCATAATACTTCAACTTTAGACTTGTGGGCTAGCCACAATAGTAATATGGAATAATACCGTCACCATGAATACTCAAATGAGAACACAATTGAATAATATTGAATGTACCAAGATCATAAGTTTTGGATAATAGTGAGATGTCATCCTTATGAATGATAAATTGTAGGTGATGAAAATAACAAAGCCAAAATGGTAGCGAACCATCGCTATGTTTACTTGCCTCTTTACCAAAGAGAAACGGAGCACTAGCGACATTCCGAAGTGCTACCACCTGATCACAAACAATATTCAGTACATGCACCAACATTCAAGCAACAATAACAACAAATATGCACTAGAGTGCCCCAAACCCAACATTCAAGCCTCTACCGTTTGTGCTACTGATCAAGATGTACAACAACACTGACTCTTCTCTTTTTTGTAGACTTCAGAACACAACTCCAAAAATTGTACATACAAATTATGTAAAACTTCATTATCTAAAACTTTCGTATTATAAGTTTTGACATTAGAGGTCTCCAAAATGGTCTAATTAACCGTGCAACATAAATGAATATTCCTGACGTTCAAAACTGAACTTTGAAGTTCAGAAATTCATAATTGAAGATTTACTAACTCAATGAATATAAACCCTATAACTTTCATTTAGATCACAAAATCAAAATAGTTCATCTAAGAGCATCCCCAACTGTTATGATTCAGCTATGGCTAGTGGATTGCGAGGGGAGAGAGATCGACACGAGCTGCAACCAACGTAGCCAACTTATAATGATGACTCAACTCGACACAAACCTATAACAGCTAAAAACAAGCCTTTTATATCTCGACTTATTTTGTTATTCTAAACCAGAAATAGAGTTGGAACCTTTATTACAACCAGAAATAGAGTTGGATCCTTTATTTCTGCGGCTTCTTCAATCGAAGGTAGACACCATCAAAAAAAAATAACTGCACACATATAGCCACCTGGATCCCATGGAGCCCACCTGAAGGGTGCACAGGTATAGCCACCTGGAATTAGTTGTGATAACAACCAGCGGAGACGTCCTCGTGGTCGTCGGTGGCGGAATGCAGTAGCACTAGGCTGTGCGTACCCGCCGGTGACAAGAAGGGGAGTGGCAACCCTAACACTGTCGTCATAGAGTTGGAGGTCACCGCCCGCGGGATGAACAACATGCCTGCCGCTCGTGGCAAAAACAGTATGCCCATGCAACGGACAAGGTCGAGGTCCTCCGTGCAACAAAGAGCAACTCGGAGGAATTGCGAAGGGGTGCAGATAGTGCATCTCCTACACCCACCGTCGCGCTAGGAGTCCGCATGTTGCAGCCTATAGCCGCACTGTTGCTGACACTAGGTGGGCACTCTCCTGCGTAGTCTCCTTCCTCTTCTCGGTCTGCAGCAAGGCTGCTGCAGCAGCTAGCCGATCTATAGGGATGACTTGGCGCTGTCGCTTGAAGATGGGGCGATGTCCAGTCGACGCACTAGGAGGCAGGGCACCACCGACGCAGGGACACCGCCATGGGAAAAGCATGAGGTGATGAAGGGCACCGGTGGGTTCGACGTCCGTGTCGGCGTGGAGGAGTAGATCGGCGTCGAGGACGCCATGAGCCATGGTAGTGACAGGGGCGGTTGCGGTCCCTGTAGGAACGTGTGGATGCCTACCACGATCTTGCCGAGGTCGAGCACAGCCTCCGTTAACTCCGCATTCGACATGACGCCGCCGAGAGGCGGACGCGAGGCGGACGCACCTGTGGCCATCGGCATTGAGGAGTCGGGGACAATCGACAGGGAGCCCAATGGCAGGACTGGCTAGGACGTCTGCGTATCAGGCAGCAGCATGGAGACGTTGGGAACCAGCGGCGACGTGGTGGAGGTGGGCAGCAATGTCGACATCGGAATCGAGAACGCTAATACCAAGTTGTTATGATTCAACTATGGCTAGTGGATTGCGAGGGGAGAGAGATCGACACGACGGAATCTAGTCGCGGGGCGTTCGCCCACGGCCGGGAAAGAGGAAGGAACTTCCTTCTAATCTCTTTGCCTTTACTCACGCTTATTACAGAGATTAAATAGACACTCTGAGTGGTTGAGAGACGCCTAGACTTGGCCCTGCCATACAGCAGTTGAGAGGCTGCCTAGATTAGGCTATGGGCACCGTGCATGGCTGAGAGGTGCCTAAACTTGGTCCTGCCATGCATTTTGATGCTAACCACCTCTAATACCAACCGTTTGACAAATAGGCTTTGCATTCATGTATTTTCAAAAAAAACACCTATTCAATGGTTTTGCAAATAGGATTGGCATTTTGGTTAACTTGGCAAAAATGTGCGAAGAACTCCCATATATGCACATCAAGCTACGTCTTGGCATTGCTTGCGAGCGAGAGTTCCGCGCGCGAGGAGTAGAAAAGTATGGGAAAATTTTCGTGGGTCCACAATTTTCTTTTTTGCCAAGTGAATAATGCCAAACCATTGGAGATTGCCTGTTTTAGTTTTGCCATATTTAGTTGGGACTCAAACTCCCTCATTTGTCAATCCAAATATGCAAAACGTAACGAGGATGCTATAAATAGTCCGAAATGGCATAGATCTAAATCTGTCCGATTCTCATCACTGAAAAATAGTCCACTTAAACAAGTCATATCTCCAAAACTACGAACGCTATAGTGGTGATTCTGGTGTCCAAAGAAAGATATTGAAATCCTGTACAACTATGTCAACATGCCCAAAATTTGTTGAGGTCACTAAGATGCCCCAAAATAGCAACAAACAGAAACTGCAGAATCTGATTGGTCTTAAAACGCGGGCGGGATTGATTTCAGGAATTACTCCAACTAAACCCCTCTCCAAAACATAATTTGATCCATGGAACATGATCCAAATAACGGATTAGGGTATGAAACCTCACTTAGATCAATCACAACGAGTACGCAGCAACCCTCGGGCTATCCTTCTCGCTGCGATGGCCTTCTCCCAGTGGAATTATAGAGAAGAAAGTCACGTCGATGCCGATGACGATGAAACCCTAGGCCCTCTCCTGCACTTCCTTCTCTCCTTTTCTTCCTTTGCGTGCTAAACAGAGGAGGGGCGGCGGCTATCACAGCAGAGGTCCCATAGGTTGGAGAAGGGAACGCATGGGAGAGGAGACCGATTCAGAAAAGAAGCGTGAGGGGTCGCCCGGTACCGTAGCGCCGCTACAATACTCCATTGTTTTTATTTTCTTCATTTTTTGAAGCATTACAGTCCGGCTCAGGATAGAAGTAGCAGTGCCCGCTCACCCATTTCTCATGCATCTCCGCTGGTGTGAGGAGGCAAAAGTGAGGCCACGAACCCCATGGTGGCGATAGAGGCACCAGTGTGGACCAAAGTGGCATGATGACCGAAAGCCTAAGGCATTGTCGAGATGTTAAATGTAGATGCCTGCACCTGCCGCTACTCATATACCCCATAGGCTCATGGGCTTCTAAAGATTGCCAAGGTTGTGCATCTCGATATCATAGGCCAACGGTTGACCCAAATCGTCGCTGTATAGATTGATCAGCATCCAAAGGCGAGGCTATCACAGCAAGCGAGCAGGGCAGAGAAGCGCCACAAGTAGTCCCCCACTATGCATGTGCGGACCAAGGCCTTAATCTCAAGAATTGAAATGGTACAAATCAGCGACTAGAACCGGAGGTCGAAACGCGGCCATGGAACCATGCCGAATTCACTTTCGATCTAGTAGTACCCGCTTAGGTATCTTTATTTGTTGCAGCAATCCTACAGGTCTCTCATGTTCAGCTTTCACTCTTTGACAAGTGTCATAAAGCAACTTATTCTACCACATCTCTCTTTAACCCATACCAACAATACATCTCTTTATGATCCAAATATACCAGAATTACATCACATAGCCTTCACTTTGGTTACACATCCTTTTCCCAAACCATAGAGTATCATTTTTATCCTTGCTGAAACCTGGTGCTTTTCAAGGCACTATATTCTCTGCTATTGTTGTACCCAATTTTAAAAACAAAATTGGATACATAAAACTTTATTATGTGCGCCCAGATCGGTCACTCACATAAGTTGACAAATTGTTGGAATGTGTCATCACAATGCTTATTACATAATAAGTAATCTCAAATACTAAGCCTTAATCATAAAAGAGGTGAAACTAACAATAACTCTCAAGCGGAAGCTCCAAGCACGAGTACGTCAACTGGTTGACCACAAGTCTAATACTCATGGCGATAATCCTCATTCCATCCTTGATCTGTTACCCATCCGGGATTTTTCCAAATACCGAAATATAAAACAAGCGTAAAGTATGTAAAGTACTTAACAAGTATAACACGGGGTGTAAATGAGGCCCAAATAGTTGACACTATGGTTGACACTGGTTAGAATGCATTAGCTTTTAAGTGAATGTCATATTTTAAGCAATTAAGTAGCGGCAAGGTATTTATAGTCCATTGACACATGATCAGTAAACAAGAGTAATTTATATAACATTAAACAATATAAATGAGCATCTATAACACTATAAGAATCATCATCTTTAATGTAAATATTCCATGACCACTAGTGTCCGTGAGCATGGCTAGTATACCAGTTTATTAAACTCTGCACAGAGGTGTACATTTTACCTATGAGTCATGCTTCTCAAATGCATGGGTTAATTACTCCCAAACACCAAGAAACACTATGAAGACCCTTAAAGGTTTGTCTAACAAGTTGGGCTGCAGGGTCATCAGATATAGGAAAACCCTCCTTTCAATATGGCACATTCCTTCCCAGCTGTACACATAAGGACAGGAGCCGTCCTATACCCAATTCGCAAACCTCAGACCGGCTAGAAAAGGTCCTTTGAGGAACGAAAGTCAGAGCCAGTTGTACTCTAAACCTAGGATAAATCACTTAAATATAAGACCTTATGTGGTTCAGAAGTCATCTCTTATCATTTATTGCATAATAGACATTAATCAAGCTACAGATCATGGCCAAGTTACGCGCTAGCAAATACTACCCAATGCAAAATCCCAAGGTGTTAAGGTATAAGTCATCAAAAACTAGGTAATCAAGGAAGACACATGCATATGAATTTAATGTGTAATAGTGTGAATAGGGCAAGGAAAATCCCATATTATACTTGCCTTGATTTCCTAAGTCTTGCTGATCCTGCTCCTCTTCAAAGTATTCTTACATTATGAAGATTGTGAAATTATGAATCCAATGAAATTTGAATGGTTTATTCTTACATTATTAAAAATACGACATTGATGTTCGATTCCACAATACAATTTAGAGTTATATTTTAACTATTTATGTTTTTTGAGATGTCTTACCCGAGGCAAAACATGGACACTCAATTATAAATATTCTTAATAAATTTTGGGCCTATAAATTCATCTAGAGTGCTGGTACAAAATAACTTCAAGTTTAAATATTTGAAAAAGCAATTGATTTTGATTCTCAAATAAATTAACAAAATAAAAACATAACAACAAAGAAAATCTCCAACCCATCTTGGGTTGGGGTGAACCGAATGGGTTTAAAAAGGAGGTCTATTCTAATCATAGTCCTAACCTTACGGAGCATGGGCAATATCATCTACAGTCACAACAATGGACATATATGTCATCGGAAATTTGAAATAGCGTTGAGTTCTTGGTTTAACTGTAGTGCGATGTAGTTTTAAAATCGAGGTGGGATTAAACCTTCTTGCAGATTACACACAGAGCACACGTAATTCTCGACAAGCAAAAGCACTGGCCCACGCAACCAACTGGGGAGGCCCGACAGAAGAAGCCCGCCTCAGAGAACTCCAGCCGAGCATGTAAAATGAGACCCTATTTTTCAATTTGCATGCTGTCCTAGAAAAAATAGGGACCCAAATTTGCTTTCAAATCCAGCCCAAAACCCTATTGCTACCCCTCCGGCCCAAGGTAGGGTCCTGCTGTTCCTAGGGCCCTAAAACTAAATTTTAGAAGTCCTCCTAAAATAGGAGTCCCAATAGGGGGCCCACTGGAGTTGTTTTTTTCTTGAGCTCATAAAAATCAGAATAGGGACCTGTTTAGAAGGGCAGGGCCACTGGAGTTGCTCTTACATACCATTCTCCTTACGCTCGTCAGAGCCATCCCATTCCTTTAGCTCCTCATTCCTATTTGTCAGCCATCTGCCATGGCCAGGTCTCCATATACCGAGCCCGTCGCATGACCGGGCCTGCGCAGACCGAGCCACAAGCCGCCGCCGTTCGCTTTCCTCCACTCCCCCCTTGCATCCCAAGTCTCTCGCACACCTAGTCGGCCGCCATTGTTGGCATGCCCCCCGACTCATCCCTATCCGCTTCCTCCTATCGTTCAAAGAGCCCATGGACTCTTGTTGCCCGGGTGAGTTGTCAGAATAGATGGCTAAGGGCATTGCTATCTCGTTGAAGTGCTGAGTACTTGAGTGCCCAGCCCCCAAGCAGGGTGCTTACGGAGCCACGGAGGCACGCCGAATACTTTACAACGCACATTTTTCCTAAGTATTTATAGAAAAGAAAAAAATGCTACTGACAAAGACAGTGCCATCATCACAAAGTCTGCCCATAGTTTGAAACTACATCTAGCCCCTAGCCCCCAAGCAGGGTGCTTACGGAGGCATGCCGAGTACATTACAACGCACATTTTTCCTAAGTATTTACAAGTCTGAAACTGACATCATCACAAAGTTAGTGCCATCATCACAAAACAAGTCTGCCCATAGTCTGACAAAGACAGTGCCATCATCACAAAGTCTACCCATAGTCTGAAACTACACCTCTTCCAACTCCGGTGATGCTCCATTCTCCTGATGAAATACAATGTACTCTATAACTGACATCATGTAGTCAGTACATGACTGCAAAGAGGAATAACAAAGAGAGATTAGACTACATTACTGCAAAGAGGAATAACAAAGAGAGAATAGACAACATTTGACAGCTGGCAAAAGGAGAGTCAAGCTAGAACACACTAACCGTTTTAGTTTCCATGACACTAGCCATGAATGATATGTTGTCGGTCTTGAGTAAGCTCATTAAAGGTGCCATGTCATTGGTTGAGGGTCCCTGAACTTGCACAGGTATAGCTTTGCTGTGCAAATGTAGTTTACCGTTATATATATATATAAATGATTTCGCAATCTTTATTCACACTTGTTCGCAAATCGACTCATCAACATTGCAATTGAGCATTTCTGTAATCTTTGCATTCAACTTTGAAGACTTGTTCACACGAAATATTATCCATTTATCATTATGAAGGATAGGAAGAAATATTTAGAAAACAAGCATATCAAAAAGTATTCGCAGTTAAGCAATTCAGGGGAATTCAACATCTGATATAAACAAGTGACAATCAAAATCTGATGTATACAAGTGAAATTTAAATTCTTACAGCAGTTTCCCATGGGAAGGGCTTGAGTGCAACAGCTCCACACATCTTTATAACTTCATCTTTTTTCTCCACAAAGATGGACTGATGTAAAGGCAAAATAAACATTAAATTAATTTCCTAAAAGAGAACATCAAACTAGTTTCAAGTGGAAAACGTACCAAGGGCACTGCTGGGAAAAGTATCCTTTTGTGTCTATTAATTTTTTTTGTCATCAAACCTCATGCAATGGATGAAGGCATTGATAAAGTCAAAGCTTGGCACAGAATCTGTCAAAGAAACTAACTGACCCTAGGTAATTGTAACACCATTCATATTTACAATCACCTCATCCCCGTCATTGTCCAATTCAAAAGATCAGGAGGATTGAGTTTGAAGATAATTTCATGAAGGAACAAAATAAGTCTTCACAGACTTACCCCATGAGCTTATGAGTGTTTAAGAAAATATTATCACGTAACCAATTACTTTTGGGTCCGGTCCCGTTGGCTGTGTGTACCAGATAACTTCAGTGAGGGGTCCGCTTTGGAGCATCGCATGCGCCTTAGGCCTAAGTTGTCTCGAAGAAGCTAATGAGCTACCAGCAGGTTTGTGATTTCTATTCTTCCTGCCGGGCTGTTTTTGTTTCAGAGGTGATTTCTGAATGATTTGTTCAGCAAGAGGTGGTGGTTCCAGAGGTGGTGATGAGACAACAGATTTCTGAATGCTTTCTTCAATAAGAGGTGACAAATGAGGTGGTTCCAAAGAAGGTGGATGTGTAGATGCAACTATAGGAGAGCTACAGGAACTTCACCTTGTTTTCTTGATGATACAGTAATGTGACCGCAAAGCTTTCTGCTACTTCAAGACCATGTCCTTGTCAATCCCATACACGTTTTCCGTCCCATGATGTATCATGTGCAGCATCAAATAAAATCCAGAATCATAATTCTTGTTCTGGGTGTTGATTGGCACGACTGACCATCTGCGAGCATCAGATATGCCTAAATCATCAGCCAGGTATTCACGCAGATTTGCAATCACTTTTCCCTGAACAGGTTTCATTATTTTGGCACCCAATGAGTCCAAACAGTCAAAAGAATGTCCAAGAACTACCACAATAAGAGAGAAATGTCTATCATGATACAATGGGACAAATATCTGCAAAAAAAAAAAGTGATTATGAGATCATCCAAGAAAAATCAAATCTATTAAAATAACAAAACAGAAAAAGAAAACCAACCTTATTGTCATGGAATAACTTTTGTTTGTTGAGCTAAAGTTCCAGATTTTTAGTATGCCCAGTTAGCAAATCCTCAACACAATCCTATTTGAGATAAATGTGGTCATGATATTTCTTTCTCAATAAGCAACACTGAGCATGGATTATACTAGAAACCATTTCTCCTTCCGGTTTGAAGGCATTTACAAAAGTGGGTTCATATAGGATGTCGCCCTTGATGTGCACGACAACTTTATTAGGGTCACATGACTCAGTCTTGGATACCACAAGCTTCTGATAGAGTTTATCCAGTTTATCCACTTCAATTTCTTCAGTGCCTTTCTAAACCACATGACCCAGTGCACTCAAGAATGATGAAAATCTTGATTTAAGATCATCAATTAGAGCAAGGTCACCAAGCACGAGTGGCTTCATTTCAGTAAGCAAACTGTGCAAACCATCCACTGATTCAAGGCCCATCTCCGCCACAACAGGCATATCCACCACAGAAGGCATGCCTTGAGAGAGGGAGTCCATTTCCCTTGAGGACTCATCGTAATACCTTGTGCTCTCATTATAGCATGTATGCTCTATCGGTTTCAGCTGAAAATAAGAGGTATGAAAATGTAACATCCCAAAAATCCGAGTTACAAAATTTTTTGCCAAAAACCCATGAGTGGTGATGTGCCATGTAGTTGCAACCCAAAAACCCCACCTAGATTAACCCGGAGTTTGCATTAGTTTTTACTTTCATCATGCATTTTAATTCAAGTTTGATTTGGAGTTATTGGTTCTTTTGGTTGCTTAATTAAATCAACCCAAAAGCTTATAAATGAGAATACACCTTTTATGTTATGGGAAATAATATCCCAACTAACCATGGAAAATGCCTCTTAAATCATGACCAAAAATTGCAAGTTCAAACACAAAAGAAAGAAATCAGAAAAAGAAAAGAGAAAAGAAAAAGGAAAAACAAAAGGGGAAGCCATTCGGCCCGTAACCAACCAGCCGGCCCACTCGGACTTTTTCTTTTTCCTCTTATCCATTCCAACCGAGCCGGCCCATCTCTTCTCTCTTCTTCTTCTATTCTTCCCCGCCGGCCCGATCTCCTTTCTTCTCGGCCGGCCCAACGCAGCAGCCGCGCCCGCTTGCTTCACCGCTCGGCGACAGATGCGGCCACCGCGGCTGACGCCTCGGCCCCACGCCGGCCCCCACCTGTCATAAGCTCCGTACCCCCTCTCCCACTCTGCTTTTCCTCTCCCCCGTACTCTGCCTTAGGACCGGGAGACGAAAATCGCCGCCACCGCGCCACTTCACCACCACCCGGACCCCTCGGATTCGAATGCTAGGCGCCGGCGCGTCCACGTCGATGCGGCGACAGCTGGAGCCGACAGCGCCGTGCTCGCGGCATGAGGAATTCGCGCTCCGCGCGCAACGGCCGCGCCTGCGCACCTGACATCGACCCGTTTGTCCCCCACTACAAGCCTTGGCCGCGAAGGCGAGAGCGAGTGTGCCATGACGCACGCCGAGCCCCACCGGCACACCTGGAGCCCTCTCGGCCGCTTGATCGCGATGGACGCGGGATCGCCGTCCACCTCGCACTGTTCCGGCCGCCGGCTTATTTAACCGACGCTCTCGGCGCCCTAGGGTTCCACCGTTTCCGCCGCCGCTTGCGGCTTCCACCAAACACCCCCCCCCCCCCCCCCACCGCTAGAATGGAGGAGAAGGAGGAAAGAAAGGAGAAGAAGAAGGCGGGGAGGAGCCGCCGCCGCCGAGGGAGAAGAAGCCGTGCGCCGCCGCGGGGAGAAGGAGGGCGTCGCCGGGGAGCTGCCGTCGCCGTCCGCTTCGCCACGCCGTACCGCGAGCCGTACCCCGACGCCCTAGACCACCGCTTCACCGCCCGAACGCCTACTTCCACTACCGCGCCGGTGAGCCCCGCTCTAGCCCCAGTCCAACCTCGCCCTTGCTACTTCCCGACCATGGCGCTTCGGCGCGGAGGTCGAGGGCCACTGCCGGCCCCTTGGACACACGCACAACACGAGCATGGACCAGCCCTGGCCACCGTGTGCGGCGCCACCATACGCCGCCGTCCCGACCCCCATGTCCGCCGCGCCGTGGCCATGCCAAGCCACGGAGCGCGCCCGTGTTTTCCGGCCGCCATCGGCCACCAGGGACACACCGGACCCCCGGACAACGTCCGCCGCGACAGGGGCGCACTTGGTGTGCCGGTCGCCGGTGTGAGACGCCCGAGTGGGAGATTCACCTCACCTCGCCACCGAGGGAGCGTCCGCACGGGGCGCTCTGGGAGCGCCACCGTGGCGCGATTGCGCCGGCCGACTCCGGCCGCCTCGCTCGCCGAGGCAGTGCCGTTGAGCCACGCTGCGGGCCGCCGCACACCGCGGTACCCTGGGTTGGTGAGGATGGAGCCTTGAGGGCTCTCGTGACGCCGCTTGCCGCGCGCCTCCATGGCCGCCGGCGCCGTTGCGTGCCACCGTGCGCCGCCGCGCGTTCGGAGGCCTCACCGTCAAGCCAAGCTGGCGCCTTGATGCGCCAATCGGAGTTTTACGCCTCCAATTGAGCATGGGAACGCGCCCTTGCCACCGCCACGGTGTGCCGCCGCCGTCGAGCCGCCGTCGGCATGGCAGGACCTTGCTCGTTCCCGCGGCTGCCTCCCTGGCACCTTGCCAAGCTCGCCGGAGCGTCGCGGAGCGGATGCGCTCGCCGCCGAGGCCGGAGCGCCGCCCCAGCGCTCCAACGCGCCGCCATGCCACCGCCGGCCACCCTTGGCCGCGCGCGCGACAGAGCGAAGGGGATGAGGATGGGGAGGGGAAGCGGGCGCCTGGCGTGTGGACGTGGTCCATGTGGACCGAGCCGCTCGAGGTGGGTCCCGGGTGAACCAGTCTACCATACGCCGAGCCCCGCGAACCCGTGAACCCCTGCAACCTTCTGTGAACCCGGTGCTCGGTGGACCGAGTCGCTGGCAGTGGACACCCACTGCCGCCTGTCCACCGTGGACCGAGGCCGTGCGCTGAGCCCGACCCAGATCCAGTTGCGCCACGTGGCGAGCTTCTGTGCCGCCATGTGTTGGGCCCGGCCCGGCCCAGTCCGGCCCACTGGCCCGCTGACGACCCATTTGCGGCCCATTTTCGGCCCATTGGGCCGTTGACTTGGTCAACCATGACGTCAGCGGTGACGTCATCAGCCACGTCAGCAGAACCTGTCCAGTCAGCCGCCCCTCTGTGACACGTGGCGGGTCCCTGTGATGCCACGTGTCCCTATTTATTTAACCCCGTTTAATATTTTCTTAAATATGTTTCACTTCGAAATTCATAACTAATTCACCGTAGCTCCGAAAAATACAATCAAGGTACCGAAATTTTCCTTAAATCGAGCACAATAATTTGAAATTATGTTTGAGTGCATTTGGTTCTTCCATATTTTATTTGCTTCTTTGTGAACTCTATAGGAGTCGCCGACGCGACTATTAAATAACCGTTTCGAGCCGGACGAGGAGCGGAGTTTGACCAGACGACTACGAGTACCGGGAGGACTTAGGCGACGACGTCGGAGGTGCCACATCCCATCCACTTTCTTAGATCCCATTACGCATTGCAATACACTTTACTTTCGCAATACATTTATATTCCCGTGATAGGTTGCATGGTAGTATTTATACTTGTTCGGCCCCCGCCTTGATTCGACTATCACCCTGCTACCGCTGTTAGGCTAGACTTGCGCTTACTACCTTTTGCTCTCGTGTTACTTCTACTACGCTTTATATCTGTGATGTGAGGCGTGGTGGACACGGAGATTATTTGGGGGATATTATGGTTGGATCATGGAGAGCGTGCTGCGTGAGTCTTGGGTGAGTGGTGAGGGTTGAGTCGGCTGAACAGGGATCACGACGAGCTTTGAGCGAGTCTTGCCGAGGGGATACGGCCTGGGTATCCCCGCTTTGTGAGTACCTGTGGCGGGTAACTGGTTTGGGTTGAGGTGTCCTTGGTGTGAGCTCCTTGGGGTGGAGCCTTGGAAAGGGGGTGCCGTGGCAGCACGGTAAAGATTAGCCCATACAGGGAGATATATCTGTTCGGCCAATACCTAAGGACTTGAGGGCTAGTAACCGGATCATTGGACGCCTTACTTTCCACTCGCTCTCCAATGGGAGGGGAGACGGTCTAACCATCCGGTAGAACGAATGCCATTCTTGTTGGAAGTAAGCGGAATGTGTCGGGAGGTACGGGCCGAGAGTGCTCACACCCTCCTTAACCAACATAGTGACCCCCTTTGGCCCGGTACTATGTCTCACAGCCTCGCGGCCGGGCCGAGTGGCAAGATGGTATTCGTTCTAGGCTTATGGCGATCGGTATCTCGCCTAGATGATGATCGGATCGATGATGGCTATCTTGTGGATTAGTGAAACCTCTCAGAGTGTATGGTTGATCGATCGATACATATGCCGACTTGTCGGCTATGGACCAAGTCCCGTGTGATGCTTGCTGGACTAGGAGAGGAGTCTTCTATCTTTCTGGATGAGTGCGTGTGGTTGGGATTGATTCCGGCTGTGAACCTTGGGAGGTTGTGGGCCGCTGAGGCATGACGAGAGGGAGTCGTTCATGTCGACCACGCGTGGCGTGGAAGGGGTGTGTGGTGTGAGGTGTGTGGTATGGATGGGTTGGAGGATGGATTTGGGAATGGATAAAATTTGACCAACTATATTTTAAACATGGTTATTATATGCATAGGAAAACTCAGCTTTATAGGTTCCCTTGATATACCCTGTAATTACTTTTATTGCATCCAATTCCACAAATAAGCATAGGGTGGGAATGTGGCCAGTACAATTCGTACTGATACTTTGGATAAACAGGTGATGAGGACGAGTACGACTATGATGATGATAGCTATGAGGATTAGTGGGTGTCGTTCCTACGCTCAAGTGTTCGGAGATCGTGTTGATGCTTCCGCTTCTACCTTCAAATGTTCGGATGTTTACTTTTCAGTTGATTCCGCCAGTGTGGCGATGTAATAAATTACTGTAATCCCGTACTATTTACTATTCCTGAGATGATGTATGGAATGATATCAGCTGAACTATGTAATGTGATGGATTTAATCTGTCGTGTTACCCTCGAATCTGTGAAATTCCCATCGCGGAATTTGAGGATGTTTCAGTTGGTATCAGCTCCCATGCTTGACCCTAGGACGAGACCCTTAGGATTGGACGACTAGTATAAGAGCCAGACCTTCTTTCGGTTATATCACCGACCATTGCATCTCTTTTATGCATGGCTTATCTTTATAACTGACTTGCTGACCAAATTTCCCCTTGGAACCTGCAGATGACAAGCCTAGAAAACCCTCCAGTCGGGCCTTTACCACCCTACCCCACTCTCAAGCTAACCTACAGGGGGAAGATGCCTGGTGGTTTCTCCCTAACCCTCTACCGAGTGCTGAAGACCCTAGACGTCCCTGTTGATGAGATCAAGTACGTCTGCTCAGGACAGCCAGGGGAAGATGGAGGAATTAAGGGCCACGTCGTCACCAGTGTGGAAGTACCTGCAAGTCTGATTCTGCCCTCGGTGACCGCTTTCACTGAGATGTCGGTGGACGAGACCTGTGAAGAGGGGATTCAAGCAGTTGCCCACAAAGCTCTCCGCCGCGTACTGCGAGTCCACTACCTCTACCTCGCAGCGACGAGTTTCGCCTACTCCCTCGGAGCCCTCCGCCTTGAGCTTGCCCCCGAAGCGCAAGTTGTCGAGGCCTTCACGAGCCGCCTATGAGGTTGACCCCTGTCTTTGTGCCTCTGGTTACCACCTCGTGAACCAGATCGGTACATTGAGGGACCGGAGAAGAGGAACCGTAGCTACCGTGGTCTCTTACGGGATCACCAGGGAGTGGCTAGCCAAGGGAATCGAGGAAAATGCCAAGCTCGCGAGAGACAGTGGCTAGACCGCAAGACCGCCTCGCCCGCCAAGCTAGCAAACACAAGGACGAAATAGCCGACCTCCGAACAAGACCGCCGACCTCGGCAATGGGAATGTGTACCTAGACTGCAAGGTCCTAGAGCTACAGAGAGACCTCCAGGATAGGGGTGCAGCCTTAGCCAGTGTGCAAGAGCAGTCAAGGAGCTATGGGGTGCAAATGCACACCCTCAGCAACAGCAACCTGACCCTGAAGAGAGAGCTCAAGGAGCAGAAGGTCAAGGCCGTGAGAAACCAGGGTCACCTCATCAACACTATGAGGATGAACGAGTTTCTCCGCGAGAAGCTCAAGTTGACCGAAGAAGCTTGGGCCATGTCTGACAGGAAGTGACTCAGGGAGCTCGAAGAAATTCAGAAGCAGTTGCCCCCACACAAGCGCGTGCAGCCTCAGAAGGAGAAGTTCAAGCTCGGCGAGTCGACTCTGAACTTCAAGGACTCGCCCCGCGCCCGCCGGAGTGAAGCCCACCGATGAGCACGCCGAGGCTCTCGCCTACGTCGGCGCGCCGCGCAAGACCGGGACGAGATAAGAGTTTACGCGAGCGCATTCCGTCGCCAGCTCACCACCGGGAGTAGGTGTGAGTGTGTCGGACCTGCGTGGTCAAGTATCATGTTCTATCATAGCTGAGTAGTCATCAGTCATGAGTCCTGTGAGATGTGAGTTGTCATGATGTACCCCATGAGTAGTATGAGTTAAGATGTACCCCCATGAGTTACCATGCATAGAACGAACCCTGTCAGCACTATTATTACCATGTCATAATATTTTTGTTCCACCCATGTAATGAGTGATCGGATTTTATCGCTTCTTATGGTTTTTATTGCTTCTTTGCATGAGTGTTGGATAGAATAAATGTTTTTCCCTTAAATTGTTGAAATCATTTAATTCTATTGAACTATATAATAATGTACTATGGGGACTAAACTCTTATGGCCGTGTCACAGATGTCAACCCGTCGTTCAGCTCGCCTTGAGCGCCGCTCACCGTCCCCCGGGCCAGCTTTGGGACGTGGTGCCCGCGGACGTGGGCGTGGTCGTGGACATGGCCATGGTCGTGGTCGTGGATGTGGTCGCGGCCGCAATCTCAACCTGGGCGGTGATGACCGTCGTGAAGTGACCCCGCCACCAGTCAACAACGATGGTGGAGAAGTTCCAGCTGAGAATGCACCAGGAGGAGGTGAAGAGGAAGTGCCAGCTGGAGGAGGTGGAGGGGAGATCCCAGCTGGAGGTGGAGGCGGCAATGCTCCACCACCGCCACCGCCAAACCTAGCTGAGGTCATGGCGCAGCAGACTCAGCTTCTTGCCGCTCTGGTCAATGGCGCCAACCGCCGCTATGGTGGTCCGCCCGAGGACTTTCAGCGGAAGCTGGAGGGATTTCTGAAGCTGCGTCCCCCCACCTTTGATGGTCTGAATGCGGACCCAATGGTTGCCGATGATTGGTCAAGGAAATCGAGAAGAAGCTTGATCTCACTACCCGCACCGATGAGGAGTGCGTTGGGATTGCTGCCCACCAGCTTGTAGGTGGAGGTCGCTCGTGGTGGGACAGCTACTGCGAATCCCACGAGGACCCTACCAACATCTCATGGGATGAGTTCGTGGAGGAGTTCTGCGATTTCTTCATCCCTGAGGGCGCCATGAAGGCCAAGGAGAAGGAGTTCCGCAACGTCACTATGATCCACAATGAGAGGGTTCATGAGTACACCAACCGCTTTACCAACCTGCTGCGCTATGCTCCACCCGCGTGTGCTGCTGATGAGAATGAGAAGATGTGCTACTACCGTGAAGGTCTGAGTACCCGCATCAAGCTGGCCCTCTCTGGTACAAAGAGCCGTACACTGAGAGAGCTCATTGACCGTTGCATGGACATTGAGAAGGATCGCATGGAAGCAGATGCTCTGCGTGACAAGAAAGAGAGGAAGCGTCGTCCTGAAGGATCCTCTCGCGCTCCCCCTCAGAAGCGCCGCAAAGAGGCCCCTGTGCAAGGCCGCTACCGCAACACTCAGAACTTTGCGCCTGCAGCTGGTCGTGGTGGGGGTAACTACACCAACAACTACCCTCGCCAGAACAACCCAGTGGTGAACCGCCCCGCGGGGAACCGCTCTGCGCCTGGTCGTCCCGCGCCGAACAACAGCAATTGGAGGGCTCCCGCGACAACCCCAACAGGCGGTATGGGCCCTACTTGCTATGGTTGCGGACAGCCGGGTCACAAGGTCATAGACTGTCCCCAGAAGGCTGCTACCCCTGGAGCTCAGAACACTCAGCACCGTGCTTCTGCCCCGCGAGGTCGTCTCACTCACCTGACCGCAGAAGATGCTCAGGCTGCCCCAGACGTGGTGTACGGTATGTTTTTAGTACATGGTGCAAAAGCTTCCGTACTTTTGATTCTGGAGCTACTTGTTCTTACATATCCGCTAAGTACGCTAGAGAGCATAACATACCGCTTACTCCCCGTAGAGAACCTATCATTACCAACACACCCCTAGGAGAACTCAAGAGTACCCACCTATGCAAGGGAGTGAAACTTACCATCGAGGGTCTTACCTTTCTAGCCAACCTCACCCTACTACCCTCCACCGTCTAGATGTGATACTAGGGATGGATTGGTTAACCAAACACCGAGGAGTCATATCTTGCTCACCCGATACGTACAAATAACCCATCCTAGTGGCCAAGCTGTTAGATGCCTACCCCGCATGCACGTTTAACCAACCTCCTATGTGCCCTAGCCACCAAACCTGAAGCCAAAACAGAACCCAAGACAGTAGATGATGTGCCTGTGGTGAGAGACTATGCTGATGTTTTCCCTGAGGAATTACCAGGAATGCCCCCTGATCGTGATGTGGAATTCGTCATCGACCTCATGCCTGGTACGGGTCCCATTGCTAAGCGACCCTACCGCATGTCAGTAGATGAGTGGAAGAGCTCAAGAAGCAGTTGAAGGAGCTCTCTGATAAAGGCTACATTCGACCCAGTGCTTCTCCCTGGGGATCTCCTGTCTTGTTCGTGAAGAAGAAAGATGGCTCAATGAGGATGTGCATCGATTATCGTAATCCGAATGCCGTCGCATCAAGAACAAGTATCCCCGCCAAGGATAGATGATTTGCTTGGATCGGTTGAGAGGTGCCAAGTACTTCTCCAAGATTGATCTCGATCGCTATCACCGAGATGAAAATCCGTGAGGAAGACATTCCTAAGACTGCCTTTGTCACCCGATATGGTCAGTATGAGTGCACAGTGGTGTCCTTCGGACTCACAAATGCTCCTGCCTACTTCATGAACATGATGAATAAGGTATTCATGGATGTGCTCGACAAGTTCGTCGTGGTATTCATTGATGACATCCTTATCTACTCTACCACTGCTGAAGAGCATGAAGAGCATCTGAGAACAGTGCTCGAAAGATTGAGTCTACATCAGCTATATGCCAAGTTTAGCAAATGTGAATTTTGGCTTGAGGAAGTTGCCTTCTTGGGTCACGTGCTTTCAGCTGATGGTGTTGCTGTAGACCCTGCCATGATTGAAGCCGTGAAGGAATGGGAACAACCCCGTTCTGTGACCGAAGTCAGGAGTTTCTTGGGATTGGCTGGATATTATCGCCGATTCATCGAGAACTTCTCCAAGATAGCTCGCCCTATGACCAACCACTTGAAGAAGACCAAGGAGTTTGAGTGGACGCCCGAGTGCGAACAAAGCTTCCGACTACGAAAGAAAGGTTGACCACCACCCCGTACCGGCATTACCGGATATCGCAAGGACTTTGTAGTCTATTGTGACGCCTCCCGTCAAGGACTCGGTTGCGTGCCGATGCGTAATGGTAAAGTCATTGCTTATGCTTCTCGCCACCGAAAGACCACGAACAACGTTATCCTACCCATGATCTCGAGCTAGCCGGCTGTCGTTCATGCTCAAGATCTGGAGGCATTACTTGATTGGCAACAAGTGTGATATCTATACGATCACAAGAGCTTGAAGTACTTCTTTACTCAAGAAGACCTGAACATGAGGCAACGCCGATGGTTAGAGCTCATCAAAGACTATGACCTCGAAATACACTACCATCCGGGGAAAGCCAATGTAGTTGCCGATGCTCTCAGTCGTAAAAGCTACTGCCACACCCTGATCTCAGAATCCGTGCCGCCTGAGCTTAAACAGGAGCTTGAGGACTTTCAGCTTGAAATAGTACCTCATGGCCTGCTAAACGAGCTCCGCATCCAGTACAACCTCACTGATCGCATCCGCGAAGCCCAAAAAGAATGTAAGGACCTGCAACGCATCCGTGGTCTGATGGAGCGTGGGTATAACCCCGAATTCGGAGAAGACGAGCAAGGAGCCCTCTGGTGCAATGACAGAATTTGTGTACCCTCCGACCCAGCTCTGCGGGAGGAGATTCTATCAGAAGCGCATGATTCCAAATACTGCATTCACCCTGGTTGTGTGAAGATGTATCGTGACCTCGGAAGCACTTCGGTGGAAGAGCATGAAAGCGGACATTGCGGGACATGTGGCCCGATGTGACATCTCGCAACAGTCAAGGCCGAACACAAAAGACCCGCTGGTTTGCTAAAGCCCCTTGATGTTCCTGAATGGAAGTGGGAAGACATATCCATGGATTTCATTGTGGGGTTGCCTCGCTCCACGCATGGAAACAATGCCATATTGGTGATAGTTGATCGCTTGACTAAAGTCACTCATTTCTTGCCTGTCAAGGAGACGATCCGAGCTGAACAGTTAGCTGATCTCTACATCAAGGAAATTCTCCGCCTGCATGGTGCCCCTAAAAGCATCGTATCTGATCGCGGATCCTTGTTCATGTCCCGTTTCTGGCAACAGATGCATAGACCCATTGGGACTAAGCTTGATTATAGTACAGCTTACCATCCCCAGACCGATGGCCAGACAGAAAGGGTGAACCAAATTCTGGAAGATATGCTTAGAGCCTGTGTCTTGCAATATGGGACTGATTGGGAGAAGAGCCTACCACATGCAGAATTCTCCTACAACAATAGCTACCAAGCCAGCATTAAGATGTCACCGTTTGAAGCTTTATATGGGAGACCTTGCAACACTCCGCTTATGTGGTCACAACCTGGTGAAAGAGTTTTTCACGGAGCCGACAAGATCAAACAGGCCGAAGAGCGTGTTGCCCAAGTCCAAGCAAATCTAAAAGCCGCTCAGGGCCGACAGAAGAGTTATGCTGACAAAAGGCGTAGAGACCTTGAATTTGAAGTGGGAGACTCCGTCTACCTCAAAGTGTCTCCGCTCCGTGGTACTGTCCGGTTCCATGTGAAAGGGAAGCTTGCTCCAAGATACATAGGCCCCTACCCGATCATTGGGAGAATTGGGAAGCTTGCGTATAGGCTTGAACTACCTCCAGAGTTGGCGGGAGTGCATCCCGTCTTCCATGTGTCACAACTACGCAAGTGTCTGAAGCTGCCAGAGCAACAACACATGACCACCGACGTGCTAGATGTGCAAGACTCACTTGAGTACAAAGAACACCCGATCAAGATTCGGGATGGGACACCAAAGAAACCAGAAGCAAGTCCATTCCTATGTGCAAGGTTCGGTGGAGCAACCACACGAAGAGAAGCCACATGGGAGAAGGAGTCAGAACTTCGTGCCATATACCCCTACCTCTTCGACGCGTAAGTTACTTTTTAAATCTCGGGGACGAGATTCTCGTAAGGGGGTAGGACTGTAACATCCCAAAAATCCGAGTTACAAAATTTTTTGCCAAAAACCCATGAGTGGTGATGTGCCATGTAGTTGCAACCCAAAAACCCCACCTAGATTAACCCGGAGTTTGCATTAGTTTTTACTTTCATCATGCATTTTAATTCAAGTTTGATTTGGAGTTATTGGTTCTTTTGGTTGCTTAATTAAATCAACCCAAAAGCTTATAAATGAGAATACACCTTTTATGTTATGGGAAATAATATCCCAACTAACCATGGAAAATGCCTCTTAAATCATGACCAAAAATTGCAAGTTCAAACACAAAAGAAAGAAATCAGAAAAAGAAAAGAGAAAAGAAAAAGGAAAAACAAAAGGGGAAGCCATTCGGCCCGTAACCAACCAGCCGGCCCACTCGGCCTTTTTCTTTTTCCTCTTATCCATTCCAACCGAGCCGGCCCATCTCTTCTCTCTTCTTCTCCTATTCTTACCCGCCGGCCCGATCTCCTTTCTTCTCTGGCCGGCCCAACGCAGCAGCGCGGCCCGCTTGCTTCACCGCTCGGCGACAGATGCGGCCACCGCGGCTGACGCCTCGGCCCCACGCCGGCCCCCACCTGTCATAAGCTCCGTACCTGTCGACAAAATATAGTCGGCAGTCCACCAAGGGGGGTACGCATGGTGGTAGATTTCGGTAGGATGCGTGAGATCAGGAATCGGATGGTAATATAGAGACACAAGACACACGGTTTACCCAGGTTCGGGCCGCTATGAAGCGTAATACTCTACGTCCTGCTCTCTGTTGAGATGTATTAATATGATCTGTCCCCTAAGGGACACCTGCCCCTCTTTATATACTCTGAAGGGACAGGTTTTACAAGTAAAGTAATCTATTTGGTACTATTACAATATTATTCGGTGCACATCGTGTATCGTACGCCTTCATCTTGTGGGTTGGGCCACCTCCTGTGGCGCGGCCCATATATGGCCGTGAGGGTATATGGAGTTTATACCTCCACAGCTAGTCCCCGAGCATCATGGATCTTGAGGGAAAAAACACCGTCTTGCTTGGTTGAGTGAGAAAGGGTGGTCGGACACACGTTCGACATGTGGTCCGAGCAGGGCTAGAGGACCGTCTAGTGTTTCCGACCACACTTTGCTTACACTTGGTTGACGTTGTCGGTTTTGACCGAGAGATTTATGATGCTCCCCGAAAGAAAAAGAATTTTGGAAGGGTCCCAAATCTAGAGACGTGGGCCCTCGTTAGTGTGTGATGCCTGCCATCACATGGTATCCGTCGTAATTGGTCAGTGCCACAGCTAAGTTTTGAACTAAACTCTTAGTAATGAAAAGGGATCAGGCCTAGTCATGCAAATGACGTGGGCCCACGTAGTCCCCGAGGTTGCTGTAAGATAGTATATGTTGTAGCAAGCTCTTGAAAGAAGGATCTAGCACATGTCACCTCTCAGGTGACGTGGGCCCACGTAGTCCCCGAGCCTGAGATGAGGTGGAACACGTTATGTCAGGGTCTAAAAAAGATAAACTGATCATCGTGTCGTGCTTTATGTGTTTCCGACCACTCTTTGAGTGAGACCGAGCAGGCCAAATTTCATTTGGGCTGGTCGGTAAAAACCATGCCATGACTTCGTTATGATCAAATTAAGACGGCTTTGCCTCTTAATTCAGTCCCCAGCGAGGCTGTGAGACCATGGTTGTAAATCTAAACCCAATAAATAGATTTGCTATTTGTGTGCCAGAATAACCGGTATCATTGGCAAAAAGTCCCAGCTCAGCTGACGGACTGTGTGGGTTGAAAAAATGGGTGCTATGTCACGACTTTGTCGTGATGGGTTGGAACAGCTTTGCTGTGAACCCAGTCCTTAGCAAGGCTGTCGGACTATAGCTTGAAAGGCAGACTAAAATGGTCGTCGATGGCTTAGCCATGAGACCAGTCCCCAGGTTGGCTGGTAGACTGTGCGTCCGCTGAGAGATTTGTATGTCGAAAGCATACAGGTAGCTCGGCTACCGCCCAAGTGTCAAGTTTGGCTTGAGCGACCAAGGCACTGATTATGATTCAGGAAACATAAATCATGACAGGTTTATAACTCTATCTGGCCGTGGATACCATGTGTCAGCTCGGTTGACGATCCAGATGAGCAACTGTCTAGATGGCCCTTCCCTGCATCGTTGCATCGTCTCCTCTGAGCTTCAGCAGCAGGTGTAGTCAGATCGACTAGATGTTGATGAAGAAAATAGAGCTGTGAGTAATAAAAAAGCTAGATATATGTAGAAATATACATGCAATAGAATGCTTTTTGATTTGATAATAGAAACATGACTTAGCTCATCGTGTCACGTGTGGAAGAAACAGCGTCGAGCCCTTGCTTATTCTCCGTCGGCTTGCATGGAGCTGTAGCTCTATATGCGTCCTTATAGATCTCCGGTTCTGGGCTTCTGCCACGTCTCTTGGTTTGTACAGGAGTAGGACTATAACAAGTCGTCGAAGCCAAGACCGGTGTGTGATCTTGATTGGATCGTAATTGAAGGTGCATGTCGTCGTTGTGGTGTTCGAGGAGATGAGTGCAGCTCAGACGGCCTGCCGACTGCTTGCCGATGATTCGAGGTGGCTCTGATGACAGCTCGGGCGGCTAACAATGTGTCGATGGTTCGACGTGGCCGGATCACGGCTTGTACACCGGAAGTGGTAGTGCAAACGGGCTCCTTGTTGGCGCATAGGTCGAGATAACAAGAGCCAATGACTGTGTCATGGATTCGGCGCCGAGGTGGATCTGCGCGTCGTCGGGGCAACAGAGGCGAGTGTTCTGTAGATGGCGGCAAGGTCGAAGCCGTCAACGGGGTGCCCGCGTCAATGAACGTCAATCGTGATCTGCAGTGTGACGACGGCAGCTTGCTGGCGTATGACACCAATGAGATGATTTCAGCGATCAAGTATGGCTCGTGCGTACGAAACTTGGCTCATGATCTTGCCGTCATGATAACGTATGCTGGTTTGTTCCCCATAGTTGGCTTTGCTTGATGATTCATTGATAACTTCGCCGGCACACTTGCCTCCTGGAATCGACCGGAGTTTAGTGAAAACCGTGTACCGACCATGATCTGGTCCTGATATTACCGCTAGATTGGCTACCAACCAGTCCCGGCATAGATGCTGAAGAAACCCGGGACTTAGTATGGCTATATGTCAGGTAATTTGGACAGTCCCCAACGTGGCTGGAGGATGTGCTAGATCGATATCGCAGCTGGGCTTGGACGAAAAAGTAGCTATGCTACTTACCTTGGTTCGGGATTAGTTACCAACTCGGTCTAGCATCTTCTGATCTGTGCCGACCAGGAATAGCGAGGCTATACAAGGCTCAAAGGCAATATTTGTGCCGATCAGTCCCCAACGTGGCTGTTAGACTTTCATGGCACTTGGCTGTAGTTCTACCAGATCGCAGCTTGGCTGAATGGTAGACTAGCTCTGCTGTTCGCCTTGGTTCAGAATTCGTTTACCGACCAGGCCAGGTGCCCACCAGTCCCCAGCGTGGCTTGTTGGACTAGGAACAAGCACAGGCAACGTGGCTTGGTTATGACAGGGTGTGGGACGGTGCCTCTAGATTGACTCGAAGCGTGGCTTGAGAAAATTCACCTGGTCCTGAATAACAGCATGGCTGTAAATTTAAAAAAGCATGACTCTTGATTAAATAATTAAAGAGAAAATAACAGCTGTGCTCGGATGGCACGCTGGTGGCTCGGTGTGGCTTGGAAGGCTCGGCGCGGCTCGGTGCTCAGACGGCGTACCGTTGGCTCGGCGCGGTTTGGTCTGATCGGATGAGGTTGACCTTCGTGGAGATGTGGGGGGAATGCTCATGCAGAGGTCCCGTTTATGGGTGTTGTAGGCCGTGCGTTGCCTGGAGCCTTACATAACGTCCCTGCCGATCGGCACTATACGTAGATGCAGATCGATCTACGCCCTTCCCTCCCGTTGCAATGGCATGCGTGCGGGATATCGTGTCGGCGTTGGATTCTTGGGTCATGGCGGTAAGCCGGGCAGAGCCACAGCAGGCTGCCGGTGCATAGGACCATGATGAGCCGTTGTCGACGATGATGGCCGATGCGAGCATTGATGGCTTGGCACCGTAGCACGATGTGATGGCGATGATTGCCCTTAGCTTTATTTAGATAGATCGATTTTACTAGTTGACGCGCGAAGCCATACATCCTATATTTTTTTCTGGTGAAGATAACGTCATGACCTTGACGTGGAGTCAAGGTTGAGCTTTGTCCGGTCCTTTCAATTGTTTGTTGGCTGGTCTTCCTTGTTTACATAATGTACGTATGCCTAGATTGATCTTGGCCTGTGTAGGAGTTGTACTTAAAATCGATCCGGCGTGGTCGGAGCACGTGGAGCCGAAGTGAAGGTGTGTAATCGAGAATACACGTGTTCTGCGCAGAGGCTAGAGCTCACGGACGCACAAAAATATGGTGCAGCTTAAGTACTCGGGATCTTGCTTGCTTGGCCTGACGTACGTGAGAGCGAGCTTGCATGGTTGTGTAGGTCTAGGCACGTATATGGTATGTGTCTGTATATCTCTTTGGTGGCTCCAATTAACTTGGAAGAAGTCTTGTTAGCTAGCTTGTCGCCATAGCATGCACGATCATGTGTATGCCTCGGTGCGCCACTGCCACGTACATAAGATGAGGTCTCGGTGATGTACGAGATGAAGTGAGGTCTCGGTGATGTACGAGATGAGGTCTCAGTGATGTATGAGACGATTCGGAGCGGGAGATCACTTGACGATGCAGGGCAGGAGAGCCACTGCACAGCTATGGAGGACGCCCTCTGCTACGGAGCAGGATGGAGCAGTGGTATCGAAAACCACTAGTCCGCAGTCATCTATGAGGTGGCAAGAGCTATGCGTAGTCTTCAGCTACGAAGTAAGATGGGGCATGTATACGATTAAGTCCGGGCACCGAGCAGTCCCAGCTTGGCTACCGATGCTTAGTGTAGCCATAGACGAAGTCCAAGCGATGAACAAGTGGTCTGACTAGCAGTCGGTGAGAAACGAGCAGTCCATCCAAACGGTCGGCGGTGAAGTCTTAGATGATGACCCCCCTTGATTGATCCAGTCCCCGAGCGTGAAGGATGAGCTCGACAACTGAACCGCACACTTGTTTATAGGAATCGTGGTGTCGTCATGGTCGAGTAGGTGACATATCCGGATGTAGCTTGGTTCATATCCGGATGTAGCTTGGTTGCGTACAGCTCTGTCAGCCCGCCGTACGACTCGTTGTGGCTTGTGATAGTCGTGTCGATGAAGTGGTCGGCGTGTCCGAGTAGGTACATGCAGCTCGGACGCGGCTTGGTGCGGATGCATGAAACCCCTCCTGTTCCTCGTAGATGCGTTTGTGATCTTGATTGCTTGCCGCCAGAAATTGGAGATACAAAACGTGTATACGTATTTAGTCCTTGATTGGTTGCCTTGCCACACGATGCGCTGCCCAGCAAATCTTGTCCGACCTGGGCTTTTGGGTTAGCCTGAGTCTCGATGTGGGATAACGATGCTGAAAGGTGCAATGAAGCAACATTGACGCCGAGGGCTACCGAGGGAAGGTCGCCTACTGCCGTAACGCTGGGCGTTAGGATCTGGCAAGCGCAAGGGTGTGGTCGCCCGAGAGCATCGTGGTCGGACTGATGGCTCGATGCCGGTTTGAATTGGATGCTCGACGCCTCGGACGGCTTGCTGAACAGCCTGGACGTTGGTCGGACAAGGTCGACCTCGTGGTGGAGGTGGAGCATCAACGAATCTTCCATGGATGCTTGTCCGAGTTGCACTTCGGCAAGATGCAGTCACGCAGACAGGTGGCTTGTCGACGAGACGACATGCACGTAGATATCTGGATATGTGGTCGGTAGATACGAGAGCAAATACGGAATATTGACTTAGACTTGCCATATGTCGGGTAAGATGTCGTCGATCAGAGATCGACTTGCATGACTTCTAGTAGATGCGTATATGCATGTATGCATACATACATATGCAGACTAATTAATTAGTGCTTTGCAGGACTGTCGAGATTCTCGTTTGCTCGATGGTAGGTGGCGTTTGATCCGGCGTGTTGTCGTAACCGACTCCGGCGCGTGGACAGGCAGTTGGATCCGTCGCGGAGCCAGAGCCTGCCGCTGTAGATGAACCGCGTTGAAGCCGGTGGTAATGAACAAGTAGATTGGATCATGTCGTAGACAAGCTAGCTTAGCGTTACGGTTGGATCAGATCCTGAGATCAGATCCGATCGGCAAGGGCCACGGGAAACAGAGTCGCCGTGGACGATGATGATGAAGGATGCCCGGCACAGGAGAGCCGAGTTGCCGGATCCGTCGACCTCGAGATTGATCCCGAGATCTGGTCGACCGGCGGTGTTGTTGATGAGGAATGTCAGCCACAGGAAACTGAGTCGCCGCGGTTAACGTTGATGATGAAGGACACCTTGTCGTTGCCGAGGCAGGCAACGCAAGAGTAGACCAGTTGTTGATTGGAGTTGGCGGCCGTTGCTGGAACGTGACGCCGGGTGAGAGCCGACCAGATCAGAATCTGGGCGGGATGTATGACCGGCATGGCGCGAGCGCCCATGTCGGCGTTGACGAATGGTGGTGAATCCATCGTCCTCGGGTTGAGATCGAATAGATTAACCAGGGAGAGGAATTCAGCCAACCGGTGAAGAAAATCGCCATCCGATCCGCCGTAGATCAGCGCGCACAGCCCCTAACCTCAAGAAGGGGCCCCTACCTGGCGCGCCACTGTCGACAAAATATAGTCGGCAGTCCACCAAGGGGGGTACGCATGGTGGTAGATTTCGGTAGGATGCGTGAGATCAGGAATCGGATGGTAACACAGAGACACAAGACACACGGTTTACCCAGGTTCGGGCCGCTATGAAGCGTAATACCCTACGTCCTGCTCTCTGTTGAGATGTATTAATATGATCTGTCCCCTAAGGGACACCTGCCCCTCTTTATATATTCTGAAGGGACAGGTTTTACAAGTAAAGTAATCTATTTGGTACTATTACAATATTATTCGGTGCACATCGTGTATCGTACGCCTTCATCTTGTGGGTTGGGCCACCTCCTGCGGCGCGGCCCATATATGGCCGTGAGGGTATATGGAGTTTATACCTCCACAGTACCCCCTCTCCCACTCTACTTTTCCTCTCCCCCGTACTCTGCCTTAGGACCGGGAGACGAAAATCGCCGCCACCGCGCCACTTCACCACCACCCGGACCCCTCGGATTCGAATGCTAGGCGCCGGCGCGTCCACGTCGATGCGGCGACAGCTGGAGCCGACAGCCCGACAGCGCCGTGCTCGCGGCGTGAGGAATTCGCGCTCCGCGCGCAACGGCCGCGCCTGCGCACCTGACATCGACCCGTTTGTCCCCCACTACAATCCTTGGCCGCGAAGGCGAGAGCGAGTGCGCCATGACGCACGCCGAGCCCCACCGGCACACCTGGAGCCCTCTCGGCCGCTTGATCGCGATGGACGCGGGATCGCCGTCCACCTCGCACTGTTCCGGCCGCCGGCTTATTTAACCGACGCTCTCGGCGCCCTAGGGTTCCACCATTTCCGCCGCCGCTTGTGGCTTCCACCAAACCCCCCCGGACCGCTAGAACGGAGGAGAAGAAGGAGGAAAGAAAGGAGAAGAAGAAGGCGGGGAGGAGCCGCCGCCGCCGAGGGAGAAGAAGCCGTGCGCCGCCGCGGGGAGAAGGAGGGCGTCGCCGGGAGCCGCCGTCGCCGTCCGCTTCGCCACGCCGTACCGCGAGCCGTACCCCCGACGCCCTAGACCACCGCTTCACCGCCCGAACGCCTACTTCCACTACCGCGCCGGTGAGCCCCGCTCTAGCCCCAGGTCCAACCTCGCCCTTGCTACTTCCCGACCATGGCGCTTCGGCGCGGAGGTCGAGGGCCACTGCCGGCCCCTTGGACACACGCACAACACGAGCATGGACCAGCCCTGGCCACCGTGTGCGGCGCCACCATACGCCGCCGTCCCGACCCCCATGTCCGCCGCGCCGTGGCCATGCCAAGCCACGGAGCGCGCCCGTGTTTTCCGGCCGCCATCGGCCACCAGGGACACACGGACCCCGGACAACGTCCGCCACGACGAGGCGCACTTGGTGTGCCGGTCGCCGGTGTGAGACGCCCGAGTGGGAGATTCACCTCACCTCGCCACCGAGGGAGCGTCCGCACGGGGCGCTCTGGGAGCGCCACCGTGGCGCGATTGCGCCGGCCGACTCCGGCCGCCTCGCTCGCCGAGGCAGTGCCGTTGAGCCGCGCCGCGGGCCGCCGCACGCCGCGGTACCCTGGGTTGGTGAGGATGGAGCCTTGAGGGCTCTCGTGACGCCGCTTGCCGCGCGCCTCCATGGCCGCCGGCGCCGTTGCGTGCCACCGTGCGCCGCCGCACGTTCGGAGGCCTCACCGTCAAGCCAAGCTGGCGCCTTGATGCGCCAATCGGAGTTTTACGCCTCCAATTGAGCATGGGAACGCGCCCTTGCCACCGCCACGTTGTGCCGACGGCGGCGTCGGCATGGCAGGACCTTGCTCGTTCCCGCGGCTGCGTCCCTGGCACCTTGCCAAGCTCGCCGGAGCGTCGCGGAGCGGATGCGCTCGCCGCCGAGGCCGGAGCGCCGCCCCAGCGCTCCAACGCGCCACCATGCCGCCGCCGGCCACCCTTGGCCGCGCGTGCGACAGAGCGAAGGGGATGAGGATGGGGAGGGGAAGCGGGCGCCTGGCGTGTGGACGTGGTCCATGTGGACCGAGCCGCTCGAGGTGGGTCCCGGGTGAACCAGTCTACATACGCCGAGCCCCGCGAACCCGTGAACCCCTGCAACCTTCTGTGAACCCGGTGCTCGGTGGACCGAGTCGCTGGCAGTGGACACCCACTGCCGCCTGTCCACCGTGGACCGAGGCCGTGCGCTGAGCCCGACCCAGATCCAGTTGCGCCACGTGGCGAGCTTCTGTGCCGCCACGTGTTGGGCCCGGCCCGGCCCAGTCCGGCCCACTGGCCCGCTGACGACCCATTTGCGGCCCATTTTCGGCCCATTGGCCCGTTGACTTGGTCAACCATGACGTCAGCGGTGACGTCATCAGCCACGTCATCCGCCACGTCATCAGCCACGTCAGCAGAACCTGTCCAGTCAGCCGCCCCTCTGTGACACGTGGCGGGTCCCTGTGATGCCACGTGTCCCTATTTATTTAACCCCTGTTTAATATTTTCTTAAATATGTTTCAGCTTCAGAAATTCATAACTAATTCACCGTAGCTCCGAAAAATACAATCAAGGTACCGAAATTTTCCTTAAATCGAGCACAATAATCTGAAATTATGTTTGAGTGCATTTGGTTCTTCCATATTTTATTTGCTTCTTTGTGAACTCTATAGGAGTCGCTGACGCGACTATTAAATAACCGTTTCAGAGCCGGACGAGGAGCAGGAGTTTGACCAGGACGACTACGAGTACCAGGAGGACTTAGGCGACGACGTCGGAGGTGCCACATCCCATCCACTTTCTTAGATCCCATTACGCATTGCAATACACTTTACTTTCTGCAATACATTTATATTCCTGTGATAGGTTGCATGGTAGTATTTATACTTGTTCGGCCCTGCCTTGATTCGACTATCACCCTGCTACCGCTGTTAGGCTAGACTTGCGCTTACTACCTTTTGCTCTCGTGTTACTTCTACTACGCTTTATATCTGTGATGTGAGGCGTGGTGGACACGGAGATTATTGGGGGATATTATGGTTGGATCATGGAGAGCGTCTTTGCGTGAGTCTTGGGTGAGTGGTGAGGGTTGAGTCGGCCGAACAGGATCACGACGAGCTTTGAGCGAGTCTTGCCGAGGGGATACGGCACGGTATCCCCGCTTTGTGAGTACCGTGGCGGGTAACTGGTTTGGGTTGAGGTGTCCTTGGTGTGAACTCCTTGGGGTGGAGCCTTGGAAAGGGGGTGCCGTGGCAGCACGGTAAAGATTAGCCCATACAGGGGAGATATCGCTGTTCGGCCAATACCTAAGGACTTGAGGGCTAGTAACCGGATCATTGGACGCCTTACTTTCCACTCGCTCTCCAATGGGAGGGGAGACGGTCTAACCATCTGGTAGAACGAATGCCATTACTGTTGGAAGTAAGCGGAATGTGTCGGGAGGTACGGGCCGAGAGTGCTCACACCCTCCTTAACCAACATAGTGACCCCCTTTGGCCTGGTACTATGTCTCACAGTCTCGGCGGCCAGGGCCGAGTGGCAAGATGGTATTCGTTCTAGGCTTATGGCGATCGGTATCTGCCTAGATGATGATCAGCATCGATGATGGCTATCTTGTGGATTAGTGAAACCTCTGCAGAGTGTATGGTTGATCGATCGATACATATGCCGACTTGTCGGCTATGGACCAAGTCCCGTGTGATGCTTGCTGGACTAGGAGAGGAGTCTTCTATCTTTCTGGATGAGTGCGTGTGGTTGGGATTGATTCCGGCTGTGAACCTTGGGAGGTTGTGGGCCGCTGAGGCATGACGAGAGGGAGTCGTTCATGTCGACCACGCGTGGCGTGGAAGGGGTGTGTGGTGTGAGGTGTGTGGTATGGATGGGTTGGAGGATGGATTTGGGAATGGATAAAATTTGACCAACTATATTTTAAACATGGTTATTATATGCATAGGAAAACTCAGCTTTATAGGTTCCCTTGATATACCCTGTAATTACTTTTATTGCATCCAATTCCACAAATAAGCATAGGGTGGGAATGTGGCCGCACAATTACCGATACTTTGGATAAACAGGTGATGAGGACGAGTACGACTATGATGATGATAGCTATGAGGATTAGTGGGTGTCGTTCCTACGCTCAAGTGTTCGGAGATCGTGTTGATGCTTCCGCTTCTACCTTCAGCTGTTCCGGATGTTTACTTTTCAGTTGATTCCGCCAGTGTGGCGATGTAATAAATTACTGTAATCCCGTACTATTTACTATTCCTGAGACGATGTATGGAATGATATCAGCTGAACTATGTAATGTGATGGATTTAATCTGTCGTGTTACCCTCGAATCTGTGAAATTCCCATCGCGGAATTTGAGGATGTTTCAGAAAACCACTGTAAGAGCACAAGTAAAACTTAGCAAGATGCCTTGTACTTACCTTAAAGTTGTTATATGTAGTCTTGCCATTTTTTCTCTGCTTAGCTCCAACAATCTTTTTCATCAAAAAATCAATATCATATTGATTTATTCGAGGACAGCTTTTGATGTCCTCTTTCTCCTTTTCCTCAGGCAGCAGCATGTTGTCAACAATGTATACCTGCCAACCAGAATATGTTCAGAAACATGGCTCTAATAAATTAACAAAAAAGCACAATGAAAAAAATAAGAGGTAGATGCTTACCAGGAGCATGATAGTACAACCACGAATAGTCTTTGTCGTCTTTGTCTTCTTTGATGGATTGTTCTTATGCTCCACCAGTTTTTTTGCCAATCAATGGTAGCATCCCAGAAATTTCTGAAGACAGCCTCACACGAGTCGAAGTCTTGAATGATGGACATGTCCCTTGTATACATCACTGCATGTGAGTTTACCTTGGGGGAAGTTGTAGGCATCAAAAATTTAGTGATTAGTATAAGAAAAAAGCATTTGATCTTCAACTTTCTGTCCTTAGTTGTTCTCATTGTTTTCTTTAACAAATGAGTTTACCTTGGGGGAAGTTGTAGGCATCAAAAATTTAGTGATTAGTATAAAAAAAGCATTTGATCTTCAACTTTCTGTCCTTAGTTGTTCTCATTGTTTTCTTTAACAAATCCATTGTCAAGGGACACTTTGGTGTCAAGCTAAGCTTAGTACGCAATTTACTACAATCAGCATGTCATTGCATTCTGTACTTCAGCGGGGCATTCGGACCACGTGGTAATCCCAGAACCTGAGATATCACTTCAGGTGTGATGTATAAAATCACACCTGACTGAAACTCAAATTCAATTCGATCATTTTCAACAACTGCTATGCTTATTAACCAATCTACATGATGCTTTTCAGCAATATCTCCCATCTTCAGTTTCAGAAGGGCTTTGAACCAGAGGCTCTCCAACTGAACATGATCTGTGCGATCAAGCAAATCCAATGCAGCCATCAGATCCTGAGGCGTACAACCAATCACGCAACAAATACCACCTTCATTCTCATCCTCATCTTCTGATGACCCCCTTTGGCGTTTGGATTATCGACTCCTTTTTTGGGTGGGTGCCTAGAAAAAACAATGGTGAAACAGTGACCAATAAATATATGCACTATTTTCAGCATGAGTTCATTAAGCATACCTCATTAATTGTTGCAGAACCCTGTGATGTTTTCGACCATTGGGACCTGGAATCTTGCCTCTTCTTTCTCTAGGGTCCTCCGTTGTTATTTCTCCATAAAAAATTGTGAAACAGGGAAAATCACAACCAGAATTTTAGACTTCTCCTAGTGAGCAAGTGCAGTATCTCTTAATAGCAACCTATTTCCTAATGGTGGAAGCAGCATGCATGCTGGAGCGCAGCATGCCCGGGGAGTCGTGGCATGGGATCCATTATAGTTTTTTAACCAAGCACTATGTTCCTCCATAGTAGCTTGACAATTGGGGTCAACCAGTGCACTACAAAAGGTCTTCAGCACTAGGGAAAGTGATGCAACATTGAACGCGGCTAGCATCTGGTAGCCAATCTTCGAATATGTGCCCATAGCGTGCTAGTTGGTCATAGGATGGACAATTACAACATCCTTTGTTAGAGGGAGCGGCGAGGTTGGTGCAGGTGCAGCCAGTCTAGGAGTAGGCGGACTAGGCAGAGGTTGAGGTCGTCAAATGTAGTGGTAGGTGAAGTCGCGGTCCAGGTGAACAGTTGAGAACTTGGGAGGGGTCTCGCATGGTGCCTGAGGAGGACACCAACACTGGGCAGCCCGCGGTCGCTGTTGGAGACATCGAGTTGTGCCGTGCACAGTGCACGCGGGATGTGTAGAGCACTGGTGGGAGGGGTCCAACATGGTTCCTGAGGAGGACACCAATACTGGGGAGCCCGCGGTCGGTGTTGGAGACATCGAGCTGCGTCGTGCGCAGTGCAGGCCGGATGTGTGGGGGACCATAAACAACCTCTAGAGGGTCAGTAGCAACTATTGGAGATGTTGGGATGCCCTAGGCACAACCTCAGAAGGAACAACAAGGGCACTAATGGAGCTGGAGGTGATAAGTGGTGCTTTTGCAGACAACCATCGACCATCATTAGCATCAAGAAACTCATAGTCTGTTGAAATGCAACGACCATGGCTCCCAACAAAGGGAAAGGACATTTTATCGAAGATGATGTGCTGGTAGATGGCACAGGAGGCTTATAAACATACATACATTTCAGGAAACTGGAACACTTCATGGAAATTGGATGACCATGGTTAGATTAAAAGATACAGATATAGGCTATGCAAGGGCAGTGGAACACTTCATCGAAGGACGTTGTATGGTTTGAGTACCGTGAAAATTGGATGACCATGGTCCATGGTTCCCCTGTTGTCAGATGGTCAAGTCTACACTCATTATTGCTTTGAATATTGTGAAATTCAATACGAAACTTCGCATGGAATCTCATTTCTTAGAAGGTGTAGTTGTGTCCTTGTAGTACCATGTTGAACCTACCAGTGTTTGAGCCACTCATGATCGCTACTAATTTGGAACCCTAAAAGTATTTAATATTACCATCTATGTTACATTTTGAGTGGAAGTGTCTTACCCGATGTGTCTGTTATTCTTCAATCCCATCATAGTATCCATGAGGATAAAAAGGTTGAAACCGTTTGGACCGAATGCGTACTATGATTTTCCATGACTAACCAATGCTAGAAAGTTGAATGTCTTGGAAGCTCTTAAATAGAACTGAGACAACCTATTAGGTATTTGTTGATGGACCTTGAGCTGCAATAAGCCAACAAAACTTATTTATGCAAGATAAGAACTTTGGTTTACAACATATTTACAAATAAGATTAAAGTTTGCACTTAAAACTTTAACAAATAAACCTAACAGGGAAAAAATGATAATATGATGAGACAAATCTTGCTAGTTATTAATTTTTTTGGATATATGATTAACAATTTACCGGTGATTTATGTCTCATCATATTGTCATGTTTCTACTTGATTATGCTACTAAAGTTTTAATGGCAGACCTTAATCTTATTTTTTATATATGTTCCAAATCAAAGTTGTCATCCTGCATAAATTAGTTTTGTGGGCTTATTGCACTTCAAGGTCTATTAACAATTGCTTATAGGTGTTCTTTATAACATATTTAGGAGCTTTTAGGACATTCAACTTTCTAACATTGTTTATTCATGGAGTATTATAGTTAGAATAGGAGCCAAATTCCTATTCCATTGAGATTCTCAGTGGTTCATTCTCAAGGATACTATAGTGAGACTCAAGAATAATAGAGCCACATTTGATAAAATATTTCAAGCATAATCTAACATAGATAGTAACAATAATGTAATTGTTGGGTTCCAAAGTAGTAGCAATTGTGAGCGGCTCACAAAGTGCTAGGTTGAACATGATACTAGAACACGGACACTGCTATACCATTCTTAAGTGAGTTCGAAGCTAAGTCTCACATTAAATTTTGCAATATTCAAAGAAATTACTAGTGTAGATTGGACCATCTCACTTTACTAGGGCCTTGGAGCATTGCCATTCTCATTTCCATTGGTTCAACTTTAGAATACAAGGTTGTATCGAGAGATTGTCCTCATGCAACAAGGTAAGATTTATATATTGTAACCATTTCCTGATGTATGTGTCTTTTTGTGCTAACACAAAAATAAATATAATTTATAGATGCGACCTGATTTTTGTGGGCATATGGCACAAGTCCATACAAGCAGAGTGAACCATAAATACAACAGGTAACTGGTTAATCTCAATCTCTAATACAACAAATTAATGACGTCTTAGAGAGATATACGAACATTCTACAAACTGACTGGGTATTTGTATTGAAATATTAACCCAGAGTGTTTCGAAATGAGGGATTGTACAACTTTAGTATTTAATCGGTTTTCAAAAAAAAAACTTTAGTATTCAATTCCTCTCATAGTGCGTGGAATGAACGAACTTCAGTTTGAGTATATCAAAAACAAGATCTATACATATGCAGAAGGAACCATTATAGTATATATATTTTCGAAAGATAATGTTTACTACAAAATCTTATATCAAAACTTGTAGGGGCAGTGGGAGACCATCCAACGGGACCTTTGTCGCAGGGGCAATGGTTGTCACATTCGTCAATATTGATTGTTGAATGTTGGTGGAGGGAACTTAATTGACAACTATGGTCTAATAATTATGTGATATAATATTATACAAACTGATTGTCTCTAATGTCATAGCTTTACTATACTTTACACATGCTTCTTTCTTTATTGCGGAAAATTTTAGTTATGGAACTAGGCTAATCTCCAGCAGAATATTGTCCAACTTCAATTCCTGTGGGTTATTATAGAAACGAAGCCATAATCAAGTTCATGACAAGAGGAATGTAACCCTTGGGGAAGATTCTAAATAAGCAAATTCAGTTACAGTGGCAATTTGATGCCTATTGAAAGTGTTGCTACACTCAATACGACTCATGCCCATGGCTACTGTTATGATCATTGCTTCCACGCAGCCAGTCCAAAGTAGTTGGAGTGATCTGTAAAATGTGCCCATGAGACTCAAGTTTTTTTTTTAATTCACCCATGAGAGTCAAGTTGCACTAACAATAAAACTGTACATATTCTTGACAGAATAATAAAATGCTGCAGGCAATGCCGAGGGGCGCCAATTTACTGTAGGATAGAAAAAATGGTGTAAATCTTTTTCTTTTCCAGACACTATATGCTTAATCAGATGGCATCAGCTTCCTTTATGCTGGTAAGCTTCTCTGGTTGTCCTTAATTAATTAGGCATCGAAATATATATACTACTTACCCCCGAGTCCTTGACCAAAAAGAAATGAATGGAAAATCATCTAAAAAATGAAATATTAAGGCTCTAAAGTCTATAGTTGTAGCACTTTCATGTGGGGAATGTGTTATTTAGCCTGGGTCCTAGCGTGGTCTTAGTTCCGCCCCTGATACAAAGATATATATGTGTGTACGTGCAGTGTTTATGTAGTATTGATTATGTTAGATATACAACATAGTAAGATGGATACTTGTACCAATGCCAGAAAACATGTTGATTGACACATGACAATGACGCATGAAAACACATATGGCATCTTCTTCTAGGGCCCAACTTAGTGTAGTGTATAATTGTTTGTGTTTTCTACATATGACCTCTCTTCCATTCTAATCCTCTTTAGCATTCGGGATTAGTCTGGAGCGGACCAAACTTGACGCAATAGGGTTTAGTCGTGAGTATGGAGTTGTTGCTGGTGCACGTAGCATGGTTTTGTGGAGCTGCCGCTGCCATTATTTGTCGCCACAGGAGGAAGTGGGTGGGGAGGGAGCCATCGCCTGCGTCACCATGCTTCTTATTTTGAACATATTTATAAGATGCTTGTAATTGAATTGATTGGAAAGGTTGCACTCCAAATTCCTCATTCACCTAATCCTTCACTATAGTTAGGGTGTTAACAGTGAGCATACAGCATATTTGTTTATTTTATCTTTTTTACCTGCACCTTACCATATGGCATCAGCAAAACATAGACTGCACGCCTACAGCAACAGCATAAACACTGAAGGCCGAAGAAAAAGAGAAATGGAGAGCTGCCTGATTTCTTTCGCTCTATTTTACTATAAGCAAAACAGAGACCGCACATATACACGTACTACAGCAGCAGCAGCAGTACTGAAGGCCAAAGCAGAAAAAGAGAAATGGATTGCGAGATTTCAACCACTGATGAACAACCTGATCTCTTTTCGCCTATTATTGTACCAAACTCCTCTATCTTATTCATTTCTTATCACACGTATCAACAGTACTATATTAAAAGGATTGGTGAGGAGGCACATCGATCTCTAGTGAGCTAGCAGAGGTGGTAGGGACAAGATTTCGTCAATCAATTAGGTGGAAAGCTACAAGCAGGCCACCGTTGTCTTGTTTATGGGAACGCGTGCGACGTGTGCATCTTTGTATATTTGGAGAATACTTTCCTCCTAGTCCTCGAGGATACGCCGGTCGATCTCCGATGATGCTGAAGTTTTGGTCTGTAAGAGCATTTCTAGCAATTAATGCTACTTAAATTGGACCCCTTACTTGTTTGTTTGGGTAGCCCCTTATTTTAATATAACTCATTTTTTGTTGCCTTCTCACCAACACTACCTAAAATAGGCTCCCTAAGACCTTCCGCATTGGGGTCTCTAAACTGAAACTGTAAAGGGATACATCAACTTTTAGAGTAAAAAAGCCTAGCGGCGAGAACTGCAAACCAATCTGCAAACGCGGGATGAACGGTATTTCTGGCGTCTTTGTGGACGTCCGGGACGTGCGGACATGGCGCTTGGGCCCCGCCGCCCACCACCGCGGGGAAGGGAGCAAGGACGATGCGGAGGCGGCCGCGGCAGTGCGCCGCCGCGAGCAAGACGAGGACCAGCGCCGCCCTCGCCTTGCGTTTGCGCCCGCGCCGCCGGGGTGGAGGAGGTTCGGGGCGCCGGGGCACGAGCTCCGCCGAGGGCAGTGGAGGCGCGGCCCCTGCCAGACGCAACCGCCGCCATACCTCGCCGGCGCAGCGCGAGCGGGCTCCGCCGAGAGCAGAGGAGGAGCGGCCCACTGCGCCGCCCTCACCTCGCGTTTGCGCCCTCGCCGCCGGGGAGGATGTCCGGGGCGCTGGTGCTAGTTGCGGGTGCTGGCCGCGGGGCGCCGGGGCGCGAGCTCCGTCGGGGGTAGAGGAGGCGCGGCCCGCCGCCGTACCTCGCCGGCGCAGTGCGAGCGGGTACCGCCGGGAGCAGAGGAGGGGCAGCCCGCCGCGCTGCCCAAGGGAGTCCGCCACGCCGCCCTAGCCTCGCGTTTGCGCTCGTCCTCTGAGCAGAGGAGGAGGTCCGGGGCGCAGGGAGCAGAGGAGGTCCATGGGGACGAGCGGTAGGCTGGCGGCGCCCATGGCAAGCCATGGGCGGCGCGAAACAGGGAGTAGCAAGCTGCCGGCCATGGGAGAGCCGGAGGCGGAGAGCTGGAGGCCGACGCGCTGGTCACCCTTCTCGAATGGATAAGGAGAGGTGCGAGGTGGGGAGAAGGGAAAGGAAGGGATGAGAGAGAGACCCTTTGTATGACGTGTGGGCCTGCTGATGGGTAGTTGGGATAGAGGAAAAATATTGAGTATGGATGGATGCGGAAAAACTGTATATTTTATGATGACTAGAACAAAATATTCGCTTTAGAGGTTGGATTTAGACTTTCAACGAGTACGGGTAGTCTAAATCCATGGTAGAAAAGAATGACATGTGAGACCCATATATTCGTTTCCTCGTCGCCATTCAAAAATTCGACCATCATATCCGACACCGAAGGGTCGCAAGCACCGGCCACTTGTGTGGGCGAGGAAGGGAGGACTGCAAGGCGGCGGAAGACATCGCTAGATCGCGCAACCTGGAAAGGCGAAAAGTTTGGATAGCTAAGTAAGGTGGTTGAACGGGTGGTGACAAGGAAAAGTAGGAGACCATAAAATATGGGAGGTCTAGTACGGGCTTGAGCTGAGTTTGTAGCCTCCACTGCCTAATCGGGGATAGAGGACTATCTGGGTATCTAGTGTTGTTGTAGAGGTTTAGAATGGGAGTGATGATACGAATCCATTTGTATTTTAATCCAGATATGCTGCGGCCGATCCCTGCTGCGCTGTGATCCACTAATCAACAGTAGTGTTGCGCCCTAGCTATATATAACAGTAAGTACATTGCTCCGGACAGCTCTCGTCACTAGCTCGATCACCCGGCCACTATGGACATGGAGCTCCTCCTCCTGTACGCCCCATGCTGCTTGGTCCTCGTCCTCTCCTCCCTGTACCTCCTGGGCCGCTACGGCGACAGCCGCCGCAACCTGCCTCCTGGTCCACGACCTCTGCCACTTGTCGGTAGCCTCTTTTCCCTCGGCGCCCTCCCCCACCTCTCCCTGGCGCGCCTCACGGAGCGCCACGGCCCGATCATGGCGCTCCGCTTAGGCACGGTCACCACCATCGTGGCCTCGTCCGCCGAAGCCGCCCGCGACGTCCTCCAGCGCCACGACGCCGCCTTCTCGGGGCGCTCACTCCCGGACGGCACCCACGCGTTCACGCACTACGCGCACTCCATGGTGTGGCTGCCCAACAGCAGTCCCCCGGTGGCGCGCGCTACGCAAGGTGTGCTCGGTGGAGCTCTTCGCGCCGCACCGCCTCGACACGCACCAGTCCCTCCGCCGGGACAAGGTCCGGCAGCTGGTCTCGCACGTCGCCCAGCAGGCGCAAGATGGCGCGCCGGTCACCGTCGCCCGCCTCGCCTTCGTCACCGCGCTCAACCTCCTCTCCTCCACCTTTTTCTCCACCGACATCGATGACTATGACAGCGGCTCGTGGTCATCGTCATCGTTGTCGTTTAAGGGCGTACTCAACGAGCTGAACACCACCGTGGGGTTGCCGAACGTGTCGGACTTCTTCCCCGAGTTAGCGCGGTTTGACCCGCAGGGGATGAGGCGGCGCATCGAGAGCCTGATAGGGAGGCTGCACGCCATGATTGACAAGCAAATCGAGCGGCGCCTACAGGATCGCGCCGCCAGTCCCAAGAAAGAATACAAAGACTTCCTGGACGTGCTGCTGGACTACCGCGGTGCCGCCGAGGACAGCCAGGGCTTCGACCGTCAGACACTCCTCTCGTTGTTCTCCGACCTCTTCAGCGCCGGCACCGACACAAGCGCATCGACGGTAGAATGGGTGATGGCCGAGCTGCTCCTGAACCCGTCCGCCATGGCGAAGGCCCGCGCCGAGCTCGCGCAGGTGATCGGCTCCAGATCGGAGGTGGAGGAGTCCGACATCGCGCAGCTCAAGTACCTCCAGGCCATAGTGAAGGAGACGTTCCGCGTCCACCCTCCGGCGCCGCTCCTGCTCCCGCACCAGGCCGAGACGACGACGCAGATCCGCGGCGGCGCCTACGCCGTGCCCAAGGGCGCGCGCGTCGTGGTGAACGTGTGGGCGATCGGCCACGACGGCAAGGTGTGGCCCGAGCCAGACAAGTTCATGCCGGAGAGGTTCTTGGTGGAGGACGATGAGAAAGCAGTGGACTTCCGCGGCAAAGACTTCGAGCTGTTGCCGTTTGGGTCCGGGAGGAGGATGTGCCCGGGGATGCCGCTGGCGCTTCGCATGGTTCATCTCATGCTCGCGTCCTTGCTGCATCGCTTTGAGTGGAGGCTTCCTGATCCGACAGGTGATGGCAACAACGTGGGGCTGGACATGACTGAGAGGATTGGGCTCAACCTGTCGATGGCTACACCACTGCAGGCTATGGCGACACCAGTTTATTAAATTAATCGTACATCATATCGTTGTACTGTGCACACACTGGATCAGATATTCAGATGTGGTGATTGGCAAGCTAAGCTAGACGTGGTGACCGACCTATAATTTTCACGTCCATCGTGTGTTTTCCATGTAACATGTGAAATAAAAGAATCTGCCATACATCTATACATTTTTAGCACAATAGGATCATGCGTGGGGATTGCAACAGGAACAATATATGCCACGAGTTCGTGCGTGTGTTTTATATTATGAGCAAAAATGATTTCACAGTGTAATGTTCATAATATTCCATTTGTAGTCAATTCACCAAGCATGATGTGGGCTGGTTTCAAGTCGCATAGGTCTATCTGCTGACTGTAAGCACAACTTTTGTATCACCTAGTTGCCATAACACAGTTAAAAACGTGTACTATATTGTGCCTTCAAATTCCTCATAGCAAGAGCATGTGTCGGTGTTTGGGTTCTTGTCCGATATTTTCTTCTTAATATAATGAAGGATAGCTCTCTTGTATTTCCGACAAGAAAATATTCCTCATAGCAACACACAACACTAGGCCAATTTGGTCTTTGCCTAATTCGAAAATGAGCACTTCAGCCTATTGTATGCATCATCAGAACAAGAAAGAAAAGAGGCGGTGGATCTCTGGCGGTGCTCGCCGGTTGCCTGGGCTTGGCCCACGTGCAGGCGGGGGAGGCCGAACCGAGTCGCTTCTGGGGTGTGCCGTTGCAGTCTTTGTGAGGCAGAGACGGAGGCAGGAGGAAGAAGTGAGAGCGGAGGCGTGCCATAGATCGGACGGTAGATTGGGCTCCGGATGTGAATCGGACGCACATAAATTCAGTTGATGGGGACCCAAAAACAACCGGTTTAGATATAGCATTTCTCTATTAGAACAGGAGCAGAAAAGAAAAGAAATGCATACATGCCACTCTTTCGGTGATCACTAACAATGTAGTCTTTGAGCACCAGAAACTGCACAAGCAGAACGAATGTACAAACAACAAGAACTGCAGCATCATTTATTTCCTTGAAATTATAAAATAGTTGAGAAGGCAACTATAATAGCAGGAAGTGGCCCTGTCCAGTCTCTAGTGAGGAGAGGGCAGTCCTGAAATCTAAGAAATCAAATTCACACCCAACGCACGGACACATACATCTGGTTATAGCAAAATGCTAGAAAAGAAATACATATATGCCACCCTCCTTCCTCTGAACTGTGATCACTGGCTATATCTAGCCGTGGCAGTCCACGAACTGGTAGTTCACCTCTAGCTGCCCGGCGGCCCTACCGCGGCCATCGTTGTCAACCTCCCAGAAACCAGCCGAGTCGATCCCAAGCACCGCGCCGTTGCTGATCTTGCCGCAGTCGAGGATCCTCACCATCGACGTCGCGCCCGTGGCCACGTTCGTAACCTGCACGCACAGCCCGCACGCGGCGTCCCCGTGAGGCCCCGCCGGCCCGCAGAACGCCGCCCACCAGTAGTACTCCCGCCACCTGAACGGCTTGTCCCCGTCCAAGGCCGCGCAGGATGCGGACGAGTCGTGGAGGTCCCAGTTTGGTGGTGCGTTGTAGTCGACGAACGTCGCCATCACGCCGTTCGCGCTCTGCGCCATCGTCGCTGACGGTGCCAGAACTAACGTGGCCAGGAAGGCCAGGAGCAGGGCGCCGACAGCGCGTGCACGCGAGTTCATGCTGGCGGTCAGTTTCAGTTCCATATGTTGGTGATGCTTGGCTTTGCAGGCAGTCAATGAAAGCTCCTTTTGCTTTGCTAGTGTGACTGTGTGAGACTGATCATGTATGTGTGTTTATATAGCTGACTGGAGACTAAGGGCATGTACAGCGCGGCGGTATGCCCCGTCTGTATGATGTTCTTTTTGCGAAAAACACCCCGCCGTCCCGAAGAGACAGGGAGCCCGTCGTCTGGTGAGGCGACGCTCTCGGCTCGTGCTCCCAGGCCTCGTCGTCGGTCGAGAGACGCGCTGTACGGGGAAGTCGTTTCCAAGCCGAGCGCGTGGGATCCGGATGTGGCCTGCTCGATTTCCCCTTCCTCGCGCCAAAATTCTTCTTCCCGTCCGTCAGCAGAACCTTTGTCCCCAACATCGGCATCGACGACGGCCAGCACTGCGGCGAGACTGGAGGACGACGGCGCGGCTGCTATGGCGGAGCCCAACGGCTCAGAAGCGGCCGCGATTAGGAAGGCCTCGGAATGGCGGCGGCAGTGGCGAGCATCACCGCTGGCCGCGGCAATGGCGCTGCTGCTGCGGCATCCATCCCCTTGGGTTGGAGCCACGGGCTTAGCGCTACGCCGGCTTTTCCATGTTTGGGTATGATACTGCTGGGGCGGATGATTCCTCCACTTGTGGATCTGGCCGGTTGATTCATCTCCATCCCTCCTTCTGATGATTTCTCCTCTGAATCAACTGCTGTAGATGTCAGCCTTCACTTTGTTGAAACTCGAGTTTCAAGTTCAGAGATAATTGAGTCAACTTGCTGCTGTTGAAGTACAACTCTGCTGCTGAGGAGACCGAAGATTGTAGCCAAGAAGATTGAAGTTTGCTGCCCAGAAGACTGCATGATACCTTCGTTACAGTTACTGGATGATCATGAGTATCTCTGCTGCTAGTTTCAGATACTGAACCTTGCGATCGTGTGCTTGTGACTTGTCTTTTGTTTGTGTCCTGTTGCCACTGAATGCTTCTGATCTGAACGCACATGCCGTTTCAATCATATTTGGTTTACGAGGAAGAAGACATATGATATATTTGATTTATGAAATGTAGTGTATTACATTATATATAATATCATTACATAGGATTTGTTTTATATCAATTAGCAACACAATAGTATATAGAAATGATATTCATCATTGATCATGGCTACTTGCGAGCATTAAATAACTTATAGACAACTAAATAGACAAAGTTGTCTGTGGGTTGTACGCGCTGTCTTTTTAGTTGTCTGTGTCGTGGATTCCAAAAACTTGAAGACGGATCCCTGTCTGTGGGCTGTACATGCCCTAAGGATGCAATAGACGGAGACAGAAAATGTGTCGCAACTTCCAAGGCTCATCAGATGTCAAAGATCGAGAGAGAAAATGTGCAACTTCCAAAGCTCATCAGATCCCGTCTATATACAATTTGTCTCGGTCAAATGTGCTCAACAAGACAATAAATCCCTGCTAAGCATAACCCTGTGATCAGTTGTTCTTTACCTTATGGTACATGTGATTCGATAAGACCAAGCTAAGGGCACCTCTAGTGTAGCGTCAAACATTGTTGGTCTCTCTAGTGTCAACATCGCTGGTAGGACCCCACGTCTCGCTCATTCATGGGCGGGTGGCCCGAGACAGAAATAGTATTATTCAGTTGGCTCGGTTCGACGTTTCTGCAAAGTTCGCTTTCTCTTGTACCATCCATGGCTCGACGCTTCTAGGCCTTGTTTAGATTGAGGTTGAAAAGTGAAAAGTTAGAATTCTAACTCCTGTAGCACTTTCGTTTGTATTTGACAAATATTATCTAATTATGGACTAACTAGACTCAAAAGATTCGATCTCGTGATTTAAAACCAAACTGTGTAATTAGTTAAATTTTTTACCTACATTTACTGCTCCATGCATGAGTCCAAAAATTGATGTGATGGTGATGTGATGGAGAGAGAGTGTGATGGTACCATTCACTCTTTTCACGGTTCGTTTTTCAGCAACAGCTTCAGATGCCTTTGGTCTACAACAAATTATTTCTTCCAACCTCCATTATCCAAAACTAATGTAGATCCTAACTCCACCTTTTTTTTTTTTTTTTTTTGCTCTATCCCATGCGGTCTTCAAATCAACCGATTTCGATTTGTTCTTCATTTTGCAAAACAATAGCAATATCACTGCAAAATCAGTAAACTATTCTACGGAGTATGTGTCTGATTCTCTGAACCAATTGGACTAGAATACAATGGTCTGTGGCAGTTGTGGTACGTGTTGCCGGCCGCCCCAGCTAGCGTCCCTGTGCTCGCCGTCAGCCCGCCTTACGTATTGGGCTGGCCACGCGCGCAGCGACCGCCGCCGTCTCGCCTCCTCACCTCCTCGTCTCACCACCGGCCGCTGCACCTAGGGTTTGCCGGCCGCCCACACCGAGTGACTCATGAGGAGCCGAGGAGGTCGAAGGGTGCGACGTCGGGGTGGAATTGAGGTGGAACCGTGGAAGGGCCGATTGGGCTGATTGCAACTGCCTGGGAAGGAGGTGTTTGAAGCCAGGCCTAAAGGCCGTTTGTTTTGCTGTTTGGGCTCAAATGTTATGCAAATAGTATCACATAATATTGCATTATACACACATATATTTGATTTCTTAGATTGGGTGTGAATTTGATTTCCTAGATTTCAGGACGGGGCCACTTCCTGCTATAGTTGCCTTCTCAACCATTTTATAATTTCAAGGAAATAAGTGATGCTGCAGTTATTGTTGTTCGTTACATTTCTGCTTGTGCAGGTTCTAGTGCTTAAGACTACATTGTTAGTGATCACCGAAAGAGTGGCATGTACGGATTTCTTTTCTTTTCTGCTCATATTCTTACTAGTATATAGTGCCTGTGCTAAGGCTACGGTCTTTTTACAGAAGCACATGAAAACAGCCGAATGACATTTCTTTCCATAGTTTAAGCTTCATGCAATTGTTGTTAAAAAAACACAAGCCAAGCCACAATGGGATGACAAGTCTTGACAACTAAGGTTCCACCACATCTTCTGTCCCTCTCGATTTTTGTAATGGATGACAAGAGTCTAGACATCTAGATATAAATAAAATGTGTATTTGCACAAGAATTGAGATAGATATAAAATGAATGCTTACAACAGGAGATGACTTACACTACATCTAGGTTAAATATATTTTGCTGCTTCTTCTCTAGTTGCACTCCGTAAACTATGTTGCACATGAAGAACAGAGCGCCTTTCTTTCTTCTATAGATACTCAATAAACTAAACTGGAATGAACGAACACCATACCAACAGTGCTTCCACTAAGTTCCATCCCCAAACAAAAGTTCCTGCACAAAAATCCACAAATGGTCAGTAATCATGTAAATCCCTGCAAATGTTCATTACGGTTCAGGTGAATTTTCTAATTCTATGTTTCTACAAGAAAAAGTAAGCTAAAATATACCAAATTGAATTTTAGTACCCTATAAGTATTCAGAACCACCGGCTATGTATTATTTCCAAAATTATTGAAAAGAACATTGTCCAACTAATAGCTAACAGGAAATTAAAATGCCGGCTCCTTCTAGTAAAAATGCCAACTGTGTCCTTACTTTGCTAGACCTATTGTACCCTGGATTAGCTCATTCTTCTTTTTCCTTTCTAAATATAGATCCTTTTTTTTAATAATGGATACGTATACCCGGCTTCTTCTATCCGGAGATAGAATCATGCCATTTTTTACAAAGTTTTGCCCACGGGCACAAACACCGGCTACACAAACTACCAGCGGGAAACCAAAACGAAATAAAGTTTTTAACTAAACATGACCAAGGTGTCTTGAGGAAAACCACCCATTGGAACTAAAAAATTGCAACGCTGATGTTTCTAGGAATTGTCCAACTTGAAGAAGTTGGTCCCGCTGGTCATCATGCCATTGCAGGCTTGCCCACTGACGAAGCCAGTACGTTCCCCTGAAGAGTACCTGCAAGAAAGATTTTGGTCTACATTTATTAAAAACCACTTCATTCCTAGTTATCCAAATTGCCCATAAAAGTGTAGCAGCTGCAGTTAATAACAATGAGTTATACTTTTTGTGACCTATTTTTGACCATCTTAAGAAAAGATCAGTCATTTGTAAAGGAGGAGGTAAACCAAAAAGTATATGTATAGCCCGCCATAAGAATTTGGCATAAACACAATAAAAAAGAGATGGTCTATTGTTTCAGGTTGATGACAAAAACAACAGTATTTGTCACCTACCCAATGCCGTCTAAGTAGATTGTCCTTAGTTAAAACCACTCCTTTTTTTAAAGTACCGAGAGAAAAATTTTTATTTTCATAGGTATTTTGATTTGCCAAATATCTTGTGACACTCTAACCCCATTGTTAATCAATGCAAAGCATACATGGATTTGACTAAAGGTACCGATGCATTTAAGCCCCACACAAAAACATCCCTTTCCTCGATAAATTAATATCCCGTACAGATGCAACAATTCTATGCCAAGCACTGAGGTTCGCTCCTACTAAATTCCTTCGAAAAGAAATATTAAAAGGGTCGTTCCTAAGTACCTGTGCTACTGAATCCTGTTTGCCTCTGACTATATTAAACAACGAAGGAAATTTGTCTTTAAGAGGCTTATTTCCTAACCAAGTATCAAACCAAAACCTGGTCTGGGACCCATTATTGATCCTAAATGAGCCAAGTTCCATAAAAGATTCTTTAACGTTCATTAAGCTTTTCCAAAAGTGTGAATCAGTCGGCTTCTTCACACAACTTCCTAAGGTCTTATCTTTTATATACTTATTTCTTAGCAATTCTTGCCACATACCATCCTCGTTTAGTAGCTTAAACAACAATTTGCTTAACAAACATTGATTCTGAATATCCAAATTTTGTATTCCCAAACCTCCCTGATCTTTTGGTTGACACAACACTTCCCATCTAGCTAACCTGTACTTTTTCTTACGTTGATCATTTTGCCAATAGAAACGCGATCTGAACATGTCTATTTTCTCTAAAACCCCTCTAGGTAGTTCAAAGAATGACATCATAAACATCGGTAAACTAGAAAGCACCGAGCTTAATAACACCAAACGTCCCCCTACTGAGAGCATCTTTCCTTTCCAACCACTCAACCTTTTTTCTATTCTGTCCTCAATCATTTTCCAATCTTTGTTGTTTAACTTCCTAACATTCATGGGTAGGCCTAGATAACGAAAGGGATACTTACCGATGGCACAATCAAACAATTGCGAATAGAAGTCCTCATGGTCTTTTGCCTTGCCGAAACAAAAAATTTCACTTTTGTGAAAATTTAGTTTGAGGCCCGACACTTGTTCAAAGGTGGTTAGTAAAAATTTCATATTTACCGCCTTTAGAACATCATGACTCATGAAAAACACCGTATCATCCGCGTATTGTAAGATAGACAAACCATCATCAATTAAATTGGGAATGACCCCTTCAACTTGGCCCTCTAACTTGGCTCTAGCAATAAGGATGGCCAACATATCGACTACTATGTTAAATAGTATGGGCGACAGTGGGTCCCCTTGCCTTAGCCCTTTTTTAGTTTGGAAGTAATTACCTAACTGATCATTCACCTTAATGTTTACATCTCCTCCTTCTGTAAAACACCGAATCCAATTGCACCACTTCTCGTAGAAACCTTTCATTCTTAGTGTTTGTTGCAAAAAAACTCCATTTAACCTTATCGTATGCTTTTTCAAAATCTATTTTAAATATGACCCCATCTTTCTTTTTAGTGTGTAGTTCATGAATTGTCTCATGTAGGATCACCACACCCTCCATGATGTTTCTTCCTAGCAAAAAGCTATCCGAGTTGGTCTAATTATCTTTTGTGCTATGGTAGATAACCTGTTGGTTGCGACTTTTGTGAATATTTTGAAAGACACATTCAAGAAACAGATCGGTCTGTACTGCTGAATGACTTTTGCATCTTTCTTTTTTGTAACAGGATCAATGTTCCAAAATTAAGGCGATCTAGGGGTAAGCTTCCCTGATGGAAATCTATAAACAGAGCCATCAGGTCTTCTCGAATCACATTCCAGAATGCCTAATAAAACTCTGGGGGGGAAACCATCCGGCCCAGGTGCCTTGTTATGTTCTATTTGAAAAATCGCAGCCCTGACCTCCTCTTGAGTAAAAGGGGCAGTCAAAAACTCGTTTTCTAGCTGGGAGACCTGGGGTATATCTCCTGTTTGTGACTCGTCCATCCCAAAGTTGGATGAATCTGAGGGTCCAAACAGATTTTTATAATAAGTAGTAATATGCTCTTTAAGCTGAGCATCACCAGTTATTATGTTACTCCCATCTTCCAGGTGAAAAATACGAGTTTTTCGATGTCTACCATTAGCAAGCAAATGATAATACTTTGTGTTTGCATCCCCTTCTAGTAAATGCTTAACTTTGGCTCTTTGGTACCATTTTAGTTCCTCTTCCCTTAACAGTTCTGCTAATTTCTCGTTAAGTACATGCTTAAGATTAACTTCATCCCGAGTAAGTAAGGTGATTTCTGCTTTTTTGTCCAATTCATCCAACTTATTCGAATGAACTTTTTTTCTAATTTGTATACGCACCGCTCACATTCTTTGCCCATCATTATTGTTTTCCTCTTCTAATGAGAAGACTAACAACAAAGACGAAGAGCCAACACGACTACCCAATTCAGCTAGGGAAAAGACCAAATTTGATCCAGCACAGCTCATCAAGGGCACTAATACAGTTACCAATGAAGGGTTATGAGGGTGCTACGCTAGCCAGAAAACAAAACTTTTTCTACCTTATCTCCCAGGATCTACTGCTAGTTACAGGTTACGGGATTACCACTAGACGCGCAGATGCAGCGGAAGACGACTCGATGTAGTCGAACGCGTCGCACCAGTGCCGTGCAGTTGCGTGGTCGTCCAGCAACTCCTCCCACCACTTGCGGTTCGTCCTCGTGCTCCAGATGCAGCACCTCCGAGGTATCACACACGTACGAGGGAGAAGCGATGCGCCTCCGGACTGCTAGGTCCGCGAGGAGCGAAGGCGAGAGCGTGGAGGGCGACGGCGGCTGCCAAAGGCATGGATTAGGTTTATTCGCGCCCCTCCCCTCTTCTTGTATAGGCGTATCTCATGTGCTCCCGAATTGGAGGCCCATTAGAAACCCTAAGCCTTGTCTAATTCGGGTCCAACCCGAATTAGGCTTCCAGCCTCTTAAGCGTGCGACCCTATGGGTTCACGCACACATAGACATGGGCCGAATACTCCTATTCGCCCAATAGCTGACAGCGGCCTCTAGCAAGGCGTGACAACTCCTATGTGTACGCAAATGATCATATCAGACGAACCACTACGACCATATACAAGTTACTCCCTTGCCACATGATATTTGGTTCAACTCGTGGGTTAACACTTAACCCAAGCACGGCCATGCATTTGTTGATCCAATCACTTGAGTGATCCAATGATATCACTCTCCTTAGAGAGGGGCAAGTCCCATCTTGATTGTCTATGTCTCGCAGCATGCTTATCGACAAACCCGAAGACATCCTTTATAACTACCCGAACGGAGTAGTGTTTGTCGATCCCTAAGCAAGTCGATACACATCTCGAGTACATACAACAATCTCGGTCGAAGGACATAACGTATATGATGTGTATAGAGACAATCTCATGTCGGGTCATCCAGCCTACATGTCATACATGTGCCCACATTATTAGTTTGACATCTCCATGTCCATGACTTGTGAAGCATAGTTATCAACTAATAATGTGCTAGTCTAATATTCATGTGTGTCCTCACATGAACTCCGACCAGGGACGAATATAGAATAACCATACAAGTAAAAGAGTTCCACAAACAATTCACATAATTGCCAATCAATACAAGTTGTCTTTAATGGATATTCAATGGACACATTACATATCATGGATACAAGCGGAATATCATCATCTCTATGATTACCTCTAGGGCATATTCCCAACAACCAAAACCCAGTTATGTTGCATAATTAGATGTGTAGTCAGCTGAGTAAACATATGGCCAACCAAAGTTGCACGAGTTCCTTAATTAAACAAATGGATCTTGTAATGCCTAATGATCCGAGTTCCTTACTTAACAAATGGAACTTGTAATAATGATCCTGGCCATGTGTACTTGCTGCACAGACACCAGAACTAACTTATTTAAAAATTCAGTTCAATCATTTTAATTCACGCTAATTTATGAAACTTTCAAGAAATAATTATCATCATTACTAACCCAGAAGAAAAGCTAAACACATGATATTTAACTTATAGGTAACGTGCAGCACATGAACGGTGCTCCGCATTGCAGGAAGATAAAAACACATTGGAAATAGTAAGTCAGAACCACAATCACCACAGGGACGAGATGAGCAGCAACAACCAAAAAGTGGAGCAGAGCATCAAGAGTTCACCAGTTTGTGGTGGCTGGGATTCTGGGAGATCCGATTGGACCTCTACACAAACTAACTTCAAGCAATCACCAAATAATCATCAAAGAACTTCCACATACTGCAGAAAAGAGGGAGAAAGTAGCAAATTACTGTATATTAGATAAGAGAGTTAATCAACATTAAACATTCTGGTTACCACAAAAAATAATACGGCAACCTTGACATGAATATAATTAACCCCATCGGCATTATGTTATAGTAAAACAATTGTCGGATCAAATAATGCAACGCAGCAAGCAAATTCTTTCTTAATATCGCTATGCACATTTAAATCGGTTGATAGTGTACTCAAAGCTGGCATTAGAATTGCACACACCTACACATGACATAACCATTTGCCCAGCCTATAAGCACTACTTATAGAGAAAGTAATCTGATTTTTCATCAATCCATGCCACAAAATCCTGGCAAGCCAGCTATGGAAATGATACACATCTGCCTCATGACACAGAAAAACATCTTCAAACAACTTCACCAAATAATTTATCGAGTGAAGCTAAAACTTGATATTTCTTTGATCTGGATGGCTGTAATGCTCCCCAACTAAACCAGCACCGACCATTTTATTCCCATCATACCCCGCATAATGCCATCGAACAACAAGTAAGAAATGCCCGTGAATCATAAACACAAGTAAGAACAGATTGCATCTGTGTACATATGTAAGGAATTACATCGAACACATTACCTACATACACCATGGGGACGATGCCAGACACAGACCATGGCCATCGCCTTTGGAGCCGTCCACCCGATGATCCACCACGAAATCAGGGGTTGAGAGGCCGTGCCGGATCCAGTTCACCCGCCGCGGATCTGCGAGAGGAAGTGAGGAAGGGATGTGTTGATACTTGACAGAGAGGATCAGGGCAACAGAATGGATCGAAAAGCACCTGGCCTGTTCCTCGGCAGGGCTATGTCGGTCGGAGTCGTCTGCGTCGGGGTGCAGGGGCGCGGGATTGGAGCGCTCGAGGAGGCAGATGGTGATGCGGATGTCCCCTCGCCCGAACCGTCTCCAGTATCGGCAGGTCCGACTGGCCACGCCGTCTGCCACCCCACCCGGGCCGCGGTACCCACCAATCCACCGCCGGTCACGTAGAGGGGAGGACGGGGAGATGAGGAGGAGTCGCTTGGAGGAGAAGCGCAGTTGGGTGAGCTGCAGCGACAACGGCGAGCATCAGGCAGCGGAGCTAACCTAGCCGTGTCGGCAAGCATGTGGACATTTTTTAATTTTTAATCCTTTTTAATCAATATTCTAAAAATATACCGCACCAAAACATATTTGCATGTCATGTCCCTTTTTGTCGCGCCAAAGGAAATGGCCCGTCCAAACCACTATGGCGCGCCACTGCATGTGGCGCGATAGGGTCGGCAGCGTGGCCGGCAGCGTTGACCGAGGCCCACCTTGTCACGCCACATGCAATGGTGCACCAATTCGTTTGGCGCGACGGAGCCATAGAATCCATGCAACCACACACCCTTACTAGCTAATTATAGCACACAATCGGCATGCAAGAGTAAAGCATGACCATTCTTCTCTATTACCCTCTCCTTTTATTGAGATTAAAGCACTACTTTAAGATTTTCAATAAAATTGTAGTTCATATTATCATGCATACACTATATTGATTTACATGGTCTCATTTGATCTTTTATTTACTAGGATATGTTCTTGCTATCCGTTATAATTAGTCTACATTGATGATTCATGCTAAGTAGAAGTTTAAGTGATTTTAAAGATAATACACAAGTGTTATGTAACTATCTTAATATTTATCTCTAGTATGAACACATGTGACAACTAGGCCTAAATTAAATTAAAGATGGAATGGCTGGAGCCTTTCCTTTCTAGTTTGGATAGAACGAACAATCCACCTATCTCACTTGTGCCGAATGAATCGTATAGGCCTTGCTAGTTAGATATCAATAGATCAAGAAAACACATCATTTTATTGCACATAACGTTTTTTGCTTCTTGTTTAGAAACAAGAATATGAATTGTTCCCTACATTCTAAAATATATTTAGTATATTTTCATTTGTCGTAAGTCAATCACCCCAATTTTGATCTAATTTATAGGAAAGTACAATAATAGATATCATATAAACTCTACTAGAAATATTATGGTATGCATTTCTCATAACTTACCTTTTTTTATGTGGTATAAGTTAATATGTTTCTCTAAGCAACATCTTTATAAAAATATTTGCAACATGAGTTTCAAACTGATAAAATATTTGAAACATAAACTTACAATATTCGTTTGAAATTGATAAAACCATACACTTGCATACACCGTCCATATAAATTGTCATGCGACGGCACATCAAGTGGCAAAGAGACCTCCGGCACGCAGCCTTAAAATAGTTGATGGCCATACATCCTATGTTTAGGATGGCATATGTATAGCAATTATATGACCGTGCTTTATTCTTGCATGACAATTGGGTGCTATAATTAGCAAGAGTGTGTGGTTGCATGGATTGTATGGCGACAGGCTTGTCGCGCTATTGCATGTGGCGCGACAAGGTGGGGCCTCGGTCAACACTGCCCGCCACGGTGGCGACCCTGTAGCGCCATTGCATGTGGCGCGACACAGTGGTTTGGTCGCGCCATTTGCTTTGGCGCGACGAAAAGGGATATGACATGCAAATATGTTTTGACGTGGTATATTTTTAGAATTTAGATTAAAAAAGATTAAAAATATAAAAAAATCCCAAGCATGCGGCGGCAAGAAGTGTTTTTTTTTCCTCTTTCCGTTTGCTCGAGCTAATAATAGATGGTCCCTAAAGAAAAGCTATTAATAGACAGTAAAAAGACGACACAAGGGATCGAACCTTACCCACGGGGACGAACGAACGGACGCCGACAAGCAGGTTTGGAGAGATGTAAGGCCAGGGGCTGAGTTGTGACTCTGCCCTGTGGGGTCTGAGTAAGGTATAGGCTTCCCACTTTTTGAAAAAGTATTCCATTAATAATAGAGATAGAGAAATGCTATATCTCGAGCAGTTGTTTTGGCTCATCATCAACTTAATTTATGTGCGTCCGATCCACATCAGGATTCGGGAGCCCAATCTACACTACTGGATGCCGCGGCTTTGCCGAGTGTTTTTACACAGGGCAAAGAACCATTTACACTCGGCAAAGTCCGCTCGGCAAAAGATTTTCCGGCAAAGGTACTTTGCCGAGTGCCTTTTGTCGGGCTCTCAGAAACATTTTCTAAAAAAAATAAAAAAAAAAAAGAGACCTGCCAAGCCCATCCAGGGCCCAGTGAGCCCATCGACATCGGTCGTTGCACCGCTCAGCGACGTCGTGCCGCCGCCCCGCTCGCCGGCGAGGGCGGACCTCCACGCGGACCGCCGCGCCATGCGTCGGTGAGCGCCGCTGTCCCATGGGCCACCTTCGAGGGGGAGGGGGAGGGACGGGGAAGGTCACGCCGCGCGCTAGCCTCCCCGTGCGTCGGCGAGCACCGCCGTCGAGGGGGAGAGGGGCCGTGGAACGCCGGGCCGCCACACCGCCGCGCCGAGAGCCGGCGCACCGTGCGCCGGCCTCCCCTTCCGCTGGCGAGTGCCGCCACCCTGCATGACGCCGTCGAGGGCGAGGGGGAGGGCCGGGGAAGGCCGCGCCGAGGGCCGCCGCACCGCACGCCAGCCTTCCCATGCGCCGGCGAGCACCCCCACGGGCCGTCGTGCGAAGGGCCGCCAAGCGCCACGTCGCCAAGGGCGGCCGTGTTGGATGGGCGGGGAGGCAGCCGGGATGGGGGATGGGGAGGGGGGGAAACCCTAGGGGAGGGGGCAAGCGTTTATATATTCCGCCTTATTGGGCCGAGAAAACCCTATTGGGTCGGCGACTTTGTCGAGTGGCCCAGGAAGGGCACTCGGCAAACCCTTTTTATTTTTTTTATTTTTGTTTTGAACCTTTCAAATTTCAAAAGCATGAGAAGATGAACTCAAATGACAAAAAAATCAACTACAAAGTTTAATAACTTTTAGAGTACTATAAAGTATATTTTGGTCCATCCGAGGTCGTTTGAAAAAATCAAAACTCGAGATCTACAAATCTTATATCTCTCTCTTGTTGTTCCATGAAACTCGGAGAGAGGTGTGAGTTTTTGGCATCTCGATATCACAACTTGATCGAAACCTTCTCAATTTTTTTACCACAGCCTCCACAGGCGATAACACGATGCCTCGACAAGTTTCGTGATTTTCGGACTTCGTTTGGATTCTATATAATTTAAAAAACACTTTTCCCGCAAGTACCTCGACAAGTTACGTCAATGAGATGCTCAAAATTTCACGTGAGTTCCTGGATATGGCCTCATCATATTTCAAATATCATGAATATTATTTTTTGAATCACCAAAATCTATTATTCCATGTACCCGCAGTTCAAATTTGAAATATTCTAAAAAATCAAACTAAAGAAATAAATTAATGAAATATGTAAAAATCAAAATTGCCCCAAATTTTGAAATAGAGTTTTAAATGTTGTAGAAAGTCCCCACAGAAAAATTGGGTGAAAATTAAAAAATATATTTTGCCGAGTGCCATGGGAAACACTCGGGCAAAAATTTCTTTTGCCGTGAGTTCGGCACTCGCAGCACTCGGCAAAGAAATTCTAAAAAAAATGTAATGAAATTTACCGAGTGTCCACGGTGGCATTCGCAAAAAAATTATTAAAAAAATAAAAAATATTTTGCCAAGTGCCTAGTGGCTGGCACTCGGCAATGAATTTTTTAAAAGAAAAATTGCCGAGTGCTGGCCTTTGCTTTGCCGAGTGCCGTCACCTTTGTCGAGTGCAAAATTTTGCCGAGTGAATACAAAAGTTGTGCTTATAGTCAGCAGATAGACGTCTGTGACTTGAAACCAGCCGAGCATCCTTTGTTCTAACTGTTCATGCTTGGTGAAGTGCGACAGAACTGACTACAAATGGAATGTTATGAACATTACACTGTGAAATCATTTATGTTTATAATATACAACACAGGCACGAATTATCGTAGCATTATATTGTTCCCGTTGCAATTCCCGTGGATGATCCTAATGAGCCAAAAACATATAGATATATATGACTGATTCTTTATTTCACATATTACATGGAAATCAAAAGATACATCCATATGAAGGCGGAAATTACATTTCGTTCACCACGGCTATGACGTACGATTAACTCATTAAACTGGTGTCGCCAAAGCCTGCAGTGGTGTAGCCATCGACAGGTTGAGCCCAATCCTCTCCGTCATGTCCAGCCCCCCGTTCTTGCCGTCGCCTGCCTGATCAGGAAGCCTCCACTCAAAACGATGCAGCAAGGACGCGAGCATGAGATGAACCATGCGAAGCGCCAGCGGCATCCCCGGGCAGATCCTCCTCCCGGACCCAAACGGCAACAGCTCGAAGTCTCGGCCGCGGAAGTCCACTACTTTCTCGTCATCTGCCACCAAGAACCTCTCCGGCATGAACTTGTCTGGCTCGGGCCACACCTTGCCGTCGTGGCCGATCGCCCACACGTTCACCACGACCCGCGAGCCCTTCGGCACGGTGTAGGCGCCGCCGCGGATCTGCGTCGTCGTCTCGGCCTGATGCGGGAGCAGGAGCGGCGCCGGAGGGTGGACGCGGAACGTCTCCTTCACGATGGCCTGGAGGTACTTGAGCTGCGCGATGTCGGCCTCCTCCACCTCCGGTCTGGAGCCGATCACCTGTGCGAGCTCGGCGCGGGCCTTCGCCATGGCGGTCGGGTTCAGGAGCAGCTCGGCCATCACCCATTCTACCGTCGATGCGCTTGTGTCGGTTCCGGCGCTGAAGAGGTCGGATAACAACGACAGGAGCGTCAGACGGTCGAAGCCCTGGCCGTCCTCGGCGGCACCGCGGTAGTCCAGCAGCACGTCCAGGAAGTCTTTGTCTTCTTTCTTTGGACCGGCGGCGCGATCCTGCAGGCGGCGCTCGATCTGCTTGTCGATCAAGGCGTGCAGCCGCCCTATTAGGCTCTCGATGCGCCGCCTCATCCCCTGTAGGTCAAACCGCGCTACCTCGGGGAAGAAGTCCGACACGTTCGGCAACCCCACGGTGGTGTTCAGCTCCTTGAGAACGCCCTTAAACGACGACGATGACGCTGACCACGAGCCGCTGTCGTGGTCGTCGATGTCGATGGAGAAGAAGGTGGAGGAGAGGAGGTTCAGCGCGGTGACGAAGGCGAGGTGGGCGATGGTGACAGGCTCGCCCTCGCCCGCTAGCCGCGTGACGTGGGAGACGAGCCGCCGCACCTTGTCCCGGCGGAGGGACTGGTGCGTGTCGAGGCGGTGCGGCGCGAAGAGCTCCGTCGAGCACACCTTGCGGAGCGCGCGCCACCCGGGGCTGCTGCTGGGCAGCCAACCCATGGAGTGCGCGTAGTGCGCGAACACGTGGGTGCCGTCTGGGGGTGAGCGCCCCGAGAAGGCGGCGTCGTGGCGCTGGAGGATGTCACGGGCGGCGTCGGCGGATGAGGCCACGATGGTGGTGACCGTGCCCAGGCGGAGCGCCATGATCGGGCCGTGGCACTCTGCGAGGCGCGCCAGGGAGCGGTGCGGGAGGGCGCCGAGGGAGAAGATGCTGCCGACTAGTGGCAAAGGTCGGGGACCCGGAGGCAGGTTGCGGCGGCTGTTGGCGTACAGGCCGAGGAGATACAGGGAAGAGAGGACGAGGACTAGGCAGCATGGGGCGTACAAGAGGAGGAGCTCCATGTCCATGGTGGCCGGGTGATCGCGAGCTAGTGAAGAGAGGAGCTGTCCGGAGCAATGTATGTGCTGTTATATATATAGCTAGCTTAGGGGGTGTTTGGCACTGTTCTGCTCCCGCTTTTCTAACTCTGCTCTACGAACTCCGGTATAGAGCAGCTCCGCCGTGGAGTTTGTGGAGTAGGTAGTACTGTTTGGCATGTAGCTCTGCTTCTATTATAGGAATGAATTGTTTTCATATAAATGGTCTATTATATCCCTGATTGAAATTGCACTTAATAATTGCACCTAATTTACTACAACTAGTAGAAAGACAATAGCCGGGGAGACACCATGATATATTCCTTATGTCAATTTGTGATGTCGTGGTCACATTTGTTTTTTTGACAAAAAAAATGTTGCTGTCACGTTGATTTGCCAAGCCTGCGTGCATGCTTTCGTGCCAAGGCTCCTTAAAAAATTCGGTGATACGTTGAGTTGTGGTACTACACATGCATGCACACTGCACATGCTCATACACCATGCATGTGCACGCTGCTGTCAGGAGCGGGGGAGTGGATTAAGGGAAAGGTCGAGTGGCAAGGTGGGTAATTACTTTGCAACTCCATGTGGGAGTATAAAACTCTAAAAACTGGAGTACCCCTTGAGGTACTCCAAAAAACGTGGAGTTGGCCTCTAGCTTCACCTTTTTCTTGGAGCAGAGTTCCTGGAGCTGAGCGTGTTTGGCACCGTGGAGTTGGAGCGGAGCTGGAAAAACGGAAGCGGAGCAGTCCCAAACACCCCCTTAGAGTGCAACAAAAGTGTTGTTTGGTGGATGACAGCATATCTAGATTACTATATAAAGGATTCGTATCATCACTCTCTTGACGAAAAGGGAACAAAAAAAGAGCCCAATTATAGAACATATCCAGCAACACTACCTCAATTAGGTAGTGGAGGTTAAAATCTCTTTGTTGGGTTCTTATTTTTCTCTGCCACACCGCTTGCTGAGATCAACACCTCTCACACGTGTTCAAATAAACAAGATATATCGGTGGCCTGCTTGTAGCTTTCCACCTAAATGATTGACGAAATCTTGAACCTCACTTCTTATTTTTATTTACTTGCAATCATACATGGGATGATGCGAGTTACAGAGGGCGAGCAAGGATGGATACAAATATCATAGCATGAGTAGGCTCTGTCTTTTACTAATATCGTTGATATTTTCATCTCGAATATGCAGAAGAGCTGCATATCATTGTGTACGACCCATACATTCAACCAAAGTCGAAGTGGCAAACACCTCCCAGTGCGCTAAATCCCTACCACCTGCTAGACACTGGAGATCGATGTGCCTCCTCACCAATCCGTTTAATATAATACTGTTGATAAATGAAATAAAAATAAAAAGAAGAGGAGTTTGTTCCAATAATAGAGCGATCCAATAATAGAGCGAAAAGAGATCAGGTTGCTCATCAGTGGTTGAAATCTCGCTTTATCCATTTCTCTTTTCTCCTTTGGCCTTCAGTGTTGCTGTTGCTGTAGTTGGCGTATATGTCGGCCATGTATTGATAGAGAAGGAGCCAAGTACAATTAAAAGAAATGGAAAGAAAAACCTCTACAATCACAAATTAAAGGAGACAAGAAGATCACCACCAAAATGAAACTAACAAAGCCACCAAAACCCCATGAGATGCCACAAGCAGAAATAAGCTTCGTAGCAGGAATATGAGTGAGCAGGTTTCCACGGCGAGTCCTCCAAGGAAAAAAGAACGACAGTCACAAGTGCCACAACTCCTCAAGGGGCAAAGGCCTCATTTCAATGCCTCGGAGGGAAATGATGCCAAAGGTGTCACCATTGGTGGCCATAGCCAAAGCCTAGGTCGAGCTTTTGCCCAAAAGCCCCAGACACCCTGGACCCAAATCCTACCACGACGATGAACCACTTAGTTGTGCCAAACCAAAGTGAACCGCTACTAACAGGAGATCGCTGAAGCACCAACAGGGTCATAGGCATGTGTAACCTATCGTCACCACGCCAGCCCACAAGGGCCGTCTCCTACAGTAAGCAAGGTAGCATAGTTTTTCGAACCGGACCAGAGATCAAACCGGTGAGGCTGTCGTTCAATGGTTCATTGGTCCAACTGTTTAGAACCAATTGAACCGCCGGTTCAAATAAAATGAAGCGTTAAATCAAACCGGCCACCGATATTTCTGAGCTGGTGTGTATATATAATTGTATATATGATTTAACTAATAATTGACATTGAAGTAGTCTATAAATAATCAAATAATTGACAGATGGTGCAACATAATTTAATTGTATAACTATAAGGTTTACACATCATTAAAATATAGGATGACATAGTCTTAAATTCAAAATATAAAGTGCGTGATAACTTATTTTTGATCACATATACATATAAATACATTTATAACGAGTCATAGAAAGACATGCCTTATAATTTAATAAGATTTTCAATTTTTGGTGATCTAGAGTTATTTATAGGATATATAAAAATATGCATGAAAAAATAATATATATAGGCCACATGTGATTTTTGAACTGGTGCACAAATGTCTTGATAGTAATTTAAATCTTCACCATGATTAAAAAGTCTCAAATGCTGAAATAAAGTAAATCGTTGACAAGAGTTTTTTGAGATAATTAAAATGGATATGTTATTTGTCTAATCAGAGCTCATATGGGAAAAAAAATGATTTTTTTGAATTAATGAAAAGACGAACCTTAGCGTGTACCCTAAAGTCAACCAAGCACATGCTGCGTGGAACGTTGAGAGGCACCAGCAGCCCAATAGGGCCCACCTACAGCACTCAGCAGGTGCACATGTGCACACCACTAGCCCACTAAGGCGCACCACGAGCACGCGCCCTGCAGTGAATATTCTAGGCCAGTTTAAAGGGTCGTGCTCCCGATCGAACGTTCAACGATAGAACGGTCGTCAGCGAGCACGGCCCGGCCCGTTATCCCTCCCCGTAGCGCGCGCACGCACGCACACACCGCGCGGGCGCACAGAGACTCACCCCGACACACGCGCGCGCAGGCGCACACACGCCCCCTTCCCCCGGTGCGCACACGACGAACACAAATCCTCCCTGCTCCACCCCCGCACACACACCCTCCATGGCCACCGTCGCTCCGGAAACATCACACGATCATCCCCTGAAATATAAAAAAAATAAAAATGAAATAAAAACACATATATGGTACTAATAAAGAAACAAAGTGTTAATGAGATTGAAACACCGTGGTGATGAGATTTGAAACATGAACTGGTTTAAATTTGAAACATGAGTTGGAACAAAAAAGCAAAAACAAAAAACAAAAATGAATTGAAACAAAGCTGAGAATATAAAAGAAACAAAACTAGCACATAAACTAAAACAAAAATACACAAAACTGCAAAAACTGAAAACAAAATTAACATCTAATGCAGAGCAAAAAGAAACAGAGTGAAATCACTAAAGCAACATCTAACAAAGAGATTTGAAACACCAAAGAAATCCCTGAAGAAACAAACCGAAGCAAATTGAGAGAATCCCCAAAGCAAAATCAAATTACGAGAAAACTGAAACATCAATGAAATCCCTAAAGAAACATCAAACAAAGAGCAAAAGAAACAACAAAAAATCATGAGGAGGTTGAGGAGGAGGAGGAGAGGGCGCCTACCGTCGGATCCACCGCCGCAGCCACTCCTCCACCGGAACCGGCGGATCCACGGGGCCCGCCCCAAAATCCCGTGGGAGGATGCCGGATCAGCCACCCCCGACCCAATCCGAGGCCGCAGCCGGGAACCCGCCCCGCCCGTCGCCGTGGGGAGGAGGGAGGAGGCGGCGGGCGGCGGGCGGCGGGAGGAGCTCGAAACGAGCATAGGAAGGAGTGGGAGGGAGGAGGAGCACGGGGACGGGAGGAGGTCGCCGGCGTCGTGCGGGCACGGGCGTGAGCGGGCGGCGGCGCACGGCGAGCTCGACGAGAGGGGAGAAGCGGTGAAGAGAAGAAGACGAAGAAATGTACGCGGAGCATCCGAGGTCGCTCGCTCCCCCTTCACGGACGTGTGTGCGGGCGGGTCCGCCTGTGTGCGTGTGCTGGCGCGGTGCGTGCGGACGAGAAGATGGGCCGCGTTCGCTCTAATGGGCCTGTTCTAGGATTGAACGTATGTAGCGGAGCATTACCGCAGTTTAAACCAGAGCGGTTCAAAGAGAACCGGCATGTTCACCGGTTCCTTGAAAAACCAGGGTTCAATTAGGTTTTACCAGGGTTCAAAGTGAACAAGACTGTTTTAGCCTTCGGTCTTTTACCAATCGAACCATAGGTCCGATCCAATTCGAATTACTATGCAAGGGAGCTGCTACACTTCGTTGTCTATGAAGCTTCTAGAGAAAGTGGCGAGTGTTCCCACCCAAACCGCCATCCACAATGAAACGTCTTTAGGCCTTGTTCGGTTGCTCTGGAACCAATCTAGACAACGTTTAACCAGTGGTAGTGTACAGCGACGCCATCACAGAGTTCTCCGATCTGCATGCATGCAAGATATTGTGCCAATGTCGTTGTGGTCGTAGGTCGCTTCCGCGGGGATCCATTCCACGACTCCAGATGTGCGGAATAATTCCTGGCGTGTTGGGGTCGTCAGTCCCGTCGATCAGCATGTGCAAAGCGTGCGACTGTTCGGGACCTCCAAAATTAGAGGGCCACCAACAAATTTACATAATACGCTAAGTAATACACTAAGTAGTAAGTAGCAATTAATTAACGGCCAGGCCAGCAATCAATAATTTGTTAATTGGAGTTGCCCAACATAAAGGCACACGGCCATCCGCCATGCCTTGCCCACCAACCTTTGGCTTCCCAATACGTACACATTGATCGGAACCAGACAGTGAGGCGAGGTTTTCATTTTCCTTTGCCGCAAACCAGATCGTCGTCTCGTCAGGCTACAGGCTACTGCTTGACATCGGCAGTTCGGCACTGCAACGAACACGCAACCATCGCCAAGACGCTAAGGCGTCGTCCGCCGAGAGCCAACACATCGACAGCTCGGTACACAGTACGCACACAGGCACACGGCTTTCACCCCTAGTTTAGGATTGCAAATTAGTCTAAAGTTCTGCATTATAATCATGGAATTTCATAGGAGGTTTGTGTCATGTATTTTTGTATTGTTTTAGCATCAATATTTGATAAATACTATAAGAATAGCATATATTTGAAGCTTTATAATGAAATAAACAAACTTACAAAATTATATTTTTGTTATATTATTTTTATATAAATTTGAGGGCCACATCACACATTTTGTTCAGGGCCTTCCAATTCATAGGTACGGGCCTGTGGTCGTATAACATACGAGGGGATGCGGCCAGCTGGTCGTAGAGCGGTAACAGACCTAGATTTCTAGCTTTCATATGCTAATGAAACGGAACAAATCCAGACCCGGATCGATCAATACCGAACGAGGCCTTAGTTGGTTGGCGCAGCAGCTGTAAGCCAGCCACAGACATGCGTGGCATGTGACAACCACGCCGGTCGACACAAACTGTAGCCAACCCATCTTTGCCGGCGCAAAGAAGATCGCCTGGTATTTGGACGTGTTTTGTATAATTATCAAAAATGATTATATAGTGTAATGTCCGTAATATTCCATTTTCAGTCAATGCTATCTCTTCGCGAATCATGAACAATTAGAATTAGAACAGGATGCTGTGTAGGCTGCTATGTATCAAGTTGCGTACATGTCTGTCTGCTGACTGTAAGCACAACTTTAGTAGTGGTTGATCGAAATCATAGTGGGTGTAGTCTACTACTACTCCGTTTTAAATTATATGGCTTTCCAAGAATCTTGAAAAGTCAGCGCTTCGTGAATTTGACTAAAATTATAGAAAACTATAAAGAAATATGTATAGTATGCAAATATTGAAAATATAATTAATGAAAAATCCATTGATATTTAGTTGACATACTATTGTTATTATCTTATTATATAAATTTTATTAAACTTAAATTTTTTTAACTCTTCAAGATTTTGGAGTAACTTATAATTTGAAACAGAGCGAGTAACTAACATATATTTTTTTTTTTTTTAAGGAAGAACTAACGTGTATATACTCTAGTGCGCTCGTGCAATGTTGCAGAAATGGACGTGGCTGCTAGGAGCCAGGCCTTTTTTCCTGCGAGGGGATGGGCTGAGAGAGATGGAAGTGGGCCACGAAGGAGCGGTGGGC
>JAENPR010000736.1:47500-319807 GCA_018135685.1 Themeda triandra | reverse complement strand
TTGAGTTGAAGCCCAGACTTCCATCTCCGCCCAAGCCACACCCGCACTTAGCTCTCATTCCTTCTCACATGGACATGCAGCCGCCTCTTCCCCGGTGTGGCGCCTAATCTTAATCCCACATGCACAACTGTAGGATCTAATTCCTTCTTGATGCCTTTTTTTAACTTCACATTATTTTCTCTTCACCGTGCATGCAGAGACCATGGTCAGCTAGGTGCTGTTCGCATGCCTCATCCCTCCCTTCCTAAATGCAAACATAATTTCCTCTAATTTTCTTTGACTCCATCAATTGTCCCATCTTCTCAATTGCATAACCACAGCCTTGTGTCTCGCATGTTATCTCCTCCGTGCAAAAATAGGAACATATATCTAATGTCCACTCTAACTTCCTGTCGTCACCTCCTTTGGATGCCTCCCATTAATCTCCTATTAATCCTCTTTGATAACATCCTTTTTACTCCATCAATTTGATTTCTTCTCACGCAGGAAACAGCAGCACACTTCTCTCTCATGCACAACTAGATGGACACTTTCCCTTCGCCCTCCTCGTCTACTTCTCCCGCCGCACAATATATCCTCTTTCCCCATGCAAAAGTTATACCAGCAATAGTAATTCTCCTCTCTAATTCCCTTTACAAGCCCCTCTTTGTGCTCCTTTACCACTCTTTAACTACAGGAGTGAAAGACTCATGAAGCCATGCATCTCCCTCTTCCTGCAGAACAGATGCGCCAGTCCTCTCTTCTACTACTTCACCATCTGCCATGGACGCCCCATCTCCTCTCCTTCCAACTCCATGGACGCCCACCCCTTCTCCCTCTAAGTCCTCTTTCCTCCTCTCTATCAAAATGTAGTGCCCTCACTGCGATGAATTTGCTTTTGCCGCTGCACGTCCATCCCTGTTCATTGGAATTCCCGGAATCCTTCACATCAATCTCGCAGCAAAACCATGGTGCCGCAGCGCTACATGGACGCCATCCCGATGTGCCTTGTCGTCTCCCTGGAACACGAGCAGCACCCTGCTCATCGTCATTGCTGCCGCTTTCCGTGCAGCACATGGTGAGGTCGCCCTCTCCATTTTCCCCTCTAATCCTACTCTGCATGATCCTCTCGTCATGTCTTGATCTCCCATGTGGTGCATGATACTCTGCAAGATGGAATTGGTGCAGCTCGCTCATCGCAGAATCTGCCATCACAATCACGATGTCGGCTGCCATCGCCGTCATCACCCTCTGTTCTTAACCCCAATGTGAGAGCCCACACATTCCTCTGAATTATATGTTCATTCCTATTGCAATTTATGCCACAGATCATGATTCGGTTGATATCGGTGCTGTTTTTCATACAAGCATGTTGCTGTCCATTGCAAACAGCCACCGCCTGGACGGTTGGCATGCATATTCCTAGCATTCCACACCTCCAATTGTTAATTCCTTTGAACTGCATGTGTAACATATACTTGCACACGCCTCTGATAAATTTCGTGGGCCAGTTGATCTGATATGAAAGAAATATCGTCCTTCTTGTGATCGCTGTCCCAGTTGCCTCGCAGCTGCTCTGCTGCTGTTGGCAGGCGTGTTCCCAAAAATCTGTTACTCTATTCATCAAACCCTTTTACCATAGTGTATATATCATCCTTTTGCACATCACTCTACAAGTTTTGGTAGCCATTCGTGCCATAATGGCCGAGATATTGAGGCCATAGTAACTGCTACTCCTGCTGTCCAGAAATCAGCCATGCCACCCATTCCCGTATTCACGCTTTCCCGGCCAACGGATGGTCAAACTACCATGAACTTTTGCCATAACATACTACATGAAGTTCAGAACAGCCCCACAAACTGGATTTCCAATTGGAGCTGCTATTCTCTCGCTCCTTGTGATTCTATTTCTAGTTGTTCGCCAACATGCATTTTGGCCGCACCGTGTTTTACACCTTAGCACAGCCACTTGTCAAAATATGTTCCATGTGTCCTCTTCACATATCCTTAGTCATCAACAATAATTCATCAATAGATCCTTGTGTTGTATAAATCTTTCCAAGTTAGTCCATATCCATCATGTTTATTCCATTCCTATCATTTGCCAAATCCTCCTAGCCTCTACCTGATCTTGCATATTTTAAATTGTGTCTCTTGTTTTAGTTGTTTTTACGCTCATCGATCGTAGTTGCAAGCCCTACGTGTTTTAAAACCTTATGTCTAGTTTTACAAATAATGGACTCGGTGTATTGCTTCTAGGTTTTGTCTATGATGCTTGTGATGGTTGTTGCTATCAAGTAGAAGTGGAGCTATGCACGGATGATGATACGATGAGTTGGAAAGTTGGATGGCAAGCTTTCTAAGGCAAGTATAGCTTGAGTTTGATTTCTATGATCATGATCATGTAACTTGATTAATGTTTATGCAACAAACGTTAAAGATGACTTTAGCAACTTAAGAATTTATCTCGTAAGAGAACCTCCGGGATTACAAGACAACCACGAGAACTACATGGCTCCGGGGTCTTAGCCCAAGATCTTGATCTCGTTCTAGTTCGTTAGCTGCCTACCGAAAGGGCAAGAGGGGGTGCCAAGTGAGGTATAGGCATAGTCGTGTGTGCAAATATGGCGCTTCTAGAGCGGTGAGCCATGGTTAATGGCCATTCGGATTCTTGGGCGGCAACAAATGCTGTGGTCGAGAGGCTAGAGGTGTCAAAACGCCTTAACCATAGTGCATGGGCGTGCTTGACTTGGTGCGAGGAGCCATAGGATGCGCAGGAACCGTCCGTGCGGCAAAGAAAGTCGTGTGTGCAAATATGGCGCTCGGGAGCCGTGGAGCCGAGGTTAAGTGCCGTTGTGCTCTCGAGTGATGGCAAACGCTATGGTAGAGAGGCCGGAGGTGTCAAAATGCCTTAACCATGGCGTATGTGCATGCTTGACTCGAGCCGGGAGCCATAAATGCGTTGAACCGACCGTGCGGGCAAAGATGGTCGAGTGTGCAAATATGGCAGTTTTGGAGCCGTGGAGGCATGGTTAAGGGCCCTTCGTGCTCTCGTGTGATGGAAAACTCTATGGTGGAGAGGTGAGAGGCATCAAAATGCCTTAACCATAGTGCATGGGCGTGCTTGACCCGGTGCCGAGAGCCATAGGATGCACAGGATCCGACCGTGCGGCAGCACAGTCGTGTGTGCAATTATGGATGTTCTGGAGTCGTGAGCTGTAGTTAAGGGCCGTTCGGGCTCTCGGGTGATGACAAACATTGTGGTGGTGAGGCCAGAGGCATCAAAACGCCTTAACCATGGCATACGGTCATGCTTGACCTAGTGTCAAGAGCCGTAGGACACGCACGAACCGGGCCGTGCGGTAGCATATTCGTGTGTGCAAATATGGCGCTTCTAGAGCCGTGGAGCCATGGTTAAGGGCCATTCAAGATTCTCAAAGGCACAAACACCGTGGTGGAGAGGCTAGAGGTGTCAAAATGCCTTAACCATGGCGTACGGGCATGCTTGACTCAAGGTGCAGAGCCATAGGATGCGTTGAACCGACCGTGCGGCAAAGATGGTCGTGTGTGCAAATATGGCGTTCGGGAGCCGTGAGCCAAGGTTAAGGGCCGTTCAGTCTCGAGCAATGGCAAACGCTATGGTAGAGAGGCCAGAGGTGTCAAAATGCCTTAACCATGGCGTACGGGCATGCTTGACTCAAGCCGAGAGCCATAGGATGCGTTGGAACCGACCGTGCGGCAAAGATGGTCATGTGTGCAAATATGGCGCTTTGCAGCCGTGGAGCAGTGGTTAAGGGCCCTTCGTGCTCTCAGTGATGAAAACTCTATGGTGGAGAGGTGAGAGGCATCAAAATGGCTTAACCATGGCGTACGGCGTGCTTGACCCGGTGCCGAGAGCCGTAGGATGCACAGGATCCGGGTGCGGCAAAGGCAAGACAAGTGCAATTATGGATGTTCGAGTCGTGGAGCTATAGTTAAGGGCCGTTCAGGCTCTCAGGTGATGACAAACATTGTGGTGGTGAGGCTAGAGGCATCAAAATGCCTTAACCATGGCATACGGTCGTGCTTGACCTAGTGTCGAGAGCTATAGGACACGCACGAACCGGCTGTGCGGTAGCATAGTCGTGTGTGCAAATATGGCAGTTCTAGAGCCGTGGAGCCATGGTTAAGGGCCATTCGGGTTCTCGGGCGGCAACAAACGCTGTGGTGGAGAGGCCAGGTGTCAAAATGCCTTAACCATGGTGCATGGGCATGCTTGACTTGGGGCCTGCGAGGAGCCATAGGATGCGTTGAACCGACCGTGCGGCAGAAGATGGTCGTGTGTGCAAATATGGCGCTCGGGAGCCGTGGAGCCAAGGTTAAGGGCCGTTCGTGCTCTTGAGCGATGGCAAACGCTATGGTAGAGAGGCCAGAGGTGTCAAAATGCCTTAACCATGGCGTACGGGCATGCTTGACTCAGCCGGAGCCATAGGATGCGTTGGAACCGACCGTGCGGCGCAAAGATGGTCGTGTGTGCAAATATGGCGTTTTGGAGCCGTGGAGCCATGGTTAAGGGCCCTTCGTGCTCGGGTGATGGAAAACTCTATGGTGGAGAGGTGAGAGGCATCAAAATGGCTTAACCATGGCGTACGGGTGTGCTTGACCCGGTGCCGAGAGCCGTAGGATGCACAGTGATCCGGCCGTGCGCGACAAATATGTGTGCAATTATGGATGTTCGGAGTCGTGGAGCTATAGTTAAGGGCCGTTCGGCTCTCGGGTGATGACAAACATTGTGGTGGTGAGGCCAGAGGCATCAAAATGCCTTAACCATGGCATACGGTCATGCTTGACCTAGTGTCGAGAGCTATAGGACACGCAGGAACCGGCTGTGTGGTAGCATAGTCGTGTGTGCAAATATGGCAGTTCTAGAGCTGTGGAGCCATGGTTAAGGGCCATTCGGGTTCTTGGGCGGCAACAAATGCCGTGGTGGAGAGGCCAAAGGTGTCAAAATGCCTTAACCATAGTGCATGGGCGTGCTTGACTTGGTGCGAGGAGCCGTAGGATGCGCAGGAACCGACCGTGCGGCAAAGAAAGTCGTGTGTGCAAATATGGCGCTTCCGGAGCCGTGGAGCCGAGGTTAAGGGCCGTTCACGCTCTCGAGCGATGGCAAACGCTATGGTAGAGAGGCCGAGAGGTGTCAAAATGCCTTAACCATGGCGTACGGACATGCTTGACTCGAGCCGGAGCCATAGGATGCGTTGGAACCGACCATGCGGCAAGATGGTCGTGTGTGCAAATATGGCAGCTTTGGAGCCGTGAGGCATGGTTAAGGGCCCTTCGTGCTCTCGGTGATGGAAAACTCTATGGTGGAGAGGTGAGAGGCATCAAAATGGCTTAACCATGGCGTACGGGTGTGCTTGACCCGGTGCCGAGAGCCATAGGATGCACAGATCCGGCCGTGCGGCAAAGACAAGCCGTGTGTGCAATTATGGATGTTCTGGAGTCGTGGAGCTATAGTTAAGGGCCGTTCGGGCTCTCGGGTGATGACAAACATTGTGGTGGTGAGGCCAGAGGTGTCAAAATGCCTTAACCATGGCATACGGTCATGCTTGACCTAGTGTCAAGAGCTGTAGGACACGCACGAACCGGCTGTGCGGTAGCATAGTCGTGTGTGCAAATATGGCAGTTCTGGAGCCGTGGAGCCATGGTTAAGGGCCATTCGGGTTCTCGGGCGGTAACAAACGCTGTGGTGGAGAGGCTAGAGGTGTCAAAATGCCTTAACCATGGCGTACGGGCATGCTTGACTTGATGCGAGGAGCCATAGGATGCGTTGGAACCGACCGTGCGGCAAAGATGGTCGTGTGTGCAAATATGGCGCTTCGGGAGCCGTGGAGCCAAGGTTAAGGGCCGTTCGTGCTCTCGAGCGATGGCAAACGCTATGGTAGAGAGGCCGAGGTGTCAAAATGCCTTAACCATGGCGTACGGGCATGCTTGACTCGCCGAGAGCCATAGGATGCGTTGGAACCGACCGTGCGGCAAAGATGGTCGTGTGTGCAAATATGGCGCTTTTGCCGCGTGAGCCATGTGGTTAAGGGCCCTTTAGGCTCTCGGTGATGGAAAACTCTATGGTGGAGAGGTGAGAGGCATCAAAATGGCTTAACCATGGCGTACGGGTGTGCTTGACCGGTGCCGAGAGCCATAGGATGCACAGATCCGGCCGTGCGGCAAAGCACAACCGTGTGTGCAATTATGGATGTTCGAGTCATGGAGCTATAGTTAAGGGCCGTTCGGGCTCTCGGGTGATGACAAACATTGTGGTGGTGGGGCCAGAGGTGTCAAAACGCCTTAACCATGGCATACGGTCGTGCTTGACCTAGTGTCGAGAGCCGAGGACACGTAGGAACCGCCGTGTGGTAGCATAGTCGTGTGTGCAAATATGGCGCTTCTAGAGCGGTGGAGCCATGGTTAAGGGCCATTCGGGTTCTTGGGCGGCAACAAATGCCGTGGTCGAGAGGCCGCGGTGTCAAAATGCCTTAACCATAGTGCATGGGCGTGCTTGACTTGGTGCGAGGAGCCATAGGATGCGCAGGAACCGTGCGTGCGGCAAAAAGTCGTGTGTGCAAATATGGCGCTCGAGCCGTGGAGCCGAGGTTAAGTGCCGTCAGCTCTCGAGTGACGGCAAATGCTATGGTAGAGAGGCCGAGGTGTCAAAATGCCTTAACCATGGCGTATGTGCATGCTTGACTCAGAGCCGGAGCCATAAAATGCGTTGGAACCGACCGTGCGGCAAAGCATGGTCGAGTGTGCAAATATGGCGCTTTGGAGCCGTGAGGCATGGTTAAGGGCCCTTCGTGCTCTTAGGTGATGGAAAACTCTATGGTGGAGAGGTGAGAGGCATCAAAATGGCTTAACCATGGCGTATGTGCGTGCTTGACCCGGTGCCGAGAGCCATAGGATGCACAGATCCGACCGTGCGGCAAGACGGCCGTGTGTGCAATTATGGATGTTCTGAGTCGTGGAGCTATAGTTAAGGGCCGTTCGTGCTCTCGGGTGATGACAAACATTGTGGTGGTGAGGCCAGAGGCATCAAAACGCCTTAACCATGGCATACGGTCATGCTTGACCTAGTGTCAAGAGCCGTAGGACACGCACGAACCGGGCCGTGCGGTAGCATATTCGTGTGTGCAAATATGGCAGTTCTAGAGCCGTGGAGCCATGGTTAAGGGCCATTCGTGTTCTCAAAGTGGCAACAAACGCTGTGGTGGAGAGGCTAGAGGTGTCAAAATGCCTTAACCATGGCGTACGGGCATGCTTGACTCAAAGCCGAGCCATAGGATGCGTTGGAACCGACCGTGCGGCAAAGATGGTCGTGTGTGCAAATATGGCGCCTGAGCCGTGGAGCCAAGGTTAAGGGCCGTTCGTGCTCTCGAGCGATGGCAAACGCTATGGTAGAGAGGCCAGAGGTGTCAAAATGCCTTAACCATGGCGTACGGGCATGCTTGACTCAAGGGCCGAGAGCCATAGGATGCGTTGAACCGACCGTGCGGCAGCATGGTCGTGTGTGCAAATATGGCGCTTGGGAGCCGTGGAGCTATGGTTAAGGGCCCTTCGTGCTCTCGGGTGATGAAAACTCTATGGTGGAGAGGTGAGAGGCATCAAAATGGCTTAACCATGGCGTACGGGCGTGCTTGACCCGGTGCCGAGAGCCGTAGGATGCACAGATCCGGCCAGCGGCAAAGACAACGGTGTGCAATTATGGATGTTCGAGTCGTGGAGCTATAGTTAAGGGCCGTTCGGCTCTCTAGTGATGACAAATATTGTGGTGGTGAGGCCAGAGGCATCAAAACGCCTTAACCATGGCATACGGTCGTGCTTGACCTAGTGTCGAGAGCTATAGGACATGCAGGAACCGGGCCGTGCGGTAGCATAGTCGTGTGTGCAAATATGGCGCTTCTAGAGCCGTGGAGCCATGGTTAAGGGCCATTCGGATTCTCGCGGTAATAAACGCCGTGGTGGAGAGGCCAAAGGTGTTAAAATGCCTTAACCATGGTGCATGGGCGTGCTTGACTTGGTGCGAGGAGCCGTAGGACGATAGGAACCGCCGTGCAAAGAAAAGTCATGTGTGCAAATATGGCGTTCCGGGAGCCGTGGAGCCAAGGTTAAGGGCCGTTCAGTGCTCTCGAGCGATGACAAACGCTATGGTAGAGAGGCCAGAGGTGTCAAAATGCCTTAACCATGGCGTACGGGCTTGCTTGACTCGCCGGAGCCATAGGACGCGTTGAACCGACCATGCGGCAAGATGGTCGTGTGTGCAAATGTGGCGCTTTACCGCCGTGGAGCCATGGTTAAGGGCCCTTCGTGCTCTCGGGTGATGGAAAACTCTATGGTGGAGAGGTGAGAGGCATCAAAATGGCTTAACCATGGCGTACGGGTGTGCTTGAACCGGTGCCGAGAGCCGTAGGATGCACAGGATCCGCCGTGCGCCAAAGACAGCGTGTGTGCAATTATGGATGTTCGGAGTCGTGGAGCTATAGTTAAGGGCCGTTCGGGCTCTCGGTGATGACAAACATTGTGGTGGTGAGGCCAGAGGCGTCAAAACGCCTTAACCATGGCATACGGTCGTGCTTGACCTAGTGTCGAGAGCTATAGGACATGCAGGAACCGGGCCGTGCGGTAGCATAGTCGTGTGTGCAAATATGGCGCTTCTAGAGCTATGGAGCCATGGTTAAGGGCCATTCGGGTTCTCGGGCGGCAACAAACACTGTGGTGGAGAGGCCAAAGGTGTTAAAATGCCTTAACCATGGTGCATGGGCGTGCTTGACTTGGTGCGAGGAGCCGTAGGATGCGCATAGGAACCGCCGTGCGGGGGCAAAGAAAGTCATGTGTGCAAATATGGCGCTTCGGAGCCGTGGAGCCGAGGTTAAGGGCCGTTCACTCTCGAGCGATGACAAACGCTATGGTAGAGAGGCCGAGGTGTCAAAATGCCTTAACCATGGCGCACGGGCTTGCTTGACTCAGTGCCGGAGCCATAGGACGCGTTGAACCGACCATGCGGCAGCATGGTCGTGTGTGCAAATGTGGCGCTTTTGGAGCCGTGGAGCCATGGTTATGGGCCCTTCGTGCTCTCGGGTGATGGAAAACTCTATGGTGGAGAGGTGAGAGGCATCAAAATGGCTTAACCATGGCGTACGGTGCGTGCTTGACCCGGTGCCGAGAGCCGTAGGATGCACTGGATCCGCCGTGCGCCAAAGACAACCGTGTGTGCAATTATGGATGTTCGAGTCGTGGAGCTATAGTTAAGGGCCGTTCGGCTCTCGGGTGATGACAAACATTGTGGTGGTGGGGCCGAGGTGTCAAAACGCCTTAACCATGGCATACGGTCGTGCTTGACCTAGTGTCGAGAGCCAGAGGACACGCAGGAACCGTCCGTGCGGTAGCATAGTCGTGTGTGCAAATATGGCGCTTCTAGAGCGGTGGAGCCATGGTTAAGGGCCATTCGGGTTCTCAAAGGCAGCAACAAATGCTGTGGTCGAGAGAGGCCAGAGGTGTCAAAATGCCTTAACCATAGTGCATGGGCGTGCTTGACTTGGTGCGAGGAGCCGCTAGGATGCGTTGAACCGACCGTGCGGCAAAGAAAGGTCGTGTGTGCAAATATGGCAGTTCCGGGAGCCGTGGAGCCAAGGTTAAGGGTCGTTCCGACCGTGCTCTCGAGTGATGGCAAACACTATGGTAGAGAGGCCGAGGTGTCAAAATGCCTTAACCATGGTGTACAGCATGCTTGACTCGTGAGCCAGGAGCCATAAAATGCGTTGGAACCGACCGTGTGTTGACACTTCTAACACCACTAACGCTAAGTTGTCATCCCTAACATGGCGCTAGAAGTGTTGGTATAGAAACTGCTCCTCTAATCAAGAAAAATATGGGATCTGCAAGCGAACAGATAATACACCATTGTAGCATTTTACCAGGAAGTATTCCAGGTATCGTTATTTATATTTAGCTCAAAGGAAAGAACTACGGACTTAAACAATGAGATGAACTTGCTAAACACGACTACTTATGAGTGATTGATTGCACAGTCACATACTTTGGCAGAGGGGTGAACCATGATAAATAATAGAATATAAAGTAATAAGCTCAGGGTATAAATCACACAGAGATTAGATATAGACTACTCACAAAGGTAGGTTGACATCTCGATTAGTTCAAGAAATAGAAATCCTATGTAGGTTCTAATCTACTAAGTCATTCATCTACTCCAACTCTACACTATCATATATAGCACAAAAGACTCTTCATCTATGTATAAGGATCATTGCTATAACAAGCCAAGACATAGCAGACTTACTACGCAACTTTGGTTCCGCTAGACCTACCAACGGGGATGGAATACGAGGACTCAACGGAACCGTCACTTCCGCGATCTACCACACGACCCGGCCAATAGGGTGCATTTGCAGTAAACGGCATCTAAGCACCATGCTTACATGAAATCTACCACCTAACCCTCCCGCGAAGAGAGCTAAGTGCTTTGCAAACATATACATAAACTTATCACCAATCATAACCATATCAAATGTAGAACTAGAATAAACTAGGAACATAATAAACAAACATAATGATATTTAGAATAAAGTCACAAGAATAGATACAAGATAATACCAATTCTGATGATGAAGATCCGGAATTCCGAGCACAGGCGCCCGATTCTTCCTCTATCTAGTCTAAACCTATGTAGAACTTGAAGATCTAGAGTAACTATTCTAACTCTCTCGGTGGAGATCTCTCTCTAAACCCCGGCTTTGCCGATGGCTACCTCTCGAATAATGAATTCTAGACTAAATTAGGTTTTCAAATGGGGGCCAGGGGGCTCAATATATAGCCCCCTAGGATGCACCACAAACCCATCGGATCAAACCGACCTAAACGGACGATAATTATTCATCCTCAAAGGCGGTGGAGGCAGATCCGCGAGCCTCCACCCGATTGGTGGAGGTGGGGAGTCGGCCGACCCAAGGAGGGAGCCGGCCGACCCACCACAATGCCAGGTGGGTCCCCGCTTCCAAGGGTCTCGCCTTCCGGAGTCTTTTTACCCGTTCGGTCTTTCTCTCTATGTAATCATGACATGTGGGCCTCCTTGGATGTTTTCCCGATAATCCCCCGCAAAAACACATATTCACCAAAACTCGTGGAATCCGTCGCTTAAACCCTAAGTCTATGGTGGTGAACAGATTATACCCCCTTTCTCTCTCTCGGTTGACATATAAAATTGATCATTAACGACCGTCAACAAACTCCCCCAAGCTTACCTTTGCTCGTCCCCGAGCAAATAGCTACGTAAGATGGATCGAGTTGCCGCAATGCTTTCATGCTTTACAAACACACATGCTCTAAACAAGAATTTCTCCTGCAATAGAGTGAACTATCATAACTCCCAAACTTACTCATGTTTCTTCAACCATGGGGCTTTTACCCGCACTTGGGTCTTGAGTAGTTGAAAGACAACAATTAAGTCAAGCACCGTTGTCTCATGCTCGTTGTTTCACCTCTCGTTCGAGTTTTTATAAGATTTTTCAATAAAACTCGTCAGAGTTCCTTAATACAACCCTTTCAAGTCTCTCAATATGTGGTATTTTTGGATCCTCTCTAAGGCATTGAAAGGAGGTATGCCTTCTCTTTACTCTCGTAATATGTAGTATTTGTGGTTTCAAGGCATTTATAGATAAGCCTTCACTCTCTCTCTCTCTCACCCTATTCTAATAAAAGCTTATGTGGAGCTCATAGGTGTGGAGAACTAATGCATTGGCATGATCGAACCATGGATCCGAAGGAACTCAACATACAACCAATCGGTGTGTGCATGTGTGGTTTTATATGTGGACGAAAAATAGAGAGAAATATTTGTGGGAGGAGAAGGGGTGCACAAAGGAATTATCAATGCTCCTTTATTTGGATGAAACTTGGAACTACTTCAACACTTGAATCTTCTTGGAACTTGAACTTGAAAACTTGACAATGACTGGGCTCATAAATTTTTCTTTCTTTTCTCTTTTTTTTTAAAAACAATTCTTGCAGCCCAAAAAGGAATGAAATACTTCTTGAATGGAACACTTCTCAATCTTGACAACTTCACATTGGGAACAAATGGAACACTTGGAGCATTGATTTTGGATAAGTGGCTAGCAAATGAACAAAGGGAATATTTTTGGGTGTTCACTCTCGTGTAAGAGTAGAACAATCTCAATGGATATTAATAGGTTTTATGTGGTGCATACTTCCAGGGTAGAAGTAGCAGGGGTGCATGTGAGTGTGAAACCAAGATTTAGCTGTATGATGAGTTCATAAGGATACAACACAAATGACAAAGACGAGCCCTAAACAAATGAGGAGGCTTCCTATTCTAATGACCAAGTTTGGTCATGGTAGGAATTTTAACTCTCTCATATAAGGAACTCATCATGAAACATTTATAATTTTCACAAACAAATCTCCGTAATTTAGTGGCACTTTGGAACACAATGAACAAGAAATGTACTATTATCATATCATGCCCATCAACTACCTAGACTTAGTTTAAGCATATGCTCCCACAGATTTCAGGTGTAGAGTAAATCCAGCTTGTCAAACAAAGGTATCTAAATCTTGGGAGAAGTCAAATTTAAAGCTAGGTACTTGCAAAGAATTAGAGCAGAGCAACTATTCATCATTTCCATCATGCAATCCTCAAGTCTACACAATTTTATTTATAGCAAACTGATTTGAAAACAAACTTGCACACTCTTTTTATTTGGTTTTCATCTTTAAGGCAAACTTTGAAATGTAAACACTCTTAAAGAAAGCAAACTTTTTTAAAACAAAGAAGCAAATTTTTATTGGGTTTTAGTTTTTCTGATTTTTTTTTCAATGCATAAAACAAACTAAAGAAAAATAAACAAACCGAAACAAAAGGAAAGAAATACTTATCTTGAAAATGGGGGTCCTCCCCAAGCTAGCCTTGCGGTGGTGGTGGTGGATAGTGGATGTGCAACAGTCCACCAGTGCCATGCAACATGGAGGCAAACTTCTTCCCGGTTCTCTTGAATGGTGCCCAAGAAACCGGGTGGTGTTCGGTTCCATTGAACTGGTCATTCCACCTCCGATCATGGCGATTCGTAGTGGCAAAGTGGTGTTGTGCCGGAAGGCTACTTGTTCATCATAGTGCTCCGGGTGAAAATGAAACCGGTGGCATCGGAGTGGCGACGTGGCTCGTAGTCATGGTGGGGTTCTTCTTCTTCATCGGTGGTACCAAAGGGGTCATAAGAGTATCTTGGCGGCCGTGAGGGTCCCGGCTCGATGGTCCCGGGGTGTTGTATGGTGGGTAGTAACCATAGAATGGTTGATGTGGTTGGCTTTGTGGTGGGTACACCCATGGGTTCAAGAGTGGTACCGAGGTACATTCCACTCATTGAAACCGGCATGTGCCGGTTCTTCTCGGCGGTTTCGGCACCACGCCAAACCGGTTCACGATTTCCGTCACCCTCTCCGAGCGAGCTCTTCGAGGTGCTCTCTCATTCACCGGTTCCGCCGCAACTCAATATGATAGTTTTGCACATGATACAAAGCCGCTCCGGTTAGGTAACCGGATCGCAGCCACCATATTTTGCATAATAGACATCATTAACTTTCTTCGCAAGTGACCTTGGCCAAAAGTATAGAGGTCATAAAATTCTCTATGATGTTCAATGTACTCAAAAGTAGCTCCCTCTAATAAATTCAAGCTTGTGGCAATGCGAGTGATAAGCGAGCAGATGGCCACACTTCCTACTTTGTAACCAGGGACACTCATCCAATGGTTCACTAGGAGGTGGACAGAGACACTTTCTCGTTTCTTGACAAATCGCGCGTACAAAGAATCGCAAGTCGGCTACTCTGATCTTGCTCCCATCATATCATGGGAAAAAGGTGGCTCCTATCCAACGGTGCAAAAATCTAAGCGTAGGATGCTCTATGGCTGCAGTGCGTTGCGCTAAATGGTAGGGTACTCTAGAAATGCTGCTCCAAAACCTATGTGCATCAAAATCACCTAATGCTGCATTTAAATCTATGAGAGCATCTTGAGGGAAACCTAGGAGGTCGCTAAGGTTTCTCCAAGAGACAGAAAATTCCAGAGCAAACATTCTAAAATAAACTCCATTGTCCGTGTATCGAAGGGTGCTAAGGAATTCTATGGTCAAAAGCCTAATCCCCTTCTCGCAAGGTTTGCAAAGGAAGTCCAACCAACTAGTGGAAAAATTGTGTCGAATTCTTGAGCCATACCCGTCGCCAGCGTATGTCGGATCGATGACCGGCGTGTGGATGAAACGCTTGTTCTTGAGCTTCTTGTATATCTCCTTCTCCCGGGCGGTTCTCGTGGCGAGGCCGATGTTCTCATGAGGACTCTCTGAGATGCTGGTGGTGGTACAGGTGCTGCTGCAGGTGCTTCTGGGGCTTCTGGTGGTGGGTCGACACTCATGTCAGAACCAGCCACCGAGCTCTGGCGAGAGGCAACCCTTGTCCTGATGTTCCTGATGGTTCCCGAGATCCCCTTGAAGACGCTCTTCATCCTGCAAGTTGCTCAAAACAAACAAAAACAAACACTAGTGGAGAGAAGGATTAGTACAAGGTTAGTGGTTAGCCGTCCGTAGTCAGGGCCGTCCGTAGGTTAGTCGTTCTTCATGACAAAAGTTCTAAATTTCAGTCTTGATTTTGACAACCTCCCCTTGATTTTAGATTTTCTTTTTCCTATTTGGACAGCATCTTCACTAATTTTGTGATGATCTACTCAGCACTATCCCTTCCCTTCACTTGCTACTAAACTCTTGCTCACTCTCTCACTTCTTCTCTCTTCCTACTCTCCTCCTTTCTCTAACTCTCTCCAGAAACTTGAAGTCGAGAGCAGGTGGTTCAGCCTAAAATTCGAGTGTGGTGATGCATGGAAGCCATGGGAGGAGGCCTATTTATAGAGGAGGAAGGGGGAGTCGGCCGACTCAATGGGTGGGTCGGCCGACCCACCAAGTTGGCCAATGTGGCTGCCACTTCACATGCTATTGCGTGATCTTTTGTCAATCCAGAAATTTTGGTCGGTTGAGTGGATTTGGCGGTGGAAAAGAGAGGATAGTGGAGGTGAGTGGAAGTGGATAAAATTATGTGATTTGATGTATGTGAGGTGTAGTCTATGACATGTGGGGCCCATGGTGAGGGACCCACCATGCACAAAATGCCATGATAAAAATTATAAACAATGCAGAAATTTAAATGAAGGTAAACTAATTTAAATGCATGAAATGATAGATTTTTGTGCCACCACGATAAATAATTTTCGACGGGTTGTCACACACCGTAAAATTATTTATATGGGGCGTAGAATTTTTTATAATGTAATGCTGGAAATAAATATGCCTAAGAAAACTATACGGATGCAATTTAAAATGCGGATAAATACCGAGTTACCTTCCGGCGAGGATTCGAATTTTTAAAGTCCTCCGAATTGGACCTTCTAAAATATTTATTCCGCTGATGATCCCAGAGATGCATCCTCTGTCTCTGGTGGTTGTACTGTCTGATCTTCTTCTACCATCTTCGCGGATTTATTGAGCTCTTGTTTTGACTTGAATGCAAATTGCTCTTCTTGCCCATTTATTGTGAACTTGATTTCTCCTTTCCCGACATCAATGTGTGCATTGGCGGTGCTTAAGAAAGGTCTTCCAAGGATGAGTGATACCTTTGAGTCTGGATGCATATCCAGTACTACAAAGTCTACTGGCACAAAGAATTCTCTTATCTTGACTGGAATGTTTTCGGCAATGCCCAATGGATAACGGACCGATTGGTCGGCTAGTTGTAGACACATTGATGTTGGCTCAAGTGCAGTGTGGTTGAGCTTGTAGTAGACTGCTGCGGGCATCACACTGACACTTGCTCCAAGATCACAGAGTGCGTTATTGAAATGTTGATCTCCAATTGTGCAGTCGATAGTGGGACATCCTGGATCTTTCTTCTTTTCTGGTAGTTGGTTAAGGATGGCCGCACTACATTCTTCGGTTAGCTTGATCACTTCATTGGATGGCAAGTGGTCTCTTCTTGTTAAGAATATCTCTTATGTACTTGGCATAAGTAGGGACCCGTATGGCATCCACAGAGGTATATTGACATATAACTTTTGAATTACCTCCACGAATTTACCAAACCGCTCATCCGTCTGTTGTGGTCCTCTCTTCCTCCTAGGGAATGGTAGGTAGTTTGTATCTCGAAATTGTTGTCTTGCTTCCCGATCTTGTACCGGCTTCGTATCGATTCTTGTGGTAATACTTCTAGCTCAGGTTGGAAGTCTTCTTCTTCTCGCGCGGGTGGTAGCACGGTTGGCCTTTTTGCTCCTTTTGGATAGGAGGATCTCTGGTAGAACTCCCTCTTCTTGTAGTAATAGATCTCACCTGCTCAGGGTTAGTGGCAACAGGCAAAGCAATGGCCAACTTTGCTATCTTTTCTTCTATCTTTTTATTGAACTCTAATTGGTCATTAATGGCAGAGGAGAAACTATCCATTTTAATACTTAAGTTTTCCAAGATTTTGTTATTAGCAGCAAGCCTATCCTCCATAGATGAGTTGATCTTGGACTGTTGTAGAACCAACTCTCTTAAAGTAGGTTGCTTAGCATAATTACCTGACTGAGTACCTTGATTAATGGATGGTTGCACCCAATGTGGAACCTTCCTCACGATGGGACTTGAATTCTGCTTATATGTTGCTTCAATTGCTCTTTGATCTTCCTTGTACTTGGCCCTCTCGGTCAAGCCAATGGAGTAAGGTATCCATCTTGGTTGATAATGCATTCACTTCTTCTATTGCTTCTTCACTCGATGGCAATCTTGAACATTGTCTTGGGACCAGCTTTGATTATCTCGCTATCTTCTCCATGAGTCTTTTAGCTCTCCCAAGAGTGAGTGATAAGAATGATCCTTCAGCAGCTTGCATCTAGGTGCTCACGTGTCTTCGGAGTTAATCCGTGATAGAACCCTTGCATGAGTAACCATTCTTCCATTCCATGATGGGGACAATCTTGAATGTATCCTTGCAAACGCTCCCATGCTTCTGACATGGTTTCCGTCTTCTGCTGTTGGAAGTTGGTAATCTTTCCTCTTAAGGCATTGGTTTTGCCTATTGGGAAGAATTTTGCTAGAAAGGCCTTGGAACACTTCGCCCATGTATTGATATCTTCTTTATTGGCATAGAACCACTGCTTCGCTCTTCCCACTAGTGAGAATGGAAAGAGACGAAGAAGTATGAGGTCTTCTTTAACTCCATCTATGGCAATGGTGTTTCCAATCTCCATGAAGTCCTGTAGATGTGTACTTGCATCTTCATGTACCTTTCCACCGAATTGGATAGCTTGCACCATGTTGATGAGACTTGGCTTGAGCTCAAACCGCATATCGCTGTGTACCGCCGGACCAAGGCGGATGTTCTCTATAGTTGGAGCAGAGAACTCCAAAGAGGGTCTTCTCACCATCTTGATTGGTGACGAGCTTCTTTCTTGATTGAACCGACTCGATGATCGAGAGTTTGAATGAATCGATTCAATCCCGCTAATACCCCGTATAAAATATAGACAAAGAAAAATAAACAGGGGTGAACCTACCAAAGTAGAGGTGACTAGTGACAATCACTCATTTTCTAAGTATCTGCTTAAGCAATTTTTCTCTAAAAGTTTATTCCGTTCCCCGGCAACGGCGCCAAAAATGCTTGTTGACACTTCTAACACCACTCACGCTAAGTTGTCATCCCTAACATGGCGCCTTAAGTGTTGGTATAGAAACCGCTTCTCTAATCAAGAAAAATATGGGATCTGCAAGCGGAATGTATAATACACCATTGTAGCATTTTACCAGAAGTATTCCGTATCGTTATTTATATTTAGCTCAAAGGAAAGAACTACGGACTTAAACAATGAGATGAACTTGCTAAACACGACTACTTATGAGTGATTGATTGCACAAATACATACTTAGGCGTAGGGGTAAACCATGATAAATAATAGAATATAAAGTAATAAGCTCAGGTGGTATAAATCACACGTAGATTAGATATAGACTACTCACAAAGGTAGGTTGACATCCGATTAGTTCAAGAAATAGAAATCCTATGTAGGTTCTAATCTACTAAGTCATTCATCTACTCCAACTCTACACTATCATATATAGCACAAAAGACTCTTCATCTATGTATAAGGATCATTGCTATAACAAGCCAAGACATAGCAGACTTACTACGCAACTTTGGTTCTCCGCTAGACCTACCAACGGGGATGGAATACGAGGACTCAACGGAACCGTCACTTCCGATCTACCACACGAGTAATAGGGTGCATTTAGAATAAAGTCATCTAAGCACCATGCTTACATGAAATCTACCACCTAACCCTCCCGATAAAACATATACATAAACTTATCACCAATCATAACCATATCAAATGATAGAATAAACTAGAACATAATAAACCGATATTTAGAATAAAGTCACAAGAATAGATACAAGATAATACCAATTTCGATGATGAAGATCCGGAATTCCGAGCACATTCTTCCTCTATCTAGTCTAAACCTATGTAGAACTTGAAGATCTAGAGTAACTATTCTAACTCTCTCGGTGGAGATCTCTCTCTAAACCCCGGCTTTGCCGATGGCTACCTCTCGAATAATGAATTCTAGACTGAATTAGGGTTTCAAATGGGGCCGGGGCTCAATATATAGCCCCCTAGGATGCACCACAGCCATCGGATCAAACCGACCTAAACGGACGATAATTATTCATCCTCAAAGGCGGTGGAGGCAGATCCGCGAGCCTCCACCCGATTGGTGGAGGGGGGAGCCGGCCGACCCAAGGAGGGAGTCGGCCGACCCACCACAATGCCGTGGGGTCCCCGCCTCCAGGTCTCGCCTTCGGAGTCTTCTAGAGTATACAATTTTACCCGTTCGGTCTTTCTCTCTATGTAATCATGACATGTGGGCCTCCTTGGATGTTTTCCTGATAATCCCCTGCAAAAACACATATTCACCAAAACTCGCGGAATCTGTCAGTTTAAACCCTAAGTCTATGGTGGTGAACAGATTATACCCCTCTTTCTCTCTCTGGTTGACATATAAAATTGATCATTAACGACCGTCAACACCGTGCGGCAGCATGGTCGAGTGTGCAAATATGGCAGTTTTGGAGCCGTGGAGGCATGGTTAAGGGCCCTTCGTGCTCTCGTGATGGAAAACTCTATGGTGGAGAGGTGAGAGGCATCAAAATGGCTTAACCATGGCGTACATGTGCGTGCTTGACCCGGTGCCGAGAGCCATAGGATGCACAGATCCGACCGTGCGGCAAAGACAAGCCGGTGTGCAATTATGGATGTTCGAGTCGTGGAGCTATAGTTAAGGGCCGTTCGTGCTCTCGGGTGATGACAAACATTGTGGTGGTGAGGCCAGAGGCATCAAAACGCCTTAACCATGGCATACGGTCATGCTTGACCTAGTGTCAAGAGCCGTAGGACACGCACGAACCGGGCCGTGCGGTAGCATATTTGTGTGTGCAAATATGGCAGCTCTAGAGCCGTGGAGCCATGGTTAAGGGCCATTCAGTTCTCAGCGGCAACAAACGCTGTGGTGGAGAGGCTAGAGGTGTCAAAATGCCTTAACCATGGCGTACGGGCATGCTTGACTCAAGTGCCAGAGCCATAGGATGCGTTGAACCGAACGTGCGGGCAAAGATGGTCGTGTGTGCAAATATGGCGCTCGAGCCGTGGAGCCAAGGTTAAGGGCCGTTCGTGCTCTCGAGCGATGGCAAACGCTATGGTAGAGAGGCCGAGGTGTCAAAATGCCTTAACCATGGCGTACGGGCATGCTTGACTCGCCGAGAGCCATAGGATGCGTTGGAACCGACCGTGCGGCAAAGATGGTCGTATGTGCAAATATGGCGTTTTGGCAGCCGTGAGCTATGGTTAAGGGCCCTTCGTGCTCTCGGTGATGAAAACTCTATGGTGGAGAGGTGAGAGGCATCAAAATGGCTTAACCATGGCGTACGGCGTGCTTGACCGGTGCCGAGAGCCGTAGGATGCACAGATCCGGCCGTGCGGCAAAGACAAGACGTGTGTGCAATTATGGATGTTCGAGTCGTGGAGCTATAGTTAATCACCTTTCGGGCTCTCGGTGATGACACATATTGTGGTGGTGAGGCCGAGGCGTCAAAATGCCTTAACCATGGCATACGGTCATGCTTGACCTAGTGTCGAGAGCTATAGGACATGCAGAACCGGGCCGGCGGTAGCATAGTCGTGTGTGCAAATATGGCAGCTTCTAGAGCCGTGGAGCCATGGTTAAGGGCCATTCGGGTTCTCGCGGTAATAAACGCTGTGGTGGAGAGGCCAAAGGTGTTAAAACGCCTTAACCATGGTGCATGGGCGTGCTTGACTTGGTGCGAGGAGCCGTAGGACGCATAGGAACCGCCGTGCGGGCAAAGAAAGTCGTGTGTGCAAATATGGCGCTTCGGAGCCGTGGAGCCGAGGTTAAGGGCCGTTCGTGCTCTTGAGCGATGACAAACGCTATGGTAGAGAGGCTAGAGGTGTCAAAATGCCTTAACCATGGCGTACGTGCTTGCTTGACTCGCACGGAGCCATAGGACGCGTTGAACCGACCATGCGGCAAAGATGGTCGTGTGTGCAAATGTGGCGCTTTACCGCCGTGGAGCCATGGTTAAGGGCCCTTCAGTGCTCTCGGTGATGGAAAACTCTATGGTGGAGAGGTGAGAGGCATCAAAATGGCTTAACCATGGTGTACGGGTGTGCTTGAACCGGTGCCGAGAGCCGTAGGATGCACAGATTCGGCCGTGCGCCAAAGACGCCGTGTGTGCAATTATGGATGTTCGAGTCGTGGAGCTATAGTTAAGGTCCGTTCGGGCTCTCGGGTGATGACAAACATTGTGGTGGTGGGGCCAGAGGTGTCAAAATGCCTTAACCATGGCATACGGTCGTGCTTGACCTAGTGTCGAGAGCCGTAGGACACGTAGGAACCGGGCCGTGCGGTAGCATAGTCGTGTGTGCAAATATGGCGCTTCTAGAGTGGTGGAGCCATGGTTAAGGGCCATTCGGGTTCTTGGGCGGCAAAAATGCTGTGGTCGAGAGGCCAGGTGTCAAAATGCCTTAACCATAGTGCATGGGCGTGCTTGACTTGGTGCGAGGAGCCGTAGGATGCGCAGGAACCGGCCGTGCGGCAAAGAAAGTCGTGTGTGCAAATATGGCGCTTCGGGAGCCGTGGAGCCGAGGTTATGCCGTTCGTGCTCTCGAGTGACAAAGAAATGCTATGGTAGAGAGGCCGAGGTGTCAAAATGCCTTAACCATGGTGTACAGCATGCTTGACTCGAGCCGGAGCCATAAAATGCGTTGAACCGACCGTGCGGCAAAGATGGTCGAGTCTGCAAATATGGCAGTTTTGGAGCCGTGGAGGCATGGTTAAGGTCCCTTCAGCTCTCGTGTGATGGAAAATTCTATGGTGGAGAGGTGAGAGGCATCAAAATGGCTTAACCATGGCATATGTGCGTGCTTGACCAGGTGCCGAGAGCCATAGGATGCACAGATCCGACCGTGCGGCAAAGACAACCGTGTGTGCAATTATGGATGTTCGGAGTCGTGGAGCCGTAGTTAAGGGCCGTTCGTGCTCTCGGTGATGACAAACATTGTGGTGGTGAGGCCAGAGGCATCAAAACGCCTTAACCATGGCATACGGTCATGCTTGACCTAGTGTCAAGAGTCGTAGGACACGCACGAACCGGGCCAGGCGGTAGCATATTTGTGTGTGCAAATATGGCAGCTTCTAGAGCCGTGGAGCCATGGTTAAGGGCCATTCAGGTTCTCAGGCAGCAACAAACGCGGTGGTGGAGAGGCTAGAGGTGTCAAAATGCCTTAACCATGGCGTACGGGCATGCTTGACTCAGTGCCAGGAGCCATAGGATGCGTTGGAACCGACCGTGCGGCAAAGATGGTCGTGTGTGCAAATATGGCGCTCGGGAGCCGTGGAGCCAAGGTTAAGGGCCGTTCGTGCTCTCGAGCGATGGCAAACGCTATGGTAGAGAGGCCGAGGTGTCAAAATGCCTTAACCATGGCGTACGGGCATGCTTGACTCCAGTGCCGAGAGCCATAGGATGCGTTGGAACCGACCGTGCGGCAAAGATGGTCGTGTGTGCAAATATGGCGCTTTTGGAGCCGTGGAGCCGTGGTTAAGGGCCCTTCAGCTCTCGGGTGATGAAAACTCTATGGTGGAGAGGTGAGAGGCATCAAAATGGCTTAACCATGGCGTACGGCGTGCTTGACCCGGTGCCGAGAGCCGTAGGATGCACAGATCCGGGCCGTGCGGCAAAGACAACCGTGTGTGCAATTATGGATGTTCGAGTCGTGGAGCTATAGTTAAGGGCCGTTCGGGCTCTCGGTGATGACAAATATTGTGGTGGTGAGGCCGAGGTGTCAAAACGCCTTAACCATGGCATACGGTCGTGCTTGACCTAGTGTCGAGAGCTATAGGACATGCAGAACCGGCCGTGCGGTAGCATAGTCGTGTGTGCAAATATGGTAGTTCTAGAGCCGTGGAGCCATGGTTAAGGGCCATTCGGGTTCTCGGCGGTAATAAACGCTGTGGTGGAGAGGCCAAAGGTGTTAAAATGCCTTAACCATGGTGCATGGGCGTGCTTGACTTGGTGCGAGGAGCCGTAGGACGCATAGGAACCGTCGTGCGGCAAAGAAAAGTCGTGTGTGCAAATATGGCGCTTCGGAGCCGTGGAGCCGAGGTTAAGGGCCGTTCGTGCTCGAGCGACGACAAACGCTATGGTAGAGAGGCCGAGGTGTCAAAATGCCTTAACCATGGCGTACGGGCTTGCTTGACTCGCCGGAGCCATAGGACGCGTTGAACCGACCATGCGGGCAAAGATGGTGGTGTGTGCAAATGTGGCGCTTTTACCGCCGTGGAGCCATGGTTAAGGGCCCTTCGTGCTCTCGGTGATGGAAAACTCTATGGTGGAGAGGTGAGAGGCATCAAAATGGCTTAACCATGGCGTACGGTGTGCTTGAACCGGTGCCGAGAGCCGTAGGATGCACAGATCCGGCCGTGCACCAAAGACAAGCCGTGTGTGCAATTATGGATGTTCTCGAGTCGTGGAGCTATAGTTAAGGGCCGTTCGGCTCTCGGTGATGACAAACATTGTGGTGGTGGGGCCAGAGGTGTCAAAACGCCTTAACCATGGCATACGGTCATGCTTGACCTAGTGTCGAGAGCCGTAGGACACGTAGGAACCGGGCCGGCGGTAGCATAGTCGTGTGTGCAAATATGGCAGTTCTAGAGCCGTGGAGCCATGGTTAAGGGCCATTCGGGTTCTTGGCGGCAACAAATGCTATGGTAGAGAGGCCAGAGGTGTCAAAATGCCTTAACCATAGTGCATGGGCGTGCTTGACTTGGTGCGAGGAGCCGTAGGATGCGCAGGAACCGACCGTGCGGCAAAGAAAAGTCGTGTGTGCAAATATGGCGCTTCGGGAGCCGTGGAGCCGAGGTTAAGTGCCGTTCGTGCTCTCGAGTGATGGCAAACGCTATGGTAGAGAGGCCGAGGTGTCAAAATGCCTTAACCATGGCGTACGGCATGCTTGACTCGAGCCGGAGCCATAAAATGCGTTGGAACCGACCGTGCGGCAAAGATGGTCGTGAGTGTGCAAATATGGCGCTTTTGGAGCCGTGAGGCATGGTTAAGGGCCCTTCGTGCTCTCGGTGATGGAAAACTCTATGGTGGAGAGGTGAGAGGCATCAAAATGGCTTAACCATGGCGTACAGCGTGCTTGACCCGGTGCCGAGAGCCATAGGATGCACAGATCCGACCGTGCGGGCAAAGACAACCGTGTGTGCAATTATGGATGTTCGAGTCGTGGAGCTATAGTTAAGGGCCGTTCGGGCTCTCGGTGATGACAAACATTGTGGTGGTGAGGCCAGAGGCATCAAAATGCCTTAACCATGGCATACGGTCATGCTTGACCTAGTGTCAAGAGCTATAGGACACGCACGAACCGGGCCGTGCGGTAGCATAGTCGTGTGTGCAAATATGGCAGTTCTAGAGCCGTGGAGCCAAGGTTAAGGGCCATTCGGGTTCTCGAGCGGCAACAAACGCTGTGGTGGAGAGGCCAGAGGTGTCAAAATGCCTTAACCATGGCGCACGGGCATGCTTGACTTGGTGCGAGGAGCCATAGGACGCGTTGGAACCGACCGTGCGGCAAAGATGGTCGTGTGTGCAAATATGGCGCCTCGAGCCGTGGAGCCAAGGTTAAGGGCCGTTCGTGCTCTCGAGCGATGGCAAACGCTATGGTAGAGAGGCCGAGGTGTCAAAATGCCTTAACCATGGCGTACGGGCATGCTTGACTCGCCGAGAGCCATAGGATGCGTTGGAACCGACCGTGCGGCAAAGATGGTCGTGTGTGCAAATATGGCGCTTTGCAGCCGTGGAGCCATGGTTAAGGGCCCTTCAGCTCTCGGGTGATGAAAACTCTATGGTGGAGAGGTGAGAGGCATCAAAATGGCTTAACCATGGCGTACGGCGTGCTTGACCCGGTGCCGAGAGCCGTAGGATGCACAGATCCGGCCGTGCACCAAGACAACCGTGTGTGCAATTATGGATGTTCTGAGTCGTGGAGCTATAGTTAAGGGCCGTTCGGGCTCTCGGTGATGACAAATATTGTGGTGGTGAGGCCGAGGCATCAAAACGCCTTAACCATGGCATACGGTCGTGCTTGACCTAGTGTCGAGAGCTATAGGACATGCGTAGAACCGGGCCGTGCGGTAGCATAGTCGTGTGTGCAAATATGGCAGCTTCTAGAGCTATGGAGCCATGGTTAAGGGCCATTCGGGTTCTCGGGCGGTAATAAACGCCGTGGTGGAGAGGCCAAAGGTGTTAAAATGCCTTAACCATGGTGCATGGGCGTGCTTGACTTGGTGCGAGGAGCCGTAGGACGCATAGGAACCGACCGTGCGGGCAAAGAAAGTCGTGTGTGCAAATATGGCGCTTCCGGGAGCCGTGGAGCCGAGGTTAAGGGCCGTTCGTGCTCTCGAGCGATGACAAACGCTATGGTAGAGAGGCCAGAGGTGTCAAAATGCCTTAACCATGGCGTACGGGCTTGCTTGACTCAGCCGGAGCCATAGGACGCGTTGGAACCGACCGTGCGGGCAAAGATGGTCGAGTGTGCAAATATGGCAGCTTTTGGAGCCGTGGAGCCATGGTTAAGGGCCCTTCGTGCTCTCGTGATGGAAAACTCTATGGTGGAGAGGTGAGAGGCATCAAAATGGCTTAACCATGGCGTACGGGTGCGTGCTTGAACCGGTGCCGAGAGCCATAGGATGCACAGGATCCGGCCGTGCGCCAAAGACAGCCGTGTGTGCAATTATGGATGTTCGAGTCGTGGAGCTATAGTTAAGGGCCGTTCGGGCTCTCGGGTGATGACAAACATTGTGGTGGTGAGGCCAGAGGTGTCAAAACGCCTTAACCATGGCATACGGTCATGCTTGACCTAGTGTCAAGAGCTCAGTAGGACACGCAGGAACCGGGCCGTGCGGTAGCATAGTCGTGTGTGCAAATATGGCGCTTCTAGAGCCGTGGAGCCATGGTTAAGGGCCATTCGGGTTCTCAGGGGGCAACAAATGCCGTGGTGGAGAGGCCAAGGTGTCAAAATGCCTTAACCATGGTGCATGGGCGTGCTTGACTTGGTGCGAGGAGCCGTAGGATGCGCAGGAACCGACCGTGCGGCAAAGATGGTCGTGTGTGCAAATATGGCGCTCGGAGCCGTGGAGCCGAGGTTAAGGGCCGTTCGTGCTCTCGAGCGATGGCAAACGCTATGGTAGAGAGGCCAGAGGTGTCAAAATGCCTTAACCATGGCGTACGGGCATGCTTGACTCAAGCCGGAGCCATAGGATGCGTTGAACCGACCGTGCGGCAAAGATGGTCGTGTGTGCAAATATGGCGCTTTTGGAGCCGTGGAGCCATGGTTAAGGGCCCTTCGGCTCTCGGTGATGAAAACTCTATGGTGGAGAGGTGAGAGGCATCAAAATGGCTTAACCATGGCGTACGGCGTGCTTGACCCGGTGCCGAGAGCCGTAGGATGCACAGATCCGACCGGCGGCAAAGACAAGCCGTGTGTGCAATTATGGATGTTCTCGAGTCGTGGAGCTATAGTTAAGGGCCGTTCGGCTCTCGGTGATGACAAATATTGTGGTGGTGAGGCCAGAGGCATCAAAACGCCTTAACCATGGCATACGGTCGTGCTTGACCTAGTGTCAAGAGCTATAGGACACGCACGAACCGGCCGGCGGTAGCATAGTCGTGTGTGCAAATATGGCGCTTCTAGAGCCGTGGAGCCATGGTTAAGGGCCATTCGGTTCTCGCGGTAACAAACGCTGTGGTGGAGAGGCCAAAGGTGTTAAAATGCCTTAACCATGGTGCATGGGCGTGCTTGACTTGGTGCGAGGAGCCGTAGGACGTAGGAACCGACCGTGCGGCAAAGAAAAGGTCGTGTGTGCAAATATGGCGCTTCGGAGCCGTGGAGCCGAGGTTAAGGGCCGTTCGTGCTCTCGAGCGATGGCAAACGCTATGGTAGAGAGGCCAGAGGTGTCAAAATGCCTTAACCATGGCGTACGGGCATGCTTGACTCGCCGAGAGCCATAGGATGCGTTGGAACCGACCGTGCGGCAAAGATGGTCGTGTGTGCAAATATGGCGCTTTGGACCATGGAGCCATGGTTAAGGGCCCTTCAGTGCTCTCGGGTGATGAAAACTCTATGGTGGAGAGGTGAGAGGCATCAAAATGGCTTAACCATGGCGTACGGGCGTGCTTGACCCGGTGCCGAGAGCCGTAGGATGCACAGATCCGGCCGTGCGGCAAAGACACAGGTGTGTGCAATTATGGATGTTCTGAGTCGTGGAGCTATAGTTAAGGGCCGTTCGGGCTCTCGTGATGACAAACATTGTGGTGGTGAGGCCAGAGGTGTCAAAACGCCTTAACCATGGCATACGGTCGTGCTTGACCTAGTGTCGAGAGCTATAGGACATGCAGGAACCGGCTGTGCGGTAGCATAGTCGTGTGTGCAAATATGGCAGCTTCTAGAGCCGTGGAGCCATGGTTAAGGGCCATTCGGGTTCTCGGGGCAACAAATGCTATGGTGGAGAGGCCAAAGGTGTTAAAACGCCTTAACCATGGTGCATGGGCGTGCTTGACTTGGTGCGAGGAGCCGTAGGACGCAGGAACCGGGGCCGTGCGGGCAAAGAAAGTCGTGTGTGCAAATATGGCGCTTCCGGAGCCGTGGAGCCGAGGTTAAGGGCCGTTCGTGCTCTTGAGCGATGACAAACGCTATGGTAGAGAGGCCAGAGGTGTCAAAATGCCTTAACCATGGCGTACGGGCATGCTTGACTCGCCGGGAGCCATAGGACGCGTTGAACCGACCATGCGGCAAAGATGGTCGTGAGTGTGCAAATGTGGCGCTTTGGAGCCGTGGAGCCATGGTTAAGGGCCCTTCGTGCTCTCGGTGATGGAAAACTCTATGGTGGAGAGGTGAGAGGCATCAAAATGGCTTAACCATGGCGTACGGGTGTGCTTGAACCGGTGCCGAGAGCCGTAGGATGCACAGGATCCGGCCGTGCGCCGCAAGACACGCCGTGTGTGCAATTATGGATGTTCTCGAGTCGTGGAGCTATAGTTAAGGGCCGTTCGGGCTCTCGGGTGATGACAAACATTGTGGTGGTGAGGCCGAGGTGTCAAAACGCCTTAACCATGGCATACGGTCATGCTTGACCTAGTGTCAAGAGCAGTAGGACACGCACGAACCGGGCCGTGCGGTAGCATAGTCGTGTGTGCAAATATGGCGCTTCTAGAGCGGTGGAGCCATGGTTAAGGGCCATTCGGGTTCTTGGGCGGCAACAAATGCTGTGGTGGAGAGGCCAGAGGTGTCAAAATGCCTTAACCATGGTGCATGGGCGTGCTTGACTTGGTGCGAGGAGCCGTAGGATGCGTTGGAACCGACCGTGCGGCAGCATGGTCGTGTGTGCAAATATGGCAGTTTTGCAGCCGTGGAGCCGAGGTTAAGGGCCGTTCAGGCTCTCGAGCGATGGCAAACGCTATGGTAGAGAGGCCAGAGGTGTCAAAATGCCTTAACCATGGCGTACGGCATGCTTGACTCGCCGGAGCCATAGGATGCGTTGGAACCGACCGTGCGGCAAAGATGGTCGTGTGTGCAAATATGGCAGTTTTGGAGCCGTGGAGGCATGGTTAAGGGCCCTTCGTGCTCTCGGGTGATGAAAACTCTATGGTGGAGAGGTGAGAGGCATCAAAATGGCTTAACCATGGCGTACGGGCGTGCTTGACCCGGTGCCGAGAGCCGTAGGATGCACAGGATCCGGCCGTGCGGCAAAGACACATTTACCGTGTGTGCAATTATGGATGTTCTAGAGTCGTGGAGCTATAGTTAAGGGCCGTTCGGCTCTCGGTGATGACAAACATTGTGGTGGTGAGGCCAGAGGCATCAAAACGCCTTAACCATGGCATACGGTCATGCTTGACCTAGTGTCAAGAGCTATAGGACACGCACGAACCGGGCCGTGCGGTAGCATAGTCGTGTGTGCAAATATGGCGCTTCTAGAGCCGTGGAGCCATGGTTAAGGGCCATTCGGGTTCTCAAAGGCAACAAACGCTGTGGTGGAGAGGCCAAAGGTGTCAAAATGCCTTAACCATGGCGTGCATGGGCGTGCTTGACTTGGTGCGAGGAGCCATAGGATGCGTTGGAACCGACCGTGCGGGGCAAAGAAAGGTCGTGTGTGCAAATATGGCGCTCGAGCCGTGGAGCCGAGGTTAAGGGCCGTTCGTGCTCTCGAGCGATGGCAAACGCTATGGTAGAGAGGCCAGAGGTGTCAAAATGCCTTAACCATGGCGTACGGGCATGCTTGACTCGCCGGAGCCATAGGATGCGTTGGAACCGACCATGCGGCAGATGGTCGTGTGTGCAAATGTGGCGCTTTTACCGCCGTGGAGCCATGGTTAAGGGCCCTTCGTGCTCTCGGTGATGGAAAACTCTATGGTGGAGAGGTGAGAGGCATCAAAATGGCTTAACCATGGCGTACGGGTGTGCTTGAACCGGTGCCGAGAGCCGTAGGATGCACAGATCCGGCCGTGCGGCAAAGACAACAGTGTGCAATTATGGATGTTCTGAGTCGTGGAGCTATAGTTAAGGGCCGTTCGGGCTCTCGGTGATGACAAACATTGTGGTGGTGAGGCCAGAGGTGTCAAAACGCCTTAACCATGGCATACGGTCATGCTTGACCTAGTGTCGAGAGCTATAGGACACGCAGGAACCGGGCCGTGCGGTAGCATAGTCGTGTGTGCAAATATGGCGCTCTAGAGCGGTGGAGCCATGGTTAAGGGCCATTCGGGTTCTTGGGCGGCAACAAATGCTATGGTGGAGAGGCCAAAGGTGTCAAAATGCCTTAACCATGGTGCATGGGCGTGCTTGACTTGGTGCGAGGAGCCGTAGGATGCGCATAGGAACCGGGCCGTGCGGCAAAAAAAGTCGTGTGTGCAAATATGGCGCTTCGGAGCCGTGGAGCCGAGGTTAAGGGCCGTTCGTGCTCTCGAGCGACGGCAAACGCTATGGTAGAGAGGCCGAGGTGTCAAAATGCCTTAACCATGGCGTACGTGCATGCTTGACTCGTAGCCGGAGCCATAAATGCGTTGGAACCGACCATGCGGCAGCATGGTCGAGTGTGCAAATATGGCAGTTTTGGAGCCGTGGAGGCATGGTTAAGGGCCCTTCGTGCTCTCGGGTGATGGAAAACTCTATGGTGGAGAGGTGAGAGGCATCAAAATGGCTTAACCATGGCGTACGGCGTGCTTGACCCGGTGCCGAGAGCCATAGGATGCATAGGATCCGACCGTGCGCAAAGACAAGACAAGCCGTGTGTGCAATTATGGATGTTCGAGTCGTGGAGCTATAGTTAAGGGCCGTTCGGGCTCTCGGTGATGACAAACATTGTGGTGGTGAGGCCAGAGGCATCAAAATGCCTTAACCATGGCATACGGTCATGCTTGACCTAGTGTCAAGAGCTATAGGACACGCACGAACCGGGCCGGCGGTAGCATAGTCGTGTGTGCAAATATGGCGCTTCTAGAGCCGTGGAGCCATGGTTAAGGGCCATTCGGTTCTCAGGCGGCAACAAATGCTGTGGTGGAGAGGCTAGAGGTGTCAAAATGCCTTAACCATGGTGCATGGGCATGCTTGACTTGGTGCGAGGAGCCATAGGATGCGTTGGAACCGACCGTGCGGCAAAGATGGTCGTGTGTGCAAATATGGCAGCTTTGGAGCCGTGGAGCCAAGGTTAAGGGCCGTTCGTGCTCTCGAGCAATGGCAAACGCTATGGTAGAGAGGCCGAGGTGTCAAAATGCCTTAACCATGGCGTACGGGCATGCTTGACTCAGAGCCGAGAGCCATAGGATGCGTTGGAACCGACCGTGCGGGCAAAGATGGTCGTGTGTGCAAATATGGCGCTTTTGGAGCCGTGGAGCCATGGTTAAGGGCCCTTCGTGCTCTCGGGTGATGAAAACTCTATGGTGGAGAGGTGAGAGGCATCAAAATGGCTTAACCATGGCGTACGGGCGTGCTTGACCCGGTGCCGAGAGCCGTAGGATGCACAGATCCGGACTGCGCGCAGCAAAGACATTCCGTGTGTGCAATTATGGATGTTCTGAGTCGTGGAGCTATAGTTAAGGGCCGTTCGGGCTCTCGGTGATGACAAACATTGTGGTGGTGAGGCCAGAGGCATCAAAACGCCTTAACCATGGCATACGGTCATGCTTGACCTAGTGTCGAGAGCTATAGGACACGCACGAACCGGGCCGTGCGGTAGCATAGTCGTGTGTGCAAATATGGCAGCTCTAGAGCCGTGGAGCCATGGTTAAGGGCCATTCGGGTTCTCGGCGGCAACAAACGCTGTGGTGGAGAGGCCAAAGGTGTTAAAATGCCTTAACCATGGTGCATGGGCATGCTTGACTTGGTGCGAGGAGCCGTAGGATGCGCATAGGAACCGACCGTGCGGCAAAGAAAGTCGTGTGTGCAAATATGGCGCTTCGAGCCGTGGAGCCGAGGTTAAGGGCCGTTCAGCGTGCTCGAGCGATGACAAACGCTATGGTAGAGAGGCCGAGGTGTCAAAATGCCTTAACCATGGCGTACGGGCATGCTTGACTCGCCGAGAGCCATAGGATGCGTTGAACCGACCGTGCGGCAAAGATGGTCGTGTGTGCAAATATGGCAGCTTTGGCCCGTGGAGCCATGGTTAAGGGCCCTTCGTGCTCTCGGTGATGAAAAACTCTATGGTGGAGAGGTGAGAGGCATCAAAATGGCTTAACCATGGCGTACGGGTGTGCTTGAACCGGTGCCGAGAGCCGTAGGATGCACAGATCCGGCCGTGCGCAAAGACAACCGTGTGTGCAATTATGGATGTTCGGAGTCGTGGAGCTATAGTTAAGGGCCGTTCGGGCTCTCGGTGATGACAAACATTGTGGTGGTGGGGCTAGAGGTGTCAAAACGCCTTAACCATGGCATACGGTCGTGCTTGACCTAGTGTCGAGAGCCGTAGGACACGTAGGAACCGGGCCGTGCGGTAGCATAGTCGTGTGTGCAAATATGGCAGCTTCTAGAGCGGTGGAGCCATGGTTAAGGGCCATTCGGTTCTTGGGCGGCAACAAATGCCGTGGTCGAGAGGCCAAAGGTGTCAAAATGCCTTAACCATGGTGCATGGGCGTGCTTGACTTGGTGCGAGGAGCCGTAGGATGCGCATAGGAACCGACGTGCGGCAAAGAAAGTCGTGTGTGCAAATATGGCGCTTCGGGAGCCGTGAGCCGAGGTTAAGGGCCGTTCGTGCTCGAGTGATGGCAAACGCTATGGTAGAGAGGCCGAGGTGTCAAAATGCCTTAACCATGGCGTACGGGCATGCTTGACTCGAGCCGGAGCCATAGGATGCGTTGAACCGACCGTGCGGGCAAAGATGGTCGAGTGTGCAAATATGGCGCTTTGGAGCCGTGGAGCCATGGTTAAGGGCCCTTCAGCTCTCGGTGATGGAAAACTCTATGGTGGAGAGGTGAGAGGCATCAAAATGGCTTAACCATGGCGTACGGCGTGCTTGACCCGGTGCCGAGAGCCATAGGATGCACAGGATCCGACCGTGCGGCAAAGACAACCGTGTGTGCAATTATGGATGTTCGAGTCGTGGAGCTATAGTTAAGGGCCGTTCGGGCTCTCGGTGATGACAAACATTGTGGTGGTGAGGCCGAGGCATCAAAATGCCTTAACCATGGCATACGGTCATGCTTGACCTAGTGTCAAGAGCCAGAGGACACGCAGGAACCGGGCCGGCGGTAGCATAGTCGTGTGTGCAAATATGGCGCTTCTAGAGCGGTGGAGCCATGGTTAAGGGCCATTCGGTTCTCGCGGCAACAAATGCTGTGGTGGAGAGGCTAGAGGTGTCAAAATGCCTTAACCATGGCATGGGCGTGCTTGACTTGGTGCGAGGAGCCATAGGATGCGTAGGAACCGACCGTGCGGCAAAGAATGGTCGTGTGTGCAAATATGGCGCTCTCGGGAGCCGTGGAGCCGAGGTTAAGGGCCGTTCGTGCTCTCGAGTGATGGCAAACGCTATGGTAGAGAGGCCAGAGGTGTCAAAATGCCTTAACCATGGCGTACGGGCATGCTTGACTCGAGCCGGAGCCATAGGATGCGTTGGAACCGACCGTGCGGCAAAGATGGTCGTGTGTGCAAATATGGCAGTTTTGGAGCCGTGGAGCATGGTTAAGGGCCCTTCGGCTCTCGGTGATGGAAAACTCTATGGTGGAGAGGTGAGAGGCATCAAAATGGCTTAACCATGGCGTACGGGCGTGCTTGACCCGGTGCCGAGAGCCATAGGATGCACAGATCCGACCGTGCGCAAAGACAACAGTGTGTGCAATTATGGATGTTCCGAGTCGTGAGCTATAGTTAAGGGCCGTTCGGCTCTCGGGTGATGACAAACATTGTGGTGGTGAGGCCGAGGCATCAAAACGCCTTAACCATGGCATACGGTCATGCTTGACCTAGTGTCGAGAGCGTAGGACACGCAGAACCGGCCGTGCGGTAGCATAGTCGTGTGTGCAAATATGGCAGCTTCTAGAGCCGTGAGCCATGGTTAAGGGCCATTCGGTTCTCAGGCGGCAACAAATGCTGTGGTGGAGAGGCCAAAGGTGTCAAAATGCCTTAACCATGGTGCATGGGCGTGCTTGACTTGGTGCGAGGAGCCATAGGATGCGTAGGAACCGGCCGTGCGGGCAAAGATGGTCGTGTGTGCAAATATGGCGCTTCCGGGAGCCGTGGAGCCGAGGTTAAGGGCCGTTCGTGCTCTCGAGCGATGGCAAACGCTATGGTAGAGAGGCCGAGGTGTCAAAATGCCTTAACCATGGCGTACGGGCATGCTTGACTCAGTGCCGGAGCCATAGGATGCGTTGGAACCGACCATGCGGCAAAGATGGTCGTGTGTGCAAATATGGCGCTTTGGAGCCGTGGAGCCATGGTTAAGGGCCCTTCGGCTCTTGGGTGATGGAAAACTCTATGGTGGAGAGGTGAGAGGCATCAAAATGGCTTAACCATGGCGTACGGGCGTGCTTGAACCGGTGCCGAGAGCCGTAGGATGCACAGGATCCGGCCGTGCGCCAAAGACAACGTGTGTGCAATTATGGATGTTCTGAGTCGTGAGCTATAGTTAAGGGCCGTTCGGGCTCTCGGTGATGACAAACATTGTGGTGGTGAGGCCGAGGCATCAAAATGCCTTAACCATGGCATACGGTCATGCTTGACCTAGTGTCGAGAGCTATAGGACACGCACGAACCGGCCAGTGCGGTAGCATAGTCGTGTGTGCAAATATGGCGCTTCTAGAGCTGTGGAGCCATGGTTAAGGGCCATTCGGGTTCTCGGGCATAAACGTAATAAAAACGCTGTGGTGGAGAGGCCAAAGGTGTCAAAATGCCTTAACCATGGTGCATGGGCGTGCTTGACTTGGTGCGAGGAGCCGTAGGATGCGTAGGAACCGGCCGTGCGGCAAAGAAAAAGTCGTGTGTGCAAATATGGCGCTTCGAGCCGTGGAGCCGAGGTTAAGGGCCGTTCGTGCTCTCGAGCGATGACAAACGCTATGGTAGAGAGGCCGAGGTGTCAAAATGCCTTAACCATGGCGTACGGGCATGCTTGACTCGCCGGAGCCATAGGATGCGTTGAACCGACCATGCGGGCAAAGATGGTCGTGTGTGCAAATGTGGCGCTTTGGACCGCCGTGGAGCCATGGTTAAGGGCCCTTCGTGCTCTCGGTGATGGAAAACTCTATGGTGGAGAGGTGAGAGGCATCAAAATGGCTTAACCATGGCGTACGGGTGTGCTTGAACCGGTGCCGAGAGCCGTAGGATGCACAGATCCGGCCGTGCGCAAAGACAAGCCGTGTGTGCAATTATGGATGTTCGAGTCGTGGAGCTATAGTTAAGGGCCGTTCGGGCTCTCGGGTGATGACAAACATTGTGGTGGTGAGGCCAGAGGTGTCAAAATGCCTTAACCATGGCATACGGTCATGCTTGACCTAGTGTCGAGAGCTATAGGACACGCAGGAACCGGGCAGGCGGTAGCATAGTCGTGTGTGCAAATATGGCGCTTCTAGAGCTGGTGGAGCCATGGTTAAGGGCCATTCGGGTTCTTGGGCGGCAACAAATGCTGTGGTGGAGAGGCCAAAGGTGTCAAAATGCCTTAACCATGGTGCATGGGCGTGCTTGACTTGGTGCGAGGAGCCGTAGGATGCGTTGGAACCGGCCGTGCGGCAAAGAAAGTCGTGTGTGCAAATATGGCGCTTTACGGAGCCGTGGAGCCGAGGTTAAGGGCCGTTCGTGCTCTCGAGCGATGGCAAACGCTATGGTAGAGAGGCCAGAGGTGTCAAAATGCCTTAACCATGGCGTACGGGCATGCTTGACTCAAAGCCGGAGCCATAGGATGCGTTGGAACCGACCACCATGCGGGCAAAGATGGTCGTGTGTGCAAATATGGCGCTTTTGGAGCCGTGAGCCATGGTTAAGGGCCCTTCGTGCTCTCGGGTGATGAAAACTCTATGGTGGAGAGGTGAGAGGCATCAAAATGGCTTAACCATGGCGTACGGGCGTGCTTGACCCGGTGCCGAGAGCCGTAGGATGCACAGATCCGGCCGTGCGCAAAGACAAGCCGTGTGTGCAATTATGGATGTTCTCGAGTCGTGGAGCTATAGTTAAGGGCCGTTCGGGCTCTCGGGTGATGACAAATATTGTGGTGGTGAGGCCGAGGTGTCAAAATGCCTTAACCATGGCATACGGTCGTGCTTGACCTAGTGTCGAGAGCTATAGGACATGCAGAACCGGGCCGTGCGGTAGCATAGTCGTGTGTGCAAATATGGCGCTTCTAGAGCCGGTGGAGCCATGGTTAAGGGCCATTCGGGTTCTTGGGCGGTAATAAACGCTGTGGTGGAGAGGCCAAAGGTGTTAAAATGCCTTAACCATGGTGCATGGGCGTGCTTGACTTGGTGCGAGGAGCCGTAGGACGCATAGGAACCGGCGTGCGGCAAAGAAAGTCGTGTGTGCAAATATGGCGCTTCCGGAGCCGTGGAGCCGAGGTTAAGGGCCGTTCGTGCTCTCGAGCGACGGCAAACGCTATGGTAGAGAGGCCGAGGTGTCAAAATGCCTTAACCATGGCGTACGGGCATGCTTGACTCAAGGCCGAGAGCCATAGGATGCGTTTGAACCGACCGTGCGGCAAAGATGGTCGTGTGTGTGCAAATATGGCGCTTTGGAGCCGTGAGCCATGGTTAAGGGCCCTTCGTGCTCTCGGGTGATGAAAACTCTATGGTGGAGAGGTGAGAGGCATCAAAATGGCTTAACCATGGCGTACGGGCGTGCTTGACCCGGTGCCGAGAGCCGTAGGATGCACAGATCCGGCCGTGCAAAGACAAGCCGTGTGTGCAATTATGGATGTTCGAGTCGTGGAGCTATAGTTAAGGGCCGTTCGGGCTCTCGGTGATGACAAATATTGTGGTGGTGAGGCCAGAGGTGTCAAAATGCCTTAACCATGGCATACGGTCGTGCTTGACCTAGTGTCGAGAGCTATAGGACATGCAGAACCGGCCGTGCGGTAGCATAGTCGTGTGTGCAAATATGGCAGCTTCTAGAGCCGTGGAGCCATGGTTAAGGGCCATTCGGGTTCTCGGGGCGGTAATAAACGCTGTGGTGGAGAGGCCAAAGGTGTAAAATGCCTTAACCATGGTGCATGGGCGTGCTTGACTTGGTGCGAGGAGCCGTAGGACGCATAGGAACCGACCGTGCGGCAAAGAAAAAGTCGTGTGTGCAAATATGGCGCTTCGGGAGCCGTGGAGCCGAGGTTAAGGGCCGTTCGTGCTCTCGAGCGACGACAAACGCTATGGTAGAGAGGCCGAGGTGTCAAAATGCCTTAACCATGGCGTACGGGCTTGCTTGACTCGGCCGGAGCCATAGGATGCGTTGGAACCGACCATGCGGCAAAGATGGTCGTGTGTGCAAATGTGGCGCTTTTGCGCCGTGGAGCCATGGTTAAGGGCCCTTCAGGCTCTCGGGTGATGGAAAACTCTATGGTGGAGAGGTAGAGGCATCAAAATGGCTTAACCACGGTGTACGGGTGTGCTTGAACCGGTGCCGAGAGCCGTAGGATGCACAGGATCCGGCCGTGTGCCAGCACAGTCGTGTGTGCAATTATGGATGTTCTGGAGTCGTGGAGCTATAGTTAAGGGCCGTTCGGGCTCTCGGGTGATGACAAACATTGTGGTAGTGGGGCCAGAGGTGTCAAAACGCCTTAACCATGGCATACGGTCATGCTTGACCTAGTGTCGGGAGCTGTAGGACACGTAGGAACCGGCTGTGCGGTAGCATAGTCGTGTGTGCAAATATGGCAGTTCTAGAGCGGTGGAGCCATGGTTAAGGGCCATTCGGGTTCTTGGGCGGCAACAAATGCTGTGGTCGAGAGGCCAGCGGTGTCAAAATGCCTTAACCATAGTGCATGGGCGTGCTTGACTTGGTGCGAGGAGCCGTAGGATGCGCAGGAACCGGCCGTGCGGCAAAGAAAGTCGTGTGTGCAAATATGGCGCTTCGGGAGCCGTGGAGCCGAGGTTAAGTGCCGTTCGTGCTCTCGAGTGATGGCAAACGCTATGGTAGAGAGGCCAAAGGTGTCAAAATGCCTTAACCATGGCGTACGTGCATGCTTGACTCGGAGCCGGGAGCCATAAAATGCGTTGGAACCGACCGTGTGGCAAAGATGGTCGAGTGTGCAAATATGGCAGCTTTTGGAGCCGTGGATGCATGGTTAAGGGCCCTTCGTGCTCTCGGGTGATGGAAAACTCTATGGTGGAGAGGTGAGAGGCATCAAAATGGCTTAACCATGGCGTACGGCGTGCTTGACCCGGGTGCCGAGAGCCATAGGATGCACAGATCCGACCGTGCGGCAAAGACAATCGTGTGTGCAATTATGGATGTTCGAGTCGTGGAGCTGTAGTTAAGGGCCATTCGTGCTCTCGGGTGATGACAAACATTGTGGTGGTGAGGCCAGAGGCATCAAAACGCCTTAACCATGGCATACGGTCATGCTTGACCTAGTGTCAAGAGCCGTAGGACACGCACGAACCGGGCCGTGCGGTAGCATAGTCGTGTGTGCAAATATGGCAGTTCTAGAGCCGTGGAGCCATGGTTAAGGGCCATTCAGGTTCTCGAGCGGCAACAAATGCTGTGGTGGAGAGGCCAGAGGTGTCAAAATGCCTTAACCATGGCGTACGGGCATGCTTGACTTGGTGCGAGGAGCCATAGGACGCGTTGGAACCGACCGTGCGGGCAAAGATGGTCGTGTGTGCAAATATGGCGCTTCGGGAGCCGTGGAGCCAAGGTTAAGGGTCGTTCGTGCTCTCGAGCGATGGCAAACGCTATGGTAGAGAGGCCGAGGTGTCAAAATGCCTTAACCATGGCGTACGGCATGCTTGACTCGAGTGCCGAGAGCCATAGGATGCATTGGAACCGACCGTGCGGCAAAGATGGTCGTGTGTGCAAATATGGCGCTCTTGCAGCCGTGGAGCCGTGGTTAAGGGCCCTTCGGCTCTCCGGTGATGAAAAACTCTATGGTGGAGAGGTGAGAGGCATCAAAATGGCTTAACCATGGCGTACGGGCGTGCTTGACCCGGTGCCGAGAGCCGTAGGATGCACAGATCCGACCGTGCGGCAAAGACGTGTGTGCAATTATGGATGTTCTGAGTCGTGGAGCTATAGTTAAGGGCCGTTCGGGCTCTCGGGTGATGACAAATATTGTGGTGGTGAGGCCGAGGCGTCAAAACGCCTTAACCATGGCATACGGTCGTGCTTGACCTAGTGTCGAGAGCTATAGGACATGCAGGAACCGGGCCGTGCGGTAGCATAGTCGTGTGTGCAAATATGGCAGTTCTAGAGCCGTGGAGCCATGGTTAAGGGCCATTTGGGTTCTCGGGCGGTAATAAACACCGTGGTGGAGAGGCCAAAGGTGTTAAAATGCCTTAACCATGGTGCATGGGCGTGCTTGACTTGGTGCGAGGAGCCGTAGGACGATAGGAACCGCCGTGCGGCAAAGAAAGTCGTGTGTGCAAATATGGCGCCTTACGGGAGCCGTGGAGCCGAGGTTAAGGGCCGTTCGTGCTCTCGAGCGACGACAAACGCTATGGTAGAGAGGCCGAGGTGTCAAAATGCCTTAACCATGGCGTACGGGCTTGCTTGACTCAAGCCGAGAGCCATAGGACGTTTGGAACCGACCATGCGGCAAGATGGTCGTGTGTGCAAATGTGGCGCTTTACCGCCGTGGAGCCATGGTTAAGGGCCCTTCGTGCTCTCGGGTGATGGAAAACTCTATGGTGGAGAGGTAGAGGCATCAAAATGGCTTAACCATGGCGTACGGGTGTGCTTGAACCGGTGCCGAGAGCCGTAGGATGCACAGGATCCGGCCGTGCGCCAAAGACAAATGTGTGTGCAATTATGGATGTTCTGAGTCGTGGAGCTATAGTTAAGGGCCGTTCGGGCTCTCGGTGATGACAAACATTGTGGTAGTGGGGCCGAGGTGTCAAAACGCCTTAACCATGGCATACGGTCATGCTTGACCTAGTGTCGGAGCCGTAGGACACGTAGGAACCGGGCCGTGCGGTAGCATAGTCGTGTGTGCAAATATGGCAATTCTAGAGCGGTGGAGCCATGGTTAAGGGCCATTCGGGTTCTTGGGCGGCAACAAATGCTGTGGTCGAGAGGCCAGCGGTGTCAAAATGCCTTAACCATAGTGCATGGGCGTGCTTGACTTGGTGCGAGGAGCCGTAGGATGCGCAGGAACCGACCGTGCGGGCAAAGAAAGTCGTGTGTGCAAATATGGCGCTCGGAGCCGTGGAGCCGAGGTTAAGTGCCGTTCGTGCTCTCGAGTGATGGCAAACGCTATGGTAGAGAGGCCAAAGGTGTCAAAATGCCTTAACCATGGCGTACGGCATGCTTGACTCGGGCCGGAGCCATAAAATGCGTTGGAACCCACCGTGTGGCAGATGGTCGAGTGTGCAAATATGGCGTTTTGGAGCCGTGGATGCATGGTTAAGGGCCCTTCGTGCTCTCGGGTGATGGAAAACTCTATGGTGGAGAGGTGAGAGGCATCAAAATGGCTTAACCATGGCGTACGGGCGTGCTTGACCCGGTGCCGAGAGCCATAGGATGCACAGGATCCGACCGTGCGGCAGCACAGTCGTGTGTGCAATTATGGATGTTCTGGAGTCGTGGAGCTGTAGTTAAGGGCCATTCAGGCTCTCGGGTGACGACAAACATTGTGGTGGTGAGGCCCGAGGCATCAAAACGCCTTAACCATGGCATACGGTCATGCTTGACCTGTGTCAAGAGCTGTAGGACACGCACGAACCGGCTGTGCGGTAGCATATTCGTGTGTGCAAATTTGGCAGTTCTAGAGCTGTGGAGCCATGGTTAAGGGCCATTCGGTTCTCGCGGCAACAAATGCTGTGGTGGAGAGGCTAGAGGTGTCAAAATGCCTTAACCATGGCGTACGGGCATGCTTGACTCGGTGCCGGAGCCATAGGATGCGTTGGAACCGACCGTGCGGCAAAGCATGGTCGTGTGTGCAAATATGGCGTTCGGGAGCCGTGGAGCCAAGGTTAAGGGTCGTTCGTGCTCTCGAGCGATGGCAAACGCTATGGTAGAGAGGCCAGAGGTGTCAAAATGCCTTAACCATGGCGTACGGGCATGCTTGACTCAGTGCCGAGAGCCATAGGATGCATTGGAACCGACCGTGCGGCAGCATGGTCGTGTGTGCAAATATGGCAGTCTTGCAGCCGTGGAGCCACGGTTAAGGGCCCTTCGTGCTCTCCGGTGATGAAAACTCTATGGTGGAGAGGTGAGAGGCATCAAAATGGCTTAACCATGGCGTACGGGCGTGCTTGACCCGGTGCCGAGAGCCGTAGGATGCACAGGATCCGCCGTGCGGCAAAGACAGTCGTGTGTGCAATTATGGATGTTCTGAGTCGTGGAGCTATAGTTAAGGGCCGTTCGGGCTCTCGGGTGATGACAAATATTGTGGTGGTGAGGCCGAGGCGTCAAAACGCCTTAACCATGGCATACGGTCGTGCTTGACCTAGTGTCGAGAGCTATAGGACATGCAGGAACCGGCCGTGCGGTAGCAAAGTCGTGTGTGCAAATATGGCAGCTTCTAGAGCTGGGAGCCATGGTTAAGGGCCATTTGGGTTCTCGGGCGGTAATAAACACCGTGGTGGAGAGGCCAAAGGTGTTAAAATGCCTTAACCATGGTGCATGGGCGTGCTTGACTTGGTGCTAGGAGCCGTAGGACGATAGGAACCGGCCGTGCGCGGCAAAGAAAGTCGTGTGTGCAAATATGGCGTTCTGGAGCCGTGGAGCCGAGGTTAAGGGCCGTTCGTGCTCTCGAGCGACGACAAACGCTATGGTAGAGAGGCCGAGGTGTCAAAATGCCTTAACCATGGCGTACGGGCTTGCTTGACTCAAAGCCGGGAGCCATAGGACGCGTTGGAACCGACCATGCGGCAAAGATGGTCGTGTGTGCAAATGTGGCGCTTTACCGCGTGGAGCCATGGTTAAGGGCCCTTCAGGCTCTTGGGTGATGGAAAACTCTATGGTGGAGAGGTGAGAGGCATCAAAATGGCTTAACCATGGCGTACGGGTGTGCTTGAACCGGTGTCGAGAGCCGTAGGATGCACAGGATCTGGCCGTGCGCCAGCACAGTCGTGTGTGCAATTATGGATGTTCTGGAGTCGTGGAGCTATAGTTAAGGGCCGTTCGGGCTCTTGGGTGATGACAAACATTGTGGTGGTGGGGCCAGAGGTGTCAAAATGCCTTAACCATGGCATACGGTCGTGCTTGACCTAGTGTCGAGAGCTATAGGACACGTAGGAACCGGCTGTGCGGTAGCATAGTCGTGTGTGCAAATATGGCAGTTCTAGAGCGGTGGAGCCATGGTTAAGGGCCATTCGGGTTCTTGGGCGGCAACAAATGCTGTGGTCGAGAGGCCAGCGGTGTCAAAATGCCTTAACCATAGTGCATGGGCGTGCTTGACTTGGTGCGAGGAGCCGTAGGATGCGCAGGAACCGGCCGTGTGGCAGCAAAGTCGTGTGTGCAAATATGGCAGTTCTGGAGCCGTGGAGCCGAGGTTAAGTGCCGTTCAGGCTCTCGAGTGACGGTAAACACTATGGTAGAGAGGCCAGAGGTGTCAAAATGCCTTAACCATGGTGTACAGGCATGCTTGACTCAGAGCCGGGAGCCATAAAATGCGTTGGAACCGACCGTGCGGCAAAGATGGTCGAGTGTGCAAATATGGCGCTTTGGAGCCGTGGAGGCATGGTTAAGGGCCCTTCGTGCTCTTAGGTGATGGAAAACTCTATGGTGGAGAGGTGAGAGGCATCAAAATGGCTTAACCATGGCGTACATGTGCGTGCTTGACCCGGTGCCGAGAGCCATAGGATGCACAGATCCGACCGTGCGGCAAAGACAAGCCGTGTGTGCAATTATGGATGTTCGAGTCGTGGAGCTATAGTTAAGGGCCGTTCGGGCTCACGGGTGATGACAAACATTGTGGTGGTGGGGCCAGAGGTGTCAAAACGCCTTAACCATGGCATACGGTCGTGCTTGACCTAGTGTCGAGAGCTATAGGACACGTAGGAACCGGGCCGTGCGGTAGCATAGTCGTGTGTGCAAATATGGCGCTTCTAGAGCGGTGGAGCCATGGTTAAGGGCCATTCGGGTTCTTGGGCGGCAACAAATGCTGTGGTCGAGAGGCCGGGCGGTGTCAAAACGCCTTAACCATAGTGCATGGGCGTGCTTGACTTGGTGCGAGGAGCCGTAGGATGCGCAGGAACCGCCGTGCGGGCAAAGAAAGTCGTGTGTGCAAATATGGCGCTTCCGGAGCCGTGGAGCCATGGTTAAGTGCCATTCGCTCTCGAGTGACGGCAAATGCTATGGTAGAGAGGCCGGAGGGTGTCAAAATGCCTTAACCATGGCGTACATGTGCATGCTTGACTTAGAGCCGGAGCCATAAAATGCGTTGGAACCGACCGTGCGGCAAAGATGGTCGAGTGTGAAAATATGGCAGTTTTGGAGCCGTGAGGCATGGTTAAGGGCCCTTCGGCTCTCGTGATGGAAAACTCTATGGTGGAGAGGTGAGAGGCATCAAAATGGCTTAACCATGGCGTACGTGCGTGCTTGACCCAAAGGCCGAGAGCCATAGGATGCACAGGATCCGACCGTGCGGCAAAGACGCCGTGTGTGCAATTATGGATGTTCGAGTCGTGGAGCTGTAGTTAAGGGCCGTTCAGTGCTCTCGGTGATGACAAACATTGTGGTGGTGAGGCCGAGGCATCAAAACGCCTTAACCATGGCATACGGTCATGCTTGACCTAGTGTCAAGAGCTGTAGGACACGCACGAACCGGGCCGTGCGGTAGCATATTCGTGTGTGCAAATATGGCAATTCTAGAGCCGTGGAGCCATGGTTAAGGGCCATTCAGTTCTCAGTGGCAACAAACGCTGTGGTGGAGAGGCTAGAGGTGTCAAAATGCCTTAACCATGGCGTACGGGCATGCTTGACTCGGTGCCGGAGCCATAGGATGCGTTGGAACCGACCGTGCGGCAGCATGGTCGTGTGTGCAAATATGGCAGCTTCCGGGAGCCGTGCGGCCAAGGTTAAGGGCAGTTCAGGCTCTCGAGCGATGGCAAACACTATGGTAGAGAGGCCAGAGGTGTCAAAATGCCTTAACCATGGCGTACGGCATGCTTGACTCGGTGCCGAGAGCCATAGGCTGCGTTGGAACCGACCGTGCGGCAAAGATCGTCGTGTGTGCAAATATGGCGCTTTGCAGCCGTGGAGCCGTGGTTAAGGGCCCTTCGGCTCTCGGGTGATGAAAAACTCTATGGCGGAGAGGTGAGAGGCATCAAAATGGCTTAACCATGGCGTACGAGCCTCGCTTGACCCGGTGCCGAGAGCCGTAGGATCCACAGATCCGGCCGTGCGGCAAAGACAAGCGTGTGTGCAATTATGGATGTTCGAGTCGTGGAGCTATAGTTAAGGGCCGTTCGGGCTCTTGGGTGATGACAAATATTGTGGTGGTGAGGCCGAGGCATCAAAATGCCTTAACCATGGCATACGGTCATGCTTGACCTAGTGTCGAGAGCTATAGGACATGCAGAACCGGGCCGTGCGGTAGCATAGTCGTGTGTGCAAATATGGCGCTTCTAGAGCCGTGGAGCCATGGTTAAGGGCCATTCGGGTTCTTGGGCGGTAATAAACGCTGTGGTGGAGAGGCCAATGGTGTTAAAACGCCTTAACCATGGTGCATGGGCGTGCTTGACTTGGTGCGAGGAGCCGTAGGACGCATAGGAACCGGCCGCGCGGCAAAGAAAGTCGTGTGTGCAAATATGGCGCCTGGAGCCGTGGAGCCGAGGTTAAGGGCCGTTCGTGCTCTCGAGGGACAACAAACGCTATGGTAGAGAGGCCAGAGGTGTCAAAATGCCTTAACCATGGCGTACGAGCTTGCTTGACTCGCCGGAGCCATAGGACGCGTTGGAACCGACCATGCGGCAAAGATGGTCGTGTGTGCAAATGTGGCGCTTGTACCGCCGTGGAGCCATGGTTAAGGGCCCTTCGTGCTCTCGGGTGATGGAAAACTCTATGGTGGAGAGGTGAGAGGCATCAAAATGGCTTAACCATGGCGTACGGGTGTGCTTGAACCGGTGCCGAGAGCCGTAGGATGCACAGGATCCGGCCGTGCGCCGGACAAGCCGTGTGTGCAATTATGGATGTTCGAGTCGTGGAGCTATAGTTAAGGGCCGTTCGGGCTCTCGGGTGATGACAAACATTGTGGTGGTGGGGCTAGAGGTGTCAAAATGCCTTAACCATGGCATACGATCGTGCTTGACCTAGTGTCGAGAGCCGTAGGACACGTAGGAACCGGGCGTGCGGTAGCATAGTCGTGTGTGCAAATATGGCGCTTCTAGAGCGGTGGAGCCATGGTTAAGGGCCATTCGGGTTCTTAGGCGGCAACAAATGCTGTGGTAGAGAGGCCAGTGTCAAAACGCCTTAACCATAGTGCATGGGCGTGCTTGTCTTGGTGCGAGGAGCCGTAGGATGCGCAGAACCGGCCGTGCAAAGATCAAAGTCGTGTGTGCAAATATGGCGCTCGGGAGCCGTGGAGCCGAGGTTAAGTGCCGTTCGTGCTCTCGAGTGATGGCCAATGCTATGGTAGAGAGGCCGAGGTGTCAAAATGCCTTAACCATGGCGTACGTGCATGCTTGACTCGTAGCCGGAGCCATAAAATGCGTTGGAACCGACCGTGCGGCAATGGTCGAGTGTGCAAATATGGCGCTTTGGAGCCGTGGAGGCATGGTTAAGGGCCCTTCGTGCTCTCGTGTGATGGAAAACTCTATGGTGGAGAGGTGAGAGGCATCAAAATGTGTTAACACCAGAATTTGGTCGAAATATGATAGGTGGACCCGCAGGGAGCAGAGAAAGCAATTCGGCAAATGCGTATGCGGTCGGCTAATTCCTGTGTGTTTGGCAAATGATCACGCGGTCGGTAACGGCTTCATTTGAAGGCGAAAGAAGGAAAGATGAAGCTGACCAGAAAGGGAAGGAGTCATAATAGCCAAGGACTCCGATTATGGATAGAGTTAGCGTGTCTTTTTCTTTCCAATTTTGTTTAGATAGTTCGTAAACATGTAGAACTCCTGTTTCGTCCAGGGTATAAATATAAGCCCTCGACCATTGTAATAAGGGTTCACAACCAAATCAATACAACCGGCTACGCGCCACCCTTCGAGTCCTTTAGTCGTGTCGTCGAGTTCTTCGAGAGGGCCAATCGATCCGTCGACCTCCGTAAGTCCCGACAACCTTGCTATCATGTCTAGTATCGTGCGGCGGATTTAGATATGATGCAAGTAGTCTCATCCGTTTTGCTTAGTATCGTGCGGCGGATTTAAGCTTAATGATGGGAAGTTTTTGCTTGTGCCTTGTATCGTGCGGTGGATTAAGACATGAGTAAAAATAGTTATCGGCTCTCTTAGATTTGGCAAGATCTAATAGATTCATTAAGTTACCCCGTGTTGCATGCTTTTATATTTATTTTATATGTTTGCACACACTCTTTTGCCCAATCTAGATTGATACTCTTTCGGCTTGTTGATCGTTCCATTCATGCTTATTCAATATCGAGTAGATCAAGCTCACTTAGCCGAATTAGATCAATCTAGGTTGTTACATGTTGTGGGTTCATTCACGTTAGATGTAGATAAGCCTTGACAGACCGGGTACCGTGCGGCGTATGCAGTCTTTGGGTTACTCTAGAGCTAGTCATCCGGTGGACTAGAGATCGGTTTAATCTGATAGGTTTCTTTTACATGTTACTTGTTTGTTTCTTCTTCATGGACCCCGATTCGGCAATCTTGCCGATACGGTTATGCTTAAACATGTAGCGAGTATTTATAGAGCTGTTAGATAATTATGTGCTTTTAGCTCTTTATTGTTAGATTGTATCATGCGGTGGATTGATCTAGTAGTAAGGAGTGGTGTAAATTCATAGTGAGTGGTATCATGCGGTGGATTAGCTTGCTTGGGTTTATGCTCGACGGGTTTATGAAGACTAGACGTGCGGCAGACTAGTTGGAGTAGCCTATGCATGTGTTATTTAGTAGATTTATATTTATAAGCTACTTATTCTTAGTTATTAGTACTTGATGATGCTTTAAACCCGAAGACATGGTTTGATATGCTTTAATGATTTAATCTTGTTCAAACATGTCTTCATTTACTCGTATTCGGCAAGTTCGTTCTATTTACATCGCTTATGTTACTTTAGCCGAATGAACAAGAACTGTTGGTAGATAGCTTCTATAGCTATGTGTCGTCGTAAGTGGCTTCAGGGGCCGTAAAGATGGAACTGTCTGGTCTCACCCAAAGACGTTCCAGTTTATGATCTTACTATTTTATCCCTTGTCGATTTTCAGGTTAAATCGACTGGCACGCCACCGGATTCAGACGCCCGGGCACCCGATTGAAGCTAGGCTTTCCGGCTTGCTGTGTGTGAGACACAGTGCGCCACATTTTGTGTCAACACACTTTTTGGCACGCCCGGTGGGACCACTTTTCAGTCTGAAGATGAGTTCGGAAGTTGACAACAGTCACGTTCTGAATGTGACCTTGGACAAGCTGCAGCCAGAGCAACGCCAGATGGTAGAACAGGCAATGGAACAGTATCAGCAGAAATGTCTGATGTCTTTTTCCAAGAACAAGAGTGGCAGAGTGATCATCAAGCAATCACTGCCACGAGTTCTTCTTGCTGGTCAGTCTGATATTACTGACGAGGAGGAAATGCAGAGGGTGGTTGGAGCCATTTACAAAGCTATAGGAGACACTATGTTGAATCACAACACAGCTTTTCTGGGCACCTTCCGCAAAATCATGGCTGATACTTTTGGTCCAGCAGTTGATAAGCGCTTTGAAGAAAGATTTGGAGAGCTTGCTGGACCAGTGTACTTCAATACTCAGCAATCTTCAGGGAAGTCAACTGGAGGAGAAGAGATGATCGGTACAAGCAAGGATGGAGCTGTTCATGATGAAAAAGAGAAGCCTCCTGTGACCGAGCAGCAAACTTATGGTCAAGTAGCCTTTGGTACAACAACAGATATACCTGCATCAGCTTACAAGATTGCTCCAGTGGCAAACAGATTGCAGAAGAGTGTTTATGGAGATGGGTACAATGAGTTTACCGATTACAGTGCTCTGAGTGCTTTGCCGAATCCAGGGTACAGGAGTGCATTAGGAGCGCCATCCAGGAGACAGGGAGCGCAAGATGCAAATGATGTTCTCCTAAGCAGAATGGCCGATATGATGCAGAATCAGTTCGGCCTTAAGCCAAAGAATCCGACATATGCATACAAATCTCCTTTTCCAGAGTGGTACAATAGGGTAGCTCTTCCACCAAGAGTCAAGCCACCAACAGATTTGGCCAAGTTCTCTGGTCAAGATGACACCAGTACCATTGAGCACATCAGCAGATATCTGATGCAACTTGGAGAAGCTGCTGCTGATGAATCTTGGAGGATTAGATATTTTCCTATGTCTCTGACAGGGCCGGCTTTCACATGGTTTGCATCACTGCCGGCTAATTCCATTGGTACATGGGCAGAATTGGAGCAAAAATTCCATGCATATTTTTACACAGGAACCAATGAGAAGAAGATGGTTGATCTGTGGGCTATGAGGATGAAGACTACTGAAACACCAATGGAGTATCTTCGCAGATTCAGAGCGAAGAACATGTGCTATTCTCTGACTATTCCCGACGATCAGCTCGCACAATTGGTCATTGCAGGCATGCCGCCACATATCGAGGCAAGTTATTTGGCATGGAGTTCGAAGACCTTGGACAAAGCTTGCACGTAAATTGACGGCAATGAGCAATCAAGCCCAAGGGTTCAAGAGATGTTCGTTTTCGAAGAACAATGCAACCATTGACATGTATCGGGATTCCTAGAAGAAGCATCTCGAATATGAAGATGAAGATGAAGTAGCCGCCGTTGCACTGAACCGGCAAAAGAGCCTACTTTGGTCACCAACGATGGGTGAAGCAAGAAAAGGGATCTTATGACTTTGATGTTAGCAAGGAAGATAAGCTCTTTTTGTATCTGATTAAAGAGGGATGCATCAAGTTGCCAGAGGGACATCCTATGCTACGCCCTGAAGGGGTAAAGGATAAGAAGTACTGTGAGTTTCATGACACGGGTTCTCATCATATCAATGATTGCCGAGTGTTCGTAGTAAAGATTCAAGGCTATTCAAGATGGACACTTGAGATTTGATGGCAAGATGAAAGTAGACAAGAACCCGTTCCCTCGAACATGGTCTCTTTCTCTATAGGCATGGTGGATGCCATTGAATCCAAGGAAAAGGGAAAGATGAAGGTTCGACCTCGAAAGAGCCAAAGAGAGCGGTGCTTGTGGACCCCGATCGGCAAGTTACCAAAGAAGAAGTGCAGCAAGTTCAATTCGAAATAGCCGAACGTAGAAGGGTCAAACTTCGATGCAGCTAAAGGAAATTGCCGAATACACGCGAGCCAAAGCGCAAAGTTACAAGACGACACTTGTTGAATAAGTGTGTAGGGTCGAGATGGACTAGAGGGGGTGAATAGTCCTTCCTAAAAACTTACGCACCGGCTAACCGAAACAAATGCGGAATTAAAACTATCGGTCTAGCCAAGACTAACCCCCACTAACTACAACTCTAGTAGCACCTTGTAAAAGATTCTAAACAAGAAGCAAGGTGCTAAACTAGCTAGTGCTCACCTAAACAATTCTAGCTTGCAAGGTCACACAAACCTAAGCAACTAGTACTTTGCCACACCGGGAGCACCTACACAATTCTAATGAGCAAGAGCACAAAGCCAAACCTAAGCTCACTAGATGCTTAAGGACAAGGCTACACAAGCCGAACCCAAGAGTGCAATTTACTTAACTACACAAGCTAAGCAAAACACTTACACTACTTCTAGCTACACAAGCAAGAAGGTGCTCAACTAGCTACACAAGCAAAAGAGCACAAGAGCCACTACTCAAGCTACACAAGAATGTAACCAATGTAAATACAAGCTTGAGCTAGAGGGGATGCAAACCACCGTGAAGAGTGTACACACGAAGTCACGGCGGTGGCGAATCACCGGCGTAGAGACCAACCACCGCGCACACAATCACAAGGGAGGTCGAAGCCTCACACACAAGCACAAGGAGGTCGAAGCCTCGGCAATCACAAATCGACACACGATTTTTCCCCGGTTCACTTGGTCGCCACCAAGCTACGTCCGATTGTGGCGATACACCGACTTGGTGATGAGAAGGCCGCTCAAGTTGGCTCACTTTGCCAACAACCCTCCGGGGAGCCCCAACTCCAATCAACACAAGAACGGGATCCTCCAAGCCACGCTCAACTAGAGTAACCAATTCGCGCTCCGCGGAAAGGCTCAAGAACCCTCACAAATCCTCCTTCGGAGCACCGCACAATCTCCACGCGGTGCTTCAACGAAGTCTCTTGCCACCAAGCCGTCTAGGAGGTGGCGACCTCCAAGAGTAACAAGCACACCGACTTGCAACACGATCACCTAGTGCCACATGATGCAATCTCTCAAAGCAACGCACTAGAATCGCTCACTCACTCGATCGGATGATCACTCTCAAGCACAAGTGAGTAAAGGGCTCTCCAAGCACTCTCCAAGGTGGACACCAAGTCCCCAAGGTGCTCGGCCCGGCCAAGGCCGGCCAAGGTCTCTATTTATAGCCCCCATGGGCTAACTAGCCGTTGCCCCCACGGGCAGCTCCACAAAGCATGCGCCGGACGCGTCCGGAGCAAGCCGCCGGACGCCGGTCCGACGCTCCTCCGCGCTCCACGTGTCCGACCGTTCAAAGCCGACCGTTAAAGCCCCAACGGCTAGCAGCCGATCGCGCTAAGAAATCCCGCGCAACACGCGCCGGACGCTCAACAAGACACCGCCCGAGTCCGCGCCCGCGTCCGGCGTGCGTCCGGCCGAGCGATCGCTAGCGCGCTCCGGCTCGGAAGTTTCGGTCGGCGTCCGGCCACCGCCGGACGCGCCACCTCGAGTCCGGCGCTCGCCCGCCCGACCAGCCCGCCCACGCCAGCCACCATGCGCCGGACGCGTCCGCCCGCCCGGCGCGCGTCCGACGGTCGCGTCCCGGCGCCCAGTAAAACAACGTTTTCCAGCCCGCCGCGAACACCAACTTCTCCAACAATTTGCATCCGACGCAATAGAAAATAGGCCTCCAATTTTCCAGAAAACGCCGAATCCTGCAAACCAACGCACGATCAACGCCACCTTTGTAAATGTGCCAACACCACCAAGTGTACATCACCATGTGCATGTGTGTTAGCATTTTCACAATCATTTTTCAAAGGATTTTCTCTTGTTCTCACGCGCCACTCGATCCTAGCATGTCACAATGTTAGATCGCTCAAGTGGCACTAGATGACCGAGATGCAAACAAGTTTGCCCCTCTTGATAGTACGGCTATCAAACCTAAATCCGGTCATCAACTTCTCTACACTCCTCATGACCGGTGAAATGAAATGCCCTATAGCATACCTTTGCCTTGCGCATTTCCACTCTCACCGTCTTCCACCGAAGTGCCAATGCAACACATGCACCGACATGATCTCAAGTTGATATGATCCACTTCATATCATCATGCAACCTTCACGGTCCATCGATCTTGATCTCACTTGCTCTTCACCGCCTCATGGTCCATCGGAACCAAGTCTTGCCCGAGCTTCACCATCTCATGGTCCATCGCTCCACTGCCTCGACTTGTCCTTCACACACCCTCCGGTCTCGAGCCAAGCCTCATCTCGATCTTCACCATTGGTCACATGACTCCATGTCATGTCACATATGCAATGAAGCTCCTTCATCTCACATTCACCTGTGGACTAAATCCTCGTGTATTCTCATGATCACACAATTAGTCCACCTAAGTTGTCACTCAATTATCAAAACCAAACAAGGGACCTTTCAATCTCCCCCTTTTTGGTAATTGATGACAACTCTACAAAGATATGGAAATAAAGTTCATAGAGGACTCTATGTCACTTATCCAACAGCTTAAGCTCAATGTTGTGATTTGGATAAGTGTCACAAAGTCAACTTGGTAGTGATAGCTCCCCCTACATGTGTGCTCAAATGGTTTGGTTTCAAGCTTGCACACATGCATAGATATGGAAATTCTTGGGAGAGTAATCACTACTAAGTGATGCTAAGGCATATAGGATAAACCTTTGAAGCGTGATACCAATCGGAGTTGCACATTGGAGTTCATCCTTAGCATCATCATGGTTAGCTAGAAATCACTTGAAACAACACTAGAAACCCCGTGAGATCAACATTAGAAGCAAGGTTCTAGTACCAAGTGAAAGGAACACAAATGACTAGCTAAACCATCCTATGCATACTAGTTATCAAAACATCAATCAAGACTATGACTAGCATACACCACACAAGCATTGCATATTGAATTTAAAAACAATGCAAATGCAAGCAAGCACATGAATATGCACATATCAAATGCAATCAATCAAGTTCATGAGCTTGCTCCCCCTACTTGTGTGCTTCTCTTGTCCAAGAACTTTGATCCTCTTCAATGTTGCTCTTCTTGGTCTATGTCCATCTTCTTCGCCCCTTTGTATGCAACTTGCATATCTTTGTACCATTCTCTCCCCCTTTGTCATCAAAGACCATAAAAGGGTCCAAGACCGCTTGTATGATACTTCATGTAAGACAAACTTCTTGATGCAAAGGATTAGAGCTCGGGGTTGATGGTTGATTCTTGAATCTTCCTTTTGATGGACACACCATATGTTGGAATGACACCACTTGTAATCTTCACATGTAGTTGCATGAACCCACTTGTCACTATGCATTGGGCACTCCCCCTTTGTCATAGCACTAAAGATACCACATGTGTAGGTCACTTTCAAGATCTTTGCCTCTAATACCAATGAAGTGGGGCTCCTCCCCCTATGACAAAGCATGGGTCACACCAAATGACAATCTTGAGCAAATCTTCATTTGATCATTTAAAGTTGAGGATCCCTTGTGGAACCACCTTGTTGACATATGCATGAATACCACATTCTTGAACTAGATTGTTTTCATGAGCTTCTTTCTCTTGAACTTGAGCTAACTTGATTTGCACATGAGCTTCCAAGTCCGGTTTGAACCAATGACAAGCTTCTTCACACCTCTCTAGAAGGGTTATCTTGCCAATGTTGTACTTGTAGCTAATGTGCAATCCAAAGTAGATCAAGTACATGGGTTCACTAGCTCATGAACATGTTATATGTTGCCACTAGAACAAGTAAGGCATAGAAACAATAGTGACACCATATAAACATCAAAACCTTTTGATTTTTGATGAATGCTCCTAGATATCATGACTATATGCACTAAGCAAGTCCTTAGCAAAATATTTATGCATATGTCAATCAATGTCACCTTTGCTATCTTGAAGTAGAGGATAGTCATGAGATTCCAATTTCATTACTCCAATAGCAATGTGAAGTCCATTCAATAGCTTGGTGAAGCCAATAGATATCCATGAAGAATTGCATGCTTCACCCATATGAAATGAGAACCACTTATGATCAAGTGCATCTCTTGTTGTGGTTGGCTTGCATCTTCTCTTGATCTTTGCTTGCATGAGAGAACACCACAAGTAATATCACTTGATTTGTCATGTATTGCTCTCTATTTGGATGTTGCTTGCTTTCTTGATCAATCTTCTTGATATCTTCAACTAAGCATCTTGAATCCCCTTAGATCATCACCTCCATGTCGGCCTTCCAAGCTCACTTGTCAATCCCATCTCTCATGGGCGGCACACCTCCTCGATGGAGAGAAGCGATCTCACTAAGAACAATCCTAGACACTCAATTGAATTGTCATTCATTTGATTGATCCTTTGACTTGATAAGATGAAGTATCTTGAGTTCCTTTTTAAGTCCTTTTCTTTCTTGCTCTTGAGCTTGATCTTGATCTTCAATAAACCAAACATAGGTTCCTCAATCACTTGTAATCATGATTCCAACTTGAGGACCTTTCAATGTGAGTGACACTTGATATATCCAATATTTGTCACTTTTCTGGCAGATTCTGCAACCTTCAAAGATTGACTCATATCTCCCAATGTATAGCTCCAAATGACATGAAATTTGGTCGACATGAGCATCACTAAGTCTTCATTCAGCTGTAAAAATTTGAGCTTCATTGGCCTTCTAGATTGCTGCCAGATATCACATCTTCCCACACTGCTACATGCTGAAAACTGCTGCACTATAGCTGGTAAAGACTACTCCAAAACTTGGTAGCACATGATCTTCCAATAGCAAGCTTCAACTCATTACAATTGCAAGCCATCACATATGACAATTGATCACCACAACTTGAATCATGCACTTGTATATTTTAGCACTTGGAATTCACTTGTCATGACTTGGCATTGGGATAAGAATAGCACTAAGCTTCAATACTTGATTCATTCACATGATGAAGGATATGAGCTCAATTGAATCAAGCCTCCAATGCCATGGTACCTACAAACATTCATCCACTTGTTGATGGTACCCAAACTAGTTTGGGTCCTCTCAAGTTAGGAGCAACATACTTAGGCAAAGCCTTAGTATGAGTAGCGGGATGTTTTGCAATAGCAACCGAAGAGGTACCATTACCATCCTTTCTAAGCATATTAGTATCATCAATTGAACTAAGCTTAGAAGTTTTACCTAGGGGACATGAATATGCCATGTGTCCCCTTTCCCGGCATGAATAGCATCTTCTCTTTGCTTGAGCCTTTTCTTCATTGCTCATGTGATGCTCTTCATGGTCTTGCCTCTCATGAGTTGCTTGAGCCTTCTTCTCAAGCTTGTTGGAACACTTTGAGGCAAAGTGTCCCATGTCACCACACTTGAAGCACTTGATGTGAGCATGAGTGTTCTTCTCTTGAATCTTGCTCATCATCATCTTGGCATCTTGGATATGAGTTGGATGCCTTGCTCTTCCACCCCTTCTTGTCTTCTTCTTCATCATCTTCAAGTCATCAACTTTGGCTTCATGGTTGATCTTGACTTGAGCTTGGGGTGTTGATCTTGGCTCAACTTGAGGCTTCTTGGTAGGGCAATCCTTGGCTAGATGTCCCATTTCACGGCATTTGAAGCACATGAAATGAGATAGTTTCTCTTCTTCTAGCTTCTTCATTGTTCTCTCAAATTTCTTCTTACCCCATCTTTTGCCTTTGATGTTGGTGTTGTTGTAGTTGATGCCATTCAAATTGCCATACTTCTTGTAACTCTCCAAGAGTTGAGAGTGAGAGACTTTTGGCAATCCACCCAACCCAACATTCTTCTTGTTGTAGCCAAGACCACTCATGTCACCATATCTTCTCTTGTTCTTCAACAAATGATCAAGAGCGACATGAGAGTTGGTCCACCTCTCTAGCTTGTTGCTCAAATTCTTCACTTCATTCTTGAGCTCATTGTTCTCCTTCAAAAGGTTAGTCTCACAAGACATAGAAGAAGAACAAGCATCTATATGTGAAGGACATGGCATAGATAATAAATCAACACAAGAGGTGGATACATGCTTCTTGCCTACATCACAAGGGTTAGTAACATGTGATTGATCATTTGACCCAAGTGATGAGCTCTCACTAGTTTTAGCTTCTTCATTGCAAAACTTCTTAGTGAGAAAAGCATGTTCTTGCACCAAGTTATCATGAGCAACACTAAGTTCCTCATGAGCCAATTTTAGCACATCATGTGAACAAGTAGTAACATAAAGTAGATGCTCTTGTTGTTCACATGTGTTCTTTAGAAGAGAGTTTTCCTTTTCCAATTTGCTTGTTTTAGCAAACTCCTTTTCTAAAGCTATTGACAACTTAAACACAAGCTCAAGACTTGGATCATCACAATCAAAGATCATATTGCCAATTTTTACCTTGCGGTCACCATGTGACATGTAGCAATGTGATGAAGTAGGAGAGCTTGTGGTAGTGTCATCACTCTCATCGCCATCGTCAAGTGAGCTTGAGGTAGAATCTTCACTTGCTTCACTTGAGGCATCATCATCATCATCATCAAGTGAACTTGTGGTAGGATGATCATCATCTTCACTTGAACTTGAGGAGGAGCAATCCTACACAACAACCTTGTTGTGGTCATGCTCAACATCCTCAAGTAGCACCACCTCGGACTCCTCCACCTTGTACTTTCCATCATCCCATGTGGAGGCATCACCATAGGTGTGCTTGATGGATTCCCACAACATGTGGGCGGTTCCCTCATGGTTCACCTTCATAAGCACATCACAACTCAAAGCATCTATTAGATAACCAAGTGCATTAACATCAAGATAATAGATTGCTTCTTGAGCCTTGGTGATGTTTTCCTCATCCAATGGTTGGGTGAGACCATTGGTGACAACCCACCACACCTTAGCTCCCGAGGCACGAAAGTGATCAAGCATATGGTGTTTCCACCGAGCAAAGTCCGTGCCATCAAAAGTGTGCATGTCACAAGCGCACTCAACATCTATCCCTCTAGTTGCCATCCTCTCGGGTCGGTGAAGACCACTAAAAAGAGAGACCAGGCTCCGATACCACGTGTAGGGTCGAGATGGACTAGAGGGGGGGGTGAATAGTCCTTCCTAAAAACTTACGCACCGGCTAACCGAAACAAATGCGGAATTAAAACTATCGGTCTAGCCAAGACTAACCCCCACTAACTACAACTCTAGTAGCACCTTGTAAAAGATTCTAAACAAGAAGCAAGGTGCTAAACTAGCTAGTGCTCACCTAAACAATTCTAGCTTGCAAGGTCACACAAACCTAAGCAACTAGTACTTTGCCACACCGGGAGCACCTACACAATTCTAATGAGCAAGAGCACAAAGCCAAACCTAAGCTCACTAGATGCTTAAGGACAAGGCTACACAAGCCGAACCCAAGAGTGCAATTTACTTAACTACACAAGCTAAGCAAAACACTTACACTACTTCTAGCTACACAAGCAAGAAGGTGCTCAACTAGCTACACAAGCAAAAGAGCACAAGAGCCACTACTCAAGCTACACAAGAATGTAACCAATGTAAATACAAGCTTGAGCTAGAGGGGATGCAAACCACCGTGAAGAGTGTACACACGAAGTCACGGCGGTGGCGAATCACCGGGCGTAGAGACCAACCACCTGCACACAATCACAAGGGAGGTCGAAGCCTCACACACAAGCACAAGGAGGTCGAAGCCTCGGCAATCACAAATCGACACACGATTTTTCCCCTGGTTCACTTGGTCGCCACCAAGCTACGTCCAGTTGTGGCGATACACCGACTTGGTGATGAGAAGGCCGCTCAAGTTGGCTCACTGCCAACAACCCCTCCGGGGAGCCCCAACTCCAATCAACACAAGAACGGGATCCTCCAAGCCACGCTCAACTAGAGTAACCAATTCGCGCTCCGCGGGGAAGGCTCAAGAACCCCTCACAAATCCTCCTTCGGAGCACCGCACAATCTCCACGCGGTGCTTCAACGAAGTCTCTTGCCACCAAGCCGTCTAGGAGGTGGCGACCTCCAAGAGTAACAAGCACACCGGCTTGCAACACGATCACCTAGTGCCACACGATGCAATCTCTCAAAGCAACGCACTAGAATCGCTCACTCACTCGATCGGATGATCACTCTCAAGCACAAGTGAGTAAAGGGCTCTCCAAGCACTCTCCAAGGTGGACACCAAGTCCCCAAGGTGCTCAGCCCCCGGCCAAGGCCGGCCAAGGTCTCTATTTATAGCCCCCATGGGCTAACTAGCCGTTGCCCCCCACGGGCAGCTCCACAGCATGCGCCGGACGCGTCCGGAGCAAGCTGCCGGTCGCGTCCGACGCTCCTCCGCGCTCCACGTGTCCAGACCGTTCAAAGCCGACCGTTAAAGCCCCAATGGCTAGCAGCCGATCGCGCTAAGAAATCCTGCGCAACACGCGCCGGACGCTCAACAGTACACCGCCCGAGTCCGGCGCCCGCGTCCGGCGTGCGTCCGGCCGAGCGACTGCTAGCGCGCTCCGGCTCTGGAAGTTTCTGGTTGGCCGGACGCGCCACCTCTGAGTCCGGCGCTCGCAGCGCTCCGACCAGCCGCCCACGCCAGGCCACCATGCGCCGGACGCGTCCGGCCAGCTCGCCGCGTCCGACGGCCGCATCCGCGCCCGAAAACAACGTTTTCCAGCCCACCGCGAACACCAACTTCTCCAACAATTTGCATCCGACGCAATAGAAAATAGGCATCCAATTTTCCGTAAAACGCCGAATCCCGCCTCGCAAGCTCGGCGGGAGGGAGAGAGGACCCAAACCCAACTCAACCCCGCAAACAACGCCACCTTTGTAAATGTGCCAACACCACCAAGTGTACATCACCATGTGCATGTGTGTTAGCATTTTCACAATCATTTTCAAAGGATTTTCTCTTGTTCTCACGGCGCCACTCGATCCTAGCATGTCACAATGTTAGATCGCTCAAGTGGCACTAGATGACTCGAGATGCAAACAAGTTTGCCCCTCTTGATAGTACGGCTATCAAACCTAAATCCGGTCATCAACTTCTCTACACTCCTCATGACCGGTGAAATGAAATGCCCTATAGCATACCTTTGCCTTGCGCATTTCCACTCTCACCGTCTTCCACCGAAGTGCCAATGCAACACATGCACCGACATGATCTCAAGTTGATATGATCCACTTCATATCATCATGCAACCTTCACGGTCCATCGATCTTGATCTCACTTGCTCTTCACCGCCTCATGGTCCATCGGAACCAAGTCTTGCCCGAGCTTCACCATCTCATGGTCCATCGCTCCACTGCCTCGACTTGTCCTTCACACACCCTCCGGTCTCAAGCCAAGCCTCATCTCGATCTTCACCATTGGTCACATGACTCCATGTCATGTCACATATGCAATGAAGCTCCTTCATCTCACATTCACCTGTGGACTAAATCCCTGTGTATTCTCATGATCACACAATTAGTCCACCTAAGTTGTCACTCAATTATCAAAACCAAACAAGGGACCTTTCAAAGTGGCAGTGGGAAAAGAAGATGGAATATGATGAGGAGCAGCAGTACATTGAAGAGGAGCGCAGGTTCATGGCAGAACGTCGGAAATATGAAGCAGAAGTACGCCAAAGAGAACAAGAAGAGTACAGGAGAGAGCAAGAGCAATCTCATTGGAACTGCTCCTTCTTCAGACACTGTTGGAATGAAGGCTTGAAGTTGCCTGCCAGGAACAATTGCCCTGAATGCAGTGATCAATATTCAGAGTAGAGGCAATCTCGAGTCAACCGCCGACCCGTTCATGATAGACTTGGGATGAGATTTCCAGAGAACGACCGGCGCCTAAAAATAAACAGTTTTGATGAACATCGGAGGAAAAGATTGGCAGATCAAGCTTGGGCTCATAGCAGTGCTCATAACGCGGAAGAAAGCTCATACAGGTGGCAAAAGGGTCAATGGTGCCCTCCTGGTCTGCGAAAAAGCCAGAAGAGAAGAGTTCAGCGTTTGAGGAATCAAGAGCTGAAGCAAGAATTAGCCGAAAAGAAGCCAGTATGGCGTCCTAAGAAAGAGGACGATGGACAGGGTCCTTCGGCTGATGCTAATATGGTGTTCTTTATTCCATTAGAGTTCAGAGCTCCTGAAGATCAAGAAGTTCAAGATGAGGTATATTCGACTTTGATGAAACCGAATGCCGAGACCCGATGGCTCAACTTGTGTTGACTCGGCAAGCAATTTTTGACAAGCCGCTAAGAACCGTCACACCAAACCATTATACCCGAAGGGATATGTCAATGGCAAACCTTTAACCAAGATGCTTGTTGATGGAGGGGCTGCTATCAATATTATGCCCTATACTACTTTCGAAAGCTTGGCATGACAAGTGAGGATTTGTTGCGACCGACATGATCCTTAGAGATTTTGGCAGCAATGCTTCGATACTCATGGAGCAGTACATGTGGAGCTGATGATTGGATCCAAGACCTTGATCACTACTTTCTTTGTCATTGATGGCAAGGGGGCATATAGCATGCTTCTTGGAAGGGATTGGATCCATGCTAATTGCTGTATACCATCAACTATGCATCAAATTCTTATTCAGTGGATAGGAGATGATGTAGAGGTTGTTCAAGCTGATGATTCAGTGAGTGTTGCCACTTCTGAGCCTGCTTATTGGGAGTATGATGGACAAGACTGCCTTTCGGGAAAGAAATGGAAAGAAGGTCCTGTCAATGTGTTCGACAGAGATCAACAGCCGATCCAAGCAGTCGGCTCTGACAGTAATTTTTAATGGGCAATCCAATCGATGGCAACAAAGGCAAGCTGGGTCGTGGTTTCATGTCGGCCGACAAATTAGAAGAGATTGATGTTGGTGATAGCACAAAGTCAAGGCCGATGTATATCAGTGCAAATTTAGACCCAAAATATAAAGTGAAATTAATAGAGTTGCTTTGAGAGAGTTCGAGATTGTTTTGCTTGGGATTACACAGAGATGCCTGGATTGGATCGATCAATTGTTGAGCATAAATTGCCTATAAAACCTGGATTTCGTCCTTTCAAACAACCTCCACGGAAAATTTATAAAGAGGAGGTATTGGCCGATGTAAAGAAAGAAATTGAAAGACTGATTGAAGCAAACTTTATTCGGCCATGTAGGTATGCAGAGTGGATTTCAAACATAGTACCTGTTTACAAAGAGAATGGAAAAATGAGAGTATGCATAGATTTCAGAGATCTCAACAAAGCTACTCCTATGGATGGTTACCCAATGCCAGTTGCTGATTTACTAGTAGATGCAGCAGCAGGGTATGAAATTATTAGCTTTATGGATGGCAATGCTGGCTACAATCAGATTTTCATGGCAGTTGAAGATATTGCAAAGACTGCATTCAGATGTCCTGGCCACATTGGATTGTTTGAGTGGATAGTGATGACATTTGGATTGAAGAATGCCGGTGCAACTTATCAGAGAGCCATGAACTATATCTTTCACGAGTTGATCGGCAAAATTGTAGAGATTTATATCGATGATGTGGTAGTCAAGTCCAGGGACCATGAAGGACATTTAGCCGATTTAAGAAAGACTCTGGAGTGTACGAGGAGACATGGTTTAAAGATGAATCCAAATAAGTGTGCTTTTGGAGTCTCGGCTGGTGAGTTCTTGGGGTTCTTGATACACAAAGGAGGGATAGAAGTTGGGAAAAAGAGCATGGAAGCAATAGACAAAGTTGTACCCCAACTAACCTTATAGAGTTGCAGTCATTGTTGGGCAAGATCAATTTTGTGAGGAGATTCATATCCAATTTATCAGAAAGAGTATTGCCTTTCTCTCCATTGTTGAAGCTCAAGAAAGATCGAAATTTGTGCAGGGGTGACGTACGGAAAAGGCTTTTGATGAGATCAAGCAATATATGAAGGCACCACCGGTGTTGGTACCTCCACAACTTGAGAAGCCTTTCAAGTTGTATGTGGCGGCCGATAGCCTAACGATAGGATCGGCCCTTATGCAAGAGTTTAATGGAAAAGAGAGGGTAATAGCTTACCTTAGCCGAAAACTCGCTAGATCCCGAAACAAGGTATTCGGCTATAGAAAAGCTTTGTTTGTGTGTTTATTACTCATGCACCAAGTTTCGGCACTATTTGTTAAATGCTGAATGTGTGGTGATATCTAGTTTTGATGTAATTAAACACATGTTGTCAATGCCGATTTTAAATGGAAGAATCGGCGAATGGGTATTAGCGCTGTCAGAGTTCAATTTAAAGTATGAGTCGGCAAAAGCAGTAAAGGGACAGGCAATTGCCGATTTTATTACTCAACATCGTGATTTATCTGTTGATATGATTAACATTGCCCCATGGGCATTATTTTTTTGATGGATCATCATGTGACAAAGGTGGTGGTGCTGGTATTCTTTTGATATCCCCACGTGGAAATACATTTGAGTTTGCTTTTTCAATTGAATATCCTGTCACTAACAATCAAGCAGAGTATGAGGCTTTGCTTAGAGGGCTTCGGCTGTTAATAGAAGTGAAGGCTGTTGCTGTCGAAGTATTTGGTGACTCTGAATTGGTAATCAATCAGTTGACAGGACAATATGAATGCAAGAATGATGTACTGCAAGGGTACCATGAACAGTGTAGGGAACTTCTGAAAAGCTTCTCAGTAGTTACTTTGCATCATATAAATTAGCTCAAGCAGCCTCTGGATATCGGGAAAATCATGAAGTCTATGTAGTAGAAGAGGGTGTTTTCAGTTCTGATCAAATAAGTAATGACTGGAGAAGTGACATTATCAGTTATCTGAAAGACCCATCTCAAAAGGTTTCCCGAAGGCTCAGGTATAAGGCACTTAAATTTGTACTTCTTGATGATCAATTGGACCACAAGTCTATCGATGGAGTGTTGCTCAAATGCTTGGGTCAAGAAGAAGCTAAGAAGATTATGTTTGAAGTTCATGAAGGAGCTTGTGGTGCACATCGGTCGGCCTACCGAATGAAATGGATAATTAGAAGGACAGGTACTTCCGGCCGACTATGTTGGAGGATTGCTTTGAATATTATAAAGGGTGTAGAGATTGTCGATATTTGGTAATGTTCAAAGAGCACCTCGCATCCGCTTCCGAATCCAATAATCAAGCCATGGCCATTCGAGAGGATGGGGTATAGATTTAATTGGACAAATCAATCCTCCATCTAGCAAAGGACACAAATTTGTGTTGTTAGCAACAGATTATTTCACCAAGTGGGTTGAAGCCATCCCTTTGAAGAAAGTCACATCGAAAAATATGATCGGTTTTGTCAAGGAGCATATAATTCATAGATTTGGGATCCCACGTACCATTACAACCGATCAAGGGACTCGCCACTTCTTCGGAGTTTTGTGACTTTGCCGAAAGCATGGGAATAAGGTTATATAATTCTTCTCCTTATTATGCACAAGCCAATGGCCAAGCGAGGCATCAAATAAGATCATGATCAAAATCATCCAGAAGAAGATCGATGAGAAGCCAAGGAAATGGCACTTGGTCCTTAATGAAGCATTATGGGCTTACCGAATGGCTTGTCATGGATCCACACAAGCATCTCCATATGAGTTGGTTTATGGACATAAAGCTATAATGCCTTGGGAGTTGCGGGATCAAGGAGAGTTGAGTTGCGAAGGATCGACAAAAAGGATTATAAGGATTTGATGATGGATGAATTGGAAGATTTGCATTTGATTCGTCTTAAAGCTTTGGAGAACATTGAGAAGAATAAAATGCGTGTTGCCAAATACTACAACAAGAAAGTTAAAGTTAAACAATTTGCGAAGGAGAATTGGTTTGGAAGACGATATTGCCGATTGGTACCAAAGATAAAGCATTCGGCAAATGGTCTCCGAATTGGGAAGGACCTCTTCGAGTTGTCAGTTGTGCACTTGGTAACGCGTATATATTGAAAACATTATTTGGAGAAGAACTTACTAGAGCCATCAATGGCAGATATCTTAAGAAGTTTTATCCAAGTGTCGAATTTGGATCTTAATTGTGACTATGACGTAAACGTGATATAGCCGATTGAATAAAATCGCCTTCAGAGCAAAGGAAAGAGGTTGGAGAGAAAATAGCCGATATTATTGTATCGCCTCTAGTATAAAAATAGCCGATATCGTGTGTATCGTCTTTAGAACAGAAATAGCCGATGCAGTTGTATCGCCTTTAGCCAATTTTTTTTAAAGTATAAGTGAACAAGCTTCATTTTATCTCTCAACCGGTAGGTTTATCGGGAGAAGATAAAGTGAATTGAAGTACTACGCTACAAACCGTCAAGTCATGGAATAGGATCGAGATCTAATTGGCTAAGACAGCATTGTGCGTTCAGGAAAAATTTCGTTCGGCAAGTATGTTGCAGTCGAGTTCTGAGTAAAGGGATAATGAATCAAGCAAATACAACAAAAGAAAATCATCACAGACAAGCAAGAACAGGAAGGAGGCCAACATTTTTCATTAAAATTTTTATTTACAACCCGCGCCAATCCTAATACAAGCTACTCCTCTTCCTCGTTGAAGAGCTTGTTGAGGACGGACTCCGGGTTGGTGGCGTTGGCCATGGCGTCGGCATGGGCGTCGTACCCCGCCAGGATGCCCTCGATGCCGTCGACCTCGTGAGGAAGCCCGTCACGGAAGCCGGTCGGCATCGGAGCGTAGTCGTCCCCGGTCCAGGACGACATCCCCGCCAGGCCGAGCGCGGTGCCAAGGCGCACGCCATGAAGGGCAACCTGGTCGACCTGACCAGGCACCGCCTCGAGGCGATCGACCAAGGTCGCCCCCTGGGCGTTCACGTGGTTGGCCGCCGCCGTCGCCGCCACCTTCAGCGATCCAGGCTCCGCGGTGAGGTCTCGCAGAGAAGAATAAGATAGATCAGTAAGCAGATAAATCGGGAAGAATGCGAGTCGAAAGCAATTGGTGAAGAGCAAATACTGGTGATGGCCTCGCTCATTTGCCGGCAGTTGTCCTCCAACTCCAGCTGGGCGATCCCAAACTTCTTGGTCTCTTCACCGAGAAGCTCCATCGCCTCGTCCCGCTCGCGGCGGTATGCGGCGGCGTCGTAGCGGCTGTACGGCGGGATCTCCTCGTCGTCCCTTTCCCATATAGGGTGGTACGAAGGAGAGGACCCCGACGAGGCCGAAGCAGCGGCCGACACCGGCGCCGGAGCAGGAGCAGGAACCAGAGCAGGAGCCGGAACCGGCGCGGGGGCAGAGGCATCAAACGCCGCGGCCGGCGCCAGAAAGCGCCATTGGCCGGTGCTGATCCTCGCCGTCCTACAAACAGGGTGCAAATCAAAATCGGCTAAATAGAGAGAAACCGCAAACAAGATGAGGAAGTTATCTCTTACTGCAGATGGCGGCCACCACGGCTACTTCCCTCCGCCGCGTCCGCCGCAGGAGCAGGAGCGGTAGCGGAGGGAGGAGTGTGAGTGCCGGCCCGGGCGACCCGCCTCCGGATGTTGGCGACGTAGTCGCCGGTGTTCCCAGTAACCCTGAAACAGATCGAGAAGATGAACAACCGCAAGGGGTCAAAAACTCAGATCGGGTAAAATTATCAAAATAGCACAACTCAAAGGGTTGAAGATCTTATCGCCGGCACAGGTTGCTGCTGCCCTCTGCCTCGTCCTGGGCGGGACGCTTGTTGCGATCTCCGCCGCTCGCCATGGATAGTGGTGGGGGTTTCTTGGAGCTTGAAGGCGGAGAAGAAGTGGAAGAGATTGAGGATGATAGCAACTGCTTGTGCTTGATGTGATGATGGTGGGAGCCGACTGGTCCTATTTATGAACAGGGGAGCCGTGGCGAGACTGCGGGAAAGCCAAGCGACAAGATAGGGTTTCCACACCTATGGGCCGATGTTGAGTTGGGCCGAGCCCATCACCACTGGTGATTCAGTTACCGTACGCTCGGTCGGCTAAATAGCTGATGAGAGCTATTCGGCTAAAGCGAACGCTTGGAGCCTACAAGCGGTTATATTTGGCCGATTTGCACGTGTAAGCATAATCACACTCGGAAATAGCCGAATGATAACGAAACGAGAAGAAAGAGAAAAAAAAACAAAATATTAAATCAAGAAGGAAATAAATTTTTGCCGAATGCAATGCATTCGAGCATAATGTTTACAAATTTCATCTTGCGTATCAAAAGTTTTTACACATTCGATAAGAACTAATGACATTCGAGCATCGAGTCTTGATTCTATTAACCTCATCAAGGGCTCTTTTGTCTTCGGCTTGAGTTTTGGATCTCGCTGCTTGCTCTTGATTTGCTTGGTCTCTTTGACAAGGGAGCTTATCTTGGTCTTGGCCGAGTCAAGAGGAGGCAGAGTGGCGAGTTTGGCTTCATGAGATTGAATTTTGGCGTCCAGCTGGGCCAATTGAGCTGCCAGTCTAATCCTCTCATTTCTCATACTCTGCAACTCTGGCTCCAAGGTGTCCCAAGACTGTTTGGCTAACTTAAATTCAGAGTAAAGCTCTTTAACTTGCTGTTCTCTGGTTGCCTTGTCAGTCTCCAAGATGGACCTGTCAGATATGTTCTTGTGTGCTCTCTTGACAATGGCAAAATGATCATCAAGATGAGATAAAGCGTTTATAGCATCCTTAAGATCAGAAGGGAGCTCTTGGCCAAGTGGTTCTGCTATTTCCCTTATTTTATCAGACTCTCGGGTCAAGTCAACAATATCCCTCTCCAAGAATGAAATTATGGCCTTCAGTTTAACCTGACTCTCTGATGATAATTGCCGACTGGAAGAAACTTCATCATCATCGGCAAACTCTTCAAAATAAGGGAAACGCTAGCCTGTTGGAGAGCAGTACCCTGGTAATAGAAGGAGAAAATTATTTTAGCCGAATGATTTATTTCAAAGTGGGAAATGACTGAGGAAGATCAAGATAATACCTCTTCGGCAAAAGCCTGATCAATGGCCACCTGAGTAGCATCAAGACTTTGGGTGACTGACACAGTTGCTGTTTCGTGGATAGCAGTGTCATGGCTTGTTGATATGTCTTGAATTGCCGAAGGAGTATCTTGAAGGAGGATTTTCTCTGTTGCTTCTCTTGACTGATGAAGAGGGATGTCTGTTGCTATGTCTGTATGTTCATCAGCCTGATGAGAAGGAATTTCTTCTGCTGCTTCTTCTTGTTCACCTGCTTGGTCATCTACCTGATGCACACTGATGATAAGCTCATTGGCGTTTGCTTGACCAGCAGAGGCTCCAGGAGAATTCTCCAAAATCACTACCCTGTCAGGACTTTGAGGGTTGGCCTGTACCTGTTGAAAGAAAGTGATAAGTGCAAAAACATTTACGGATGGAAAATAAGGGATCAAAAGCATTCATACCTGAGGGAGTGGCTTAGCTTTCTTTGATCTTGTTTTCTTGGGGACCGCAGTGTCCTTGATAGGGGAAGAAGGAGCTTTTCTTTTAAGGTCCTTCAGGAGCACTGTGTCATCAGCAGGTATTTTGTTGAACACTGTTAAGCTTGGAGCATCATGCCCCAGAGCAGCATTAGGGCCAGGTCGCCAATACTGGACCTCTGGAGGACTTGGAGGAGCGTTGTCCTGTTCAAAGAAGATGTTTAGAAACAGAACAGAGACATGAAGTAAAAGTAGACCTAAGCAAGTACCTCATCATCAGAAGAAAATGATGGCATTAAAACTTGACATAAGGGATGGATTTGTGCTCTGAAAATATGGGAATGCCATTCTTGCCACCAGAGGTTGAATGAAGGATGAACAGCTTCAATTATCACCAGAGGATTGGGCTCATATGTTGGAAATTTGCATCCAAGATTGAAAACTTTATTGGCCTCGGTTATATTCAGCAGTGTCTCCCTAGGTCTGATGATGCTTGAAAAATATGGCCTTGGGGGCAGTTGACCAAGTCCAAGCTGTCTGGCAACCATGTTTGGGTTGTAAAATTCATAAGTTGAATTTATCACCCGACCATGATGAAATTCTGCTGGCAGAGCATAGGGCCTAATGAAAGAATTGAAAATGTCCCTGGAATCATCATCTATACAAAATTCTCATAGCTAAATCTGCAAGGGAGGGTTAAGTTTTCATTCTCTCTGTAGGGAAACCAGATCACATGGTTGAATCCCTTGTAGAAGATCTTAAAAAGATGACCCAGGTCCAAGTCGATGATGATTGAAGATGCAGCCTCTCCATATGTCTGACAGGCCTTGTATCTGGGGTCTTCACCTTCAAAAAGTTGATTGAAGGAAAGTTCGGGTTGTGGAGATCAACGAAAACAATCGATGCATATATAATTGCAGCCACATCTGAAGAAGCCACCATGGTCCGTTGACACAAGAAATTTCACCCTGATTCCTCATCTGGGCAGTGATCTGATGCATCATATGATAGAACGCTCCCAGCAGATATTTCCCCAAAGGAATCAGCTTGCCTGCAGCCAATTCTTCAGCCATCACTATGTGATTCAGAGTTGGCTCATTGGACTTGCCGCAGAAGATGAATCTGCATAACCACATGTTCATAAAAGCCCTATACTCTTTATCAGACACAGGGCCAGTTGAAGCATAAGTCTGAACATATTTGGCCCAACCTCCTCCTGATTTGACTGCCTTCTGTGAGCTAGTACTTTTGTATTTGGAGGGATAGGTTGGCTTGGTGATGTTCAGACCAGTCATCATGAAGATATCTCGACAGAGTGATTGTCATTGGGCCGTGACCAAAGACAAATGCGTTGATAGCATCGGACCGAGAAGTGAGAAGCGGCTATCGAAGAGAATCGTTTCTTGGCATTTCGGCTAGGGAAAGTTCCAAGCAAAGGTTGAATATCTTGGGATTCCCGAAATCGCTGTTCTGGGCGCATCTGCGATACCAATCATGCCATCCTGTGATTGAAGGAAGGGGCCAAGTCTTGAAAGTGTTCGGCCATCTATTTGAGGGGGCAATCCTAGATTTGAATGGGATCCTCAAAGTCTCTCTTTCAATAAAATCCCTCGGATTGGAGTCTCCCATCGGACCAAGGAAAAATGACCCAGATGCGCAAGATTGGAGATCAAGATTTCATTCTTCATTTCCTTTAGAAGAGATTGGAGCAAATGGATCAAAAAGTGCATCTGGAAGCTAATTCGATGAAATTGCCGAATAAGGTAAAGCGAGTAGGGTTACCTCCAAGAACTCCTCTTGAGTTCCTGTCGCCATGATGGAGCTGATTGAAGATTCCGTCGCCATTGGAGACAGCAGCGAACGCAGATCTCAGATGGCGGCTGCGGGCGTTGGCAGTAGTGACCTAGGCGGAAGGCACTGACAGTCAATTTCGAAATAAAACCTTTTTATCTCGAAATTGAGGGGGCATGTGTTAACACCAGAATTTGGTCAGGAATATGACAGGTGGACCCGCAGGGAGCAGAGAGAGCAATTCGGCAAATGCGTATGCGGTCGGCTAATTCCTGTGTGTTCGGCAAATGATCACGCGGTCGGTAACGGCTTCATTTGAAGGCGAAAGAAGGAAAGATGAAGCTGACCAGAAAGGGAAGGAGTCGTAATAGCCAAGGACTCCGATTATGGATAGAGTTAGCGTGTCTTTTTCTTTCCAATTTTGTTTAGATAGTTCGTAAACATGTAGAACTCCTGTTTCGTCCAGGGTATAAATATAAGCCCTCGACCATTGTAATAAGGGTTCACAACCAAATCAATACAACCGGCTACGTGCCACCCTTCGAGTCCTTTAGTCATGTCGTCGAGTTCTTCGAGAGGGCCAATCGATCCGTCGACCTCCGTAAGTCCCGCAACCTTGCTATCATGTCTAGTATCGTGCGGCGGATTTAGATATGATGCAAGTAGTCTCATCCGTTTTGCTTAGTATCGTGCGGCGGATTTAAGCTTAATGATGGGAAGTTTTTGCTTGTGCCTTGTATCGTGCGGCGGATTAAGACATGAGTAAAAATAGTTATCGGCTCTCTTAGATTTGGCAAGATCTAATAGATTCATTAAGTTACCCTGTGTTGCATGCTTTTATATTTATTTTATATGTTTGCACACACTCTTTTGCCCAATCTAGATTGATACTCTTTCGGCTTGTTTATCGTTCCATTCATGCTTATTCAATATCGAGTAGATCAAGCTCACCTAGCCGAATTAGATCAATCTAGGTTGTTACATGTTGTGGTTTCATTCACGTTAGATGTCGATAAGCCTTGATAGGACCGGGTACCGTGCGGCAGATGCAGGTCTTTGGGTTACTCTAGAGCTAGTCATCTGGTGGACTAGAGATCGGTTTAATCGATAGGTTTCTTTTACATGTTACTTGTTTGTTCCTTCTTCATGGACCCCGTTTCGGCAATCTTGCCGATACGGTTATGCTTAAACATGTAGCGAGTATTTATAGAGTCTGTTAGATAATTATGTGCTTTTAGCTCTTTATTGTTAGATTGTATCATGCGGTCGATTGATCTAGTAGTAAAGAGTGGTGTAAATTCATAGTGAGTGGTATCATGCGGTGGATTAGCTTGCTTGGGTTTATGCTCGACGGGTTTATGAAGACTAGACGTGCGGCAGACTAGTTGGAGTAGCCTATGCATGTGTTATTTAGTAGATTTATATTTATAAGCTATTTATTCTTAGTTATTAGTACTTGATGATGCTTTAAACACGAAGACATGGTTTGATATGCTTTAATGATTTAATCTTGTTCAAACATGTCTTCATTTACGTATTCGGCAAGTTCGTTCTATTTACATCGCTTATGTTACTTTAGCCGAATGAACAAGAACTTTGTTGGCGGATAGCTTCTATAGCTATGTGTCGTCGTAAGTGGCTTCGGGGCCATAAAGATGGAACTGTCTGGTCTCACCCAAAGACGTTCCGGTTATGATCTTACTGTTTTATCCCTTGTCGATTTTCGAGTTAAATCGATCGGCACGCCACCGGATTCGGACGCCGGCACCCAATTGAAGCTAGGCTTTCCGACTTGCCGTGTGTGAGACACAGTGCGCCACATTTTGTGTCAACAAAATGGCTTAACCATGGCGTACGGGCGTGTGTGCAATTATGGATGTTCGAGTCGTGGAGCTGTAGTTAAGGGCCGTTCGTGGCTCTCGGGTGATGACAAACATTGTGGTGATGAGGCCGGAGGCATCAAAACGCCTTAACCATGGCATACGGTCATGCTTGACCTAGTGTCAAGAGTCAGTAGGACACGCACGAACCGGGGTGCGGTAGCATATTCGTGTGTGCAAATATGGCGCTTCTAGAGCTGTGGAGCCATGGTTAAGGGCCATTCATGTTCTCAGGCGGCAACAAACGCTGTGGTGGAGAGGCTAGAGGTGTCAAAATGCCTTAACCAAGGCGTACGGGCATGCTTGACTCGGTGCCGGAGCCATAGGATGCGTTGGAACCGGCCGTGCGGCAAAGATGGTCGTGTGTGCAAATATGGCGGTTCGGAGCCGTGGAGCCAAGGTTAAGGGCCATTCGGGCTCTCGAGCGATGGCAAACGCTATGGTAGAGAGGCCGAGGTGTCAAAATGCCTTAGCCATGGTGTATGGGCAAGCTTGACTCAGTGGCGAGAGCCATAGGATGCGTTGGAACCGACCGTGCGGCAGCATGGTCGTGTGGTGCAAATATGGCAGTTTTGCAGCCGTGGAGCTGTGGTTAAGGGCCCTTCAGGCTCTCGGGTTGTTAACACCAGAATTTGGTCAGGAATATGACAGGTGGACCCGCAGACGGCAGAGAGAGGAATTCGGCAAGTGCATATGCGGTCGGCTAATTTCCATGTGTTCGGCAAATGGCCAAGCGGTCGGCAAGAATCGCTTTATTTGAAGGCGGAGAAAGGAAAAAGAAGCCGATCGAAAAGGGAAGGAGTCGTGATGATCAAGGACTCCGATTATGGATAGAGTTAGCGTGTCTTTGTCTTTCCAATTTTGGTTAGATAGTTCGTAAGTGCTTAGGACTCATGTTTTGTCCAGGGTATAAATATAAACCCTCGACCATTGTAATAGGGGTTCACAACCAAATCAATACAACCGGCTACGCGCCACCCTTCGAGTCCTTTAGTCGTGTCGTCGAGTTCTTCGAGAGGGCCAATCGATCCGTCGACCTCCGTAAGTCCCGGCAACCTTGCTATCATGTTTAGTATCGTGCGGCGGATTTAGATGTGATGCAAGTAGTCTCATCCGTTTTGCTTAGTATCGTGCGGCGGATTTAAGCTTAATGATGGGAAGTTTTTGCTTGTGCCTTGTATCGTGCGGCGGATTAAGACATGAGTAAAGATAGTTATCGGCTCTTTTAGATTTGGCATGATCTAATAGATTCATTAAGTTATCACGTGTTGCTTGCTTTGTTTAATGTTTAATTATTTGCAACACTCTTTTGCCCAATCTAGATTGATACTCTTTCGGCTTGTTGATCTTTTTTTCATGCTTACCAATATCGAATAGATCAAGCTCATATAGCCGAATTAGATCGATCTAGATTGTCACGTGTTGTGGGTTCATTCACGTTATGTGTAGATAAGCCTTGACAGACCGGGTACCGTGCGGCATGCGTCTTTGGGTTACTCTAGAACTAGTCATCCGGTGGACTAGAGATCGGTTTAATCGATAGGCTCCTCTATATGTTACTTGTTTGTTCCTTCTTCATGGACCCCGATTCGGCAATCTTGCCGATACGGTTATGCTTATACATGTAGCAAGTATCTATAGATCTCGTTAGATAATTATGTGCTTTTAGCTCTTTATTGCTAGATTGTATCATGCGGTGGATTGATCTAGTAGCAAGGAGTGGTGTAAATTCATAGTGAGTGGTATCATGCGGTGGATTAGCTTGCTTGAGTTTATGCTCGACGGGTTTATGAAGGCTAGACGTGCGGCGTACTAGTTGGAGTAGCCTATGCATGTGTTGTTTAGTCGATTTATATTTATAAGTTACTTATTCTTAATTTTTAGTGCTTGATGATGCTTTAAACATGAGATGTAGTTTGATATGCTTTAATGATTTAATCTTGTTCAAACATGTCTTCATTTACCGTATTCGGCTAGTTTGTTCTCGTTTACATCGTTATGTTACTTTAGCCGAATGAACCGCATCCCGTTGCGATAGCTTCTATAGCTATGTGTCGTCGTAAGTGGCTTCAGGGGCCGTAAAGATGGAACTGCCTGGTCTCACCCAAAGACATTCCAGTTATGATCTTATGTTTTATCCCTTGTCGATTTTCAGGTCAAATCGATCGGCACGCCACCGGATTCGTACGCCGGCACCCGATTGAAGCTAGGCTTTCCGGCTTGCCGTGTGTGAGACGCGGGGTGGTCACATTTTGCGTCAACACACTTTTTGGCACGCTCGGTGGGACAACTTCTCAATATAAGATGGGATCGGAAATTGACAATTTCGAACGTGACCATGGACGAGCTACCGCGAGCAACGCCGGATGGTGGAGCAAGCAATGGAACAATTTCAGCGAAATGTCTCGATGTCCTTTTCCAAGAACAAGAGTGGCGAGTGATGATCAAGCAAGCACGCCACGAGTTCTTCTCGCGTCGGCGGGCCTCGATGTTACCGACGAGGAGGAGATGCGAGGGTAGTTGGAGCCATCTACAAAGCTATAGGAGACACTATGTTGAATCACAACACAGCCTTTTCCGGGCACCTTCCGCAAAATCATGGCTGAAACTTTTGGTCCGGCAAAGCTTGACAAACGATTTGAAGCAAGATTTGGAGAGCTTGCTGGGCCGTGTACTTCAACACTCAAGAATCTTCGTGGGAAGTCAACTGGAGGAGAAGAGATAATCGGTACAAGCAAAGATGGAGCTATTCATGATGGAAAAGAGGAGCCTCCCGTGACCGAGCAGCAAACTCATGGTCGTAGCTTTTGGTGCGACAACGATATACCCGCATCTCGCTTATAAGATTTCTCCAAGAGCAAACAGATTGCGTAAGAGTGTCTATGGAGATGGGTATAGTGAATTCACTGACATACAGTGCTGCTCGGATGCTTTGCCGAATCCAGATACAGGAGTGCATCGGGAGTGCCTTCTAGGAGACAGGAGCAAAAGATGCAAATGATGAGCTCCTAAGCGTAATGGCCGATATGATGCGTAATCAATTCGGCCTGAAACCAAAGCATCGACATATGCATACAAATCTCCTTTCCCGAAATGGTACAATAGGGTAGCTCTTCCACCAAGAGTTAAACCACCAACGGATTTGACCAAATTCTCTCGGTCGATGATACCAAGCACCATTGAGCATGTCGGAGATATCCGATGCAACTTGGAGAAGCCAGCCGATGAAGCTTGGAGGATCGATATTTTCCTATGTCTCTGACAGGGCCGGCTTTCACATGGTTTGCATCGCAGCCGGCCAATTCCATTGGTACATGGGCAGAATTGGAGCAAAAGTTCCATTCATACTTTTATACAGGAACCAATGAGAAGAAGATGGTTGATCTCGTGGTCTATGAGGATGAAAACTACCGAGACACCAATGGAGTATCTCCGCAGATTCGCAGAAGCAAAGAACATGTGCTATTCTCTCGACTATTCCGATGATCGCCTTGCACAATTGGTCATTGCGGGCATGCCGCCACATATTAGAGACAAGCTATTCGGCATGGAGTTTGAAGATCTTAGACAAAGCACAAAAGCCGACAAAGAATGAGCAATCAAGCCCAAGGGTTCAAGAGATGCTCATTTTCGGAAGAACAAGGCAACCGTTGATATGTATCGTGATTTCTGGAGGAAGCATCTGAATATGAAGATGAAGATGAAGTAGTCTGCTGCAGAGTTGACCTGGACAAAAGAGCCTACTTTGGTCAGTCATCGATGGGTGAAGCAGCAGAAGGGATCTTATGATTTTGATGTCAAGTAAAGCGTATAAGCTCTTTTTGTATCTCGGTCCAAGAAGGACGCGTTAAGCCGCGCGTAAGGACATCCTATGCTGCGCCCTGAAGGAGTAAAGGATAAGAAGTACCGTGGATTTCATGATACAAACTCTCATCATATCAATGATTGCCGAGTGTTCGAGTAAAAATTCAAAGGCTATTCAAGATGGACACTTAAGATTTGATGGCAAGATGAAAGTAGACAAGAACCCGTTCCCTCGTAACATGGTCTCTTTCTCCATAGGCATGGTTGATGCCAAGTGAGTCCAAGGAAAAGGGAAAGATGAAGGTTCGACATCCGAAAGAGCCAAAGAGATTGGTTCTCGTTGACCCTAATCGGCAAGTTACCAAGGAGGAAGTGCAACAAGCGCAGCTTCAAGAATAGCCGAACAGAAGGGTCAAACTTCGATGCAGCTAAGGGAAATTGCCGAATACACGCCGATCCGAAGCGCAGGTTACAAAGACGACACTTATTGAATAAGTGGCAATGGGAAAAGAAGATGGAGTATGATGAGGAACAAAGAAGACATTGAGGAGGAGCGCAGTTCATGGCGTAACGTCGGAGATATGAAGCGTATGCGCCAAAGGGAACAAGAAGAGTACAGGAGAGAGCAAGAGCAATCTCATTGGAATTGTTCCTTCTTCGTACACCGTTGGAATGAAGGCTTGAAATTGCTCGCGTAAACAATTGCCCCGAATGCGTGATCAATATTCGTAGTACAGTAATCTCGAGTCAACCGTCCCGTTCATGATAGACTTGGGATGAAAGTTCCGCAGAACGATCGGCGCCTAAAAATAAACAGCTTTGATGGATATCGAGGAAAAGATTTGCGAGACCAAACATGGGCTCACGTAGTGTCCATACTACGGAAGAGAGCTCCTACAAATGGCAAAAAGGTCAATGGTGCCCTCCCGGTCTCAAGCGGAAAAGCCGAAGAGAAGAGTTCAGCGTTTGAGAAATCAAGAGATGAAGCAGAAATAGCCGAAAAGAAGCCAAGATGGCGTCCTAAGAAAAAGGATGGTGGACAGGGCCCATCGGCTAATACTAACATGGTGTTCTTCATTCCATTAGAGTTTAAAGCTCCCGAAGACCAAGAAGTGCAAGATGAGGTATATTCGATTTTGATGAGACTCGAATGCCGAGACCTCGATGGCTCAACTTGTGTTGACTCGGCAAGCAATCTTTGATAAGCCGCTTAAAAATCGTCATCCGAAACCATTGTACTTGAAGGGATATGTCAATGGCAAGCCTTTAACCAAGATGCTTGTTGATGGAGGGGCTGCTATCAATATTATGCCCTATGCTACTTTCAGAAACTTGGTATGACAAATGAAGATTTGTCAAGAGATCGACATGATCCTTAGAGATTTTGTCAGGCAATGCTTCGATACTCGTGGAGCAAGACATGTGTGGAGCCGATGATTGGATCCAAGACCTTGATCACTACCTTCTTTGTCATTGATGGCAAGGGGGCATATAGCATGCTTCGGGAAGGGATTGGATCCATGCTAATTGCCGTATACCCTCAACTATGCATCAAATCCTTATTCAAAGGGTAGGAGATGATGTAGAAGTTGTTCAGCCGATGATTCAAAGGAGTGTTGCCACTTCGAGCCTCGCTTATTGGGAGTATGATGGACTAGATTGCCTTTCGGGTAAGGTATGGAAAGAAGGTCCCGTCAATGTGTTCGACAGGGATCAACAACCGATCCAAGCAAATGGGCTCGACAAGAACTTTTAATGGGCAATCCAATCGATGGCAACAAAGGCAACCGGGTCGTGGTTTCATGTCGGCCGACAAATTAGAAGAAATCAATGTTGGTGATAGTACAAAGTCAAGGCCGATGTATATCGCTGCAAATTTAGACCCGCATATAAATTGAAGTTAATAGAGTTGCCGAAGGAGTTCAAAGATTGTTTTGCTTGGGATTACACAGAGATGCCTGGGTTGGATCGATCAATTGTTGAACATAAGCTGCCTATAAAACCTGGATTTCGTCCTTTCAAACAACCTCCACGGAAAATCTATAAAGAGGAGATATTGGCTGATGTAAAGAAAGAGATTGAGAGATTAATTGAAGCAAACTTTATTCGGCCATGCAGGTATGCAGAATGGATTTCAAATATAGTACCTGTCTACAAGAAGAATGGAAAGATGAGGGTATGCATAGATTTCGAGATCTCAACAAAGCTACTCCAATGGATGGATACCCAATGCCAGCTTGCCGATTTATTAGTGGATGCAAAGAAGAGTTATGAAGTTATCGCTTTATGGATGGCAATGCTGGCTACAATCAGATTTTCATGGCGCTTGAAGATATTGCAAAGACCGCATTCGATGTCCTGGTCACATTGGATTGTTTGAGTGGATAGTGATGACATTTGGATTGAAGAATGTCAAAAGCAACTTATCGAGAGCCATGAACTATATCTTTCATGAGTTAATCGGCAAGATTGTAGAAATTTATATTGATGATGTAGTAGTCAAATCCAGAGACCATGAAGGACATTTAGCCGATTTAAGAAAGACTTTGGAGTGCACAAAGAGACATGGCTTAAAGATGAATCCAAACAAGTGTGCTTTTGGAGTCTCGGCTGGTGAGTTTTTAGGGTTCTTGATCCACAAAGGAGGGATAGAAGTTGGGAAAAAGAGCATGGAAGCAATAGACAAGGTTGTGCCCCCAACTAACCTTACGTAATTGCAATCATTGTCGGGCAAGGTCAATTTCGTGAGAAGATTCATATCCAATTTATCGTAAAGAGTGTTGCCTTTCTCTCCATTGTTGAAGCTCAAGAAAGATCGAAATTTGTCTGGGTGACATACAAAGAAAAGGCTTTTGATGAAATCAAGCAATATATGAAGGCACCACCAAGTTGTTGGTACCTCCACAACTTGAGAAGCCTTTCAAGTCAGATGTGGCGGCCGATAGCCTAACAATAGGATCGGCCCTTATGCAAGAGTTTGATGGAAAAGAGAGAGTAATAGCTTACCTTAGCCGAAAACCGTTAGATCCCGAAACAAGGTATTCGGCTATAGAAAAGCTCGTTTGTGTGTTTATTACTCATGCACCAAATTTCGGCACTATTTGTTAAATGCCGAATGTGTGGTTATATCTAGTTTTGATGTAATTAAACACATGTTGTCAATGCCGATTTTAAGTGGGAGAATCGGCAAATGGGTATTAGCACCGTCGTAGTTTAATTTAAAGTATGAGTCGGCAAAAGCAAGGAAAGGACAAAGCAATTGCCGATTTTATTACTCAACATCGTGATTTATCTCGTTGATATGATTAACATTGCCCCATGGGCATTATTTTTTGATGGATCATCATGTGACAAAGGTGGTGGTGCTGGTATTCTTTTGATATCCCCACGTGGAAAGATATTTGAGTTTGCTTTTTCAATTGAATATCCCGTCACTAACAACCAAGCGAGTATGAGGCTTTGCTTAGAGGGCTTCGGGCCGTTGGTAGAACTCGAAGGTCATTCTTGAGGTATTTGGTGATTCTCAATTGGTAATCAATCAGTTGACAGACAATATGAATGCAAAAATGATGTACCGCAAGGGTACCATGAACAATGTAGGGAACTTCGAAAAGTTTTTCGCAGTTACTTTGCATCATATACCCGAGAGCACAATGGAGAAGCAAATAAATTAGCTCAAGCCGCTTCGGATATCGGGAAAATCATGAAGTCTATACAAAGAAGAAGATGTTTTCAATTCGATCGATAAGTAATGACTGGAGAAGTGACATTATCAACTATCCGAAAGATCCATCTCAAAGAGTTTCCTGAGGCTCGTGTATAAGGCATTTAAATTTGTGCTTCTTGATGATCAGTTGTACCACAAGTCTATAGATGGAGTGTTGCTCAAATGCTTGAGCCAAGAAGAAGCTAAGAAGATTATGTTTGAAGTCCATGAAGGAGCTTGTGGTGCACATCACGGCTTACCGAATGAAATGGATAATAAGGAGGACAGGTACTTTTGGCCGACTATGTTGGAGGATTGCTTTGAATATTACAAAGGGTGTCGAGATTGTCGATATTTGGTAATGTTCGTAGAGCACCCGCATCTCGTTCGAATCCGATAATTAAACCTTGGCCGTTCGAGGATGGGGTATAGATTTAATTGGACAGATCAATCCTCCATCTAGCAAAGGACACAAGTTTGTGTTGCTAGCAACAAAGATTATTTCACCAAGTGGGTTGAAGCTATCCCTTTGAAAAAGGTCACATCGAAAATATGATCAGCTTTGTCAAGGAACATATAATTCATAGGTTTGGGATTCCACAGACCATTACAACCGATCGGGGGACTCGGCTCACTTCTTCGTAGTTTTGTGATTTTGCCGAAAACATGGGGATAAGGTCAGTATAATTCTTCTCCTTATTATGCACAAGCCAATGGCCAAGCAGGCGTCAAATAAGATCATGATCAAGATTATTCAAAGAAAATCGATGAGAAGCCAAGGAGATGGCACTTGGTCCTTAATGAAGCATTGTGGGCTTACCGAATGGCTTGCCATGGGTCCACACAAGCATCTCCATATGAGTTGGTTTATGGACATAATGCCGTGATGCCTTGGGAGTTGCAATCGATCAAGGAGAGTTGAGTTACAAAAGGACCTCGACGTAAAAGATTATAAGGATCCGATGATGGATGAGTTAGAAGATTTGCATTTGATTCGTCTTAAGGCCTTGGAGAATATTGAGAAGAATAAAATACGTGTTGCCAAGTACTACAACAAGAGAGTTAAAATTAAGCAATTTGCGTAAGAGAATTGGTTTGGAAAACAATATTGCCAATTGGTACCAAAGACACGTAATATTCGGCAAGTGGTCTCCGAATTGGGAAGGACCTTTTCGGGTTGTCGCTTGTGCACTGGCAATGCGTATATATTAAAAACGCTGTTTGGAGAAGAACTTACTAGAGCCATCAATGGCGTATACCTTAAGAAGTTTTATCCAAGTATCGAAGTTGGATCTTAATTGTGATTATGACATAAGCGTGGTATAGCCGATTGAATAAAATCGCCTTCGTAGCAAAGGAAAGAAGTTGGAAAGAAATAACCGATAATATTATCGCCTCTAGTGGAAAGATAGCCGATATCGTGTGTATCGTCTTCGTAACAAAAATAGCCGATACAGCTTGTATCGCCTTTAGTCGATTTTTAAAAGTATAAGTGAACAGCTTGATCTTATCTCTCACTGATAGGTTTATCGGGAGAAGATAAAGGGAATTGAAGTACTACGCTACAAACCGTCAAGTCATGGAACAGACCGAGATCTAATCGGCTAAAATGATGTCATGCGATTCGGGAGTTTTCGTTTGGGAAGAGCGTTGCGCCGAAGTTCTAGCTAAGGGAAAATTTGCAAAGAAGTAAATACAACATGCATTTAATGTCATCACGTACAAGCAAGAACAAGAAGAGGACCAACATTCTTCATTAAAATTTTATTTACAACCCGCGCCAATCCTAGTACAAGCTACTCCTCTTCTTCGTTGAAGAGCTTGTTGAGGACAGACTGGGTTGGTGGCGTTGGCCATGGCGTCGGCGTGGGCGTCGAACCCGCCAGAGGCCCTCGATGTCGTCGACTTCGTGAGGGAGCCCGCCGCGGAAGCCGGCCGGCATCGGAGCGTAGTCGTCCCCGGCCCAGACGACATCCCCGCTGTGCCGAGGGAGGTGCCGAGGCGCACGCCATGAAGGGCAACCCGGTCGACCCGACCAGCACCGCCGAGGCGCTCCACTGCCGCCCCTTGGGCGTTCACGTGGTTGGCCGCCGCCATCGCCGCCACCTTCAAGCGGTCCAGCTCCGCGGTGAGGTCTCGCAAAGAAAAATAAGATTAATCAATGAGCGTATGAATCGGAAGGAACATGGGTTGAAGGCAATTGGCGAAAAGTGAATACCGGTGATGGCCTCGCCATCCGCCGGCGCTTGTCCTCCAACTCCAGCCGAGCGATCCCGAACTTCTTGGTTTCTTCACCAAGAAGCTCCATCGCCTCATCCCGCTCGCGGCGATACGCGGCGGCGTCGTAACGGCCGTACGGCGGATCTCCTCGTCGTTCCTCTCCCATATGGGAACGTACGGGCCGACCCCGATGAAGCCGGCGTGCCGGTGCCGAGAAGGAGCAGGAGCCGGGCCGGAGCGGAGCCGGCGCGGGGGCGCAGGCGTCGAACGCCGCAGCTCGGCGCCAGAAGCGCCATTGGCCGGTGCCGATCCTCGCCGTCCTACAAACGAGGTGCCGTCAAGATCGGCTAATTTAGAAAAAACACAGACAAGATGGGGAGATCGTTTCCGCAGACGGCGACCACCACCACGGCCGCTTCCTCCGCCGCGTCCACCACAGGAGCAGGAGCGGAAGCGGAAGAGGGAGCGTGGGTGCCGGCCCGGGCGACCCGCCTCCGGACATTGGCGATGTAGTCGCCGGTGTTCCTGCAGAGTCGAAACGGATCAAGAAGATAAGCAACCGCAAAGGGGGCAAGAGGTTCGACGGGTAAAACTATCGAATAGCACAACTCAAGGGATTGGAGATCTCACCGCCGGCGCCGGTTGCCGCTACCCTCCGCCTCGTCCCGGGCGTGACGCTTTATTACGATCTCCGCCGCCGCCATTGGTGATGGTGGGGGTTTTTGGGCTTGAAGGCAAGGAGGAAGTGGAAGAGATTGAAGAAGATAGCAACCGCTTGTGTTTGATGTGATGATGGTGGGAGCCGACCGGTCCTATTTATGAACGTGGGAGCCGTGGAGACCGTGGGAAAGCCAAGCGACGAGTAGGGTTTCCACGTTTATGGGCCGATGTTGAGTTGGGCCGAGCCCATTACTACCGGCGATTCGCTTACCATACGCTCGGCCGGCTAAATAGCCGATGAAAGTTATTCGGCTAAAGTGAACGCTTGAAGCAAAGAATAGTTACGTTCGGCGATATACGCGTCTATGAGTACAAGCTTGTAATTGGAAGAGCCGAATGGTAATGTATGAAAGAGAAAAAGATAAAGATTATCTACTTTTCAAGAGAAAAGAAATTGTTTTCAAGTATGACAAGGCCAAGCCTAAGAGTCTACATCTTCAAGTACAAGCCAAGCATCTATACATTTAAGAAAGAATTGATAACAAAGAAGAGCATCAATCTTGATTCGGTTGGCCTCATCAAGAGCTTTTTGGTCCTCTTCTTCGAATCTTGGATATTGGACAAGCTTTGCTTTTGATTTGCCGCGTCTCCTTAATGACTCGATTGTATTTTGGATTTAGCCGAATCAAGAGATGGCAGATTTGCGAGCTTAGTTTCATGAGACTCGAATATTGGCATTCGCTTGAGCCAATTGAGCTTCAAGTTTGGCTTTTTCTTCTCTCATGACCTCGCAGCTTCGGTTCTAAGGTGCTCAAGAGATGCTCAGCTTGACTTGATGCTAGAATAGAGCTCCTTGGCCTGCTTGTTCTTGGCCATTTTTCTTTTCTCCAGATCAACTTTGGTGGACATATTCTTGTGTGCTCTCTTGATAGCAGCAAAATGATCATCAAGGTGTGATAAAGCGTCTATGGCGGCCTTGAGATTGGAAGGAAGCTCTTGATCAATAAGCTCGCTATTTCCCTTATTTTGTCTCGAGTCTTGGGCCAAAGCAACAATATCCTTTTTCGAAATGAGATTATATCCTTTAGCTTGGCTTGACTCTCTCCGATGACAAATCGGGTTGGAAGAAACTTCATCGTCTTTGTCCCCAAAGATACTCTTCAAATGATAAGGGAAAAGCCGGCTTGAGGGTGAGCAAAGGTCCCGTTGATGAACAAGGAAGGTAATTTAACCGAATGACTCAGCTTGAAGTAAAAATAATCAAGTGGAGTAAAATAATACCTCCTCGGCAAAAGCCCGATCAATGGCATCCCGGGTAGCATCAAGACTCGAGTGACTAGTGCGCTTGCCGCCGTAGATAGCAAGTCATGGCTTGTTGATGCATCTTGGATTGCCGAAGGAGTTAAATCTGTAATCCGGTGAGAGAGATTTTTCTCTCGCTACTTCTCCCCGATCACCCGTTTGTTCATCAACCCGATGAGAGGGAATTTCTTCGCTATATCTCCTTGTTCACCCACTTGATCGTCTCGCCTCGATGCATATCAAGATCATTGGTGAGCTCATTGTTTGCTTGACCAATGGAGGCTCCAGGAGAGTTGTCCAAGATCACTACCCTATCGACTTTGAGGGTTGGCCTCGCACATGTTGAAAGAAAGTGATAAGTGCAAAACACACTTGCAGATGGAAAATAAAGGATCAAAAACATTCATACCTGAGGGAGTGGTTTAGCTTTCTTAGATCTTGTTTTCTTGGGAATTGCAGTGTCCTTGATAGGGGAGGAAGAAGTTTTTCTTTTGAGATCTTTCAGAGCACCGTATCGTCGCCAGGTATCTTGTTGAACACCGTCGACTTGGAGCATCATGCCCCAAAGCAAAGCAACAGGGCCGGGTTGCCAATATTGAACCTCTCGAGGACTTGAGGAGCAATGTCCCGTTCAAAGGAGATGTTTTAGAAACAAATGTAGATATGAAGTAAAAGGTGGTCAGTGAGTGTGTACCTCATCATCGAAGAAAATGAAGGCATCAAGACTTGGCATAAAGGGTGAACTTGTGCTCAAGATATGAGAATGCCATTCTTGCCACCGAGGTTGAAGGAAGAATGAGTAGCTTCAATTATCACCGAGGATTGGGCTCATATGTTGGAAGCTTGCATCCAAGATTGAAGACTTTGTTGGCCTCGGTTATATTCAGCAGTGTCTCCCTGGGTCTGATGATGCTCGAGAAATATGGCCTTGGGGGCAATGACCAAGTCCAAACCGTCTGGCAACCATGTTTGGATTATAAAATTCATAAGTTGAGCTTATCAACCGACCATGGTGAAATTCTCGCCGGCAGAGCACAGGCTTGATGAAAGCATTGAAAATGTCCCCGGAATCATCATCTATGCAGCCCAACTCATAGCTGAATCTGCAAGGGAGAGTTAAATTTTCATTCTCCCTGTAGGGAAACCAGATCATGTGGTTGAATCCCTTGTAGAAGATCTTGAAAAGATGACCCAGGTCTAAGTCAATAATGATTGAAGATGCAGCCTCTCCATATGTCCGACAAGATTTGTATCTCGGGGTCTTCACCTTCAAAGATAATTGATTGAAGGAAAGTTCGATTGTGGAGATCTACAGAGACAATCCGATGCATGTATAGTTGCAACCACATCCGGAGAAGCCACCATGGTCCATTGACACAGGAGATTTCGCCCGATTCCTCATCCGGACAAGAACTGGTGCATCATGTGGTAGAAAGCTCCCAAAGATATTTGCCTAAAGGAATCAGCTTGCCCGTAGCCAATTCTTCAGCCATCACTATGTGATTCAGAGTGGGCTCATTGGACTTGCCACGTAAAATGAATCTCGCATAACCACATGTTCATGAATGCCCTATACTCTTTATCGACACGTGGCCGCTTGAAGCATAAGCCTGGACATACTTGGCCCAAATTCCTCCTCCCGATTTGATCGCCTTCCGTGAGTCGGTGCTTTTGTATTTGAATGGGTATGTTGGCTTGGTAATGTTTAAACCAAGCCATCATAAAAATGTCCGAGAGAGTGATCGACATTGGGCCATGACCGAAGATGAACGCATTGATGGCGTCGACCGTAAGTGGGAAGCAAACTATCGAGGGAGTCGTTCCTAGGCATTTCGGCTAAAGAAAGCTCCGTGACAATGCCGAATATCTTGGGATTCCCAAAAATCACTCCTCTTGGACTGCATCCTACGGTACCAATCACGCCATCCCGTGATTGAAGGAAGGGGCCATGTTTTGAAAGTATTCGGCCATCTCGTTTGGGGGAGAAATCCTAGACTTAAAGGGGATCCTCGTGGTTTCCTTTTCAATAAATTCCCTTGGATTGGGGTCTCCCGCGGACCAAGAAAAAATGATCCAGACACGCAAGATTGGAGATCAAGATCTCATTCTTCATTTCCTTTAAGAAGAAATTGAAGCAAATGGATCAAAAGGTGCATCTCGGAAATTGATTCGTAAAGAATTGCCGAATGGGTAAAGCAAGTAGGGTTACCTCTAGAAACTCCTCTTGAGTTCCCGTCGCCATGATGGAGCAAGTTGAAGTCTCGTCGCCATTGAAGTCAACAACAGCGCAGATCTCAAATGGCGGCCATGGGTGTTGGCGGTGCCGACCTAGATGAAAGGCGCCGGATCAATTTCGAAATAAAATCCTTTTATCTCGAAATTGAGGGGGCATGTGTTAACACCAGAATTTGGTCGAATATGACAGGTGGACCCGCAGACGGCGTAGAGAGGAATTCGGCAAGTGCATATGCGGTCGGCTAATTTCCATGTGTTCGGCAAATGGCCAAGCGGCCGGCAACCGCTTTATTTGAAGGCGGAGAAAGGAAAAAGGAAGCCGATCGAAAAGGGAAGGAGTCGTGATGATCAAGGACTCCGATTATGGATAGAGTTAGCGTGTCTTTGTCTTTCCAATTTTGGTTAGATAGTTCGTAAGTGCTTAGGACTCATGTTTTGTCCAGGGTATAAATATAAACCCTCGACCATTGTAATAGGGGTTCACAACCAAATCAATACAACCGGCTACGCGCCACCCTTCGAGTCCTTTAGTCGTGTCGTCGAGTTCTTCGAGAGGGCCAATCGATCCGTCGACCTCCGTAAGTCCCGGCAACCTTGCTATCATGTTTAGTATCGTGCGGCGGATTTAGATGTGATGCAAGTAGTCTCATCCGTTTTGCTTAGTATCGTGCGGCGGATTTAAGCTTAATGATGGGAAGTTTTTGCTTGTGCCTTGTATCGTGCGGCGGATTAAGACATGAGTAAAGATAGTTATCGGCTCTTTTAGATTTGGCATGATCTAATAGATTCATTAAGTTATCACGTGTTGCTTGCTTTGTTTAATGTTTAATTATTTGCAACACTCTTTTTGCCCAATCTAGATTGATACTCTTTCGGCTTGTTGATCTTTTTCTTTCATGCTTACCAATATCGAATAGATCAAGCTCATATAGCCGAATTAGATCGATCTAGATTGTCACGTGTTGTGGGTTCATTCACGTTATGTGTAGATAAGCCTTGACAGACCGGGTACCGTGCGTCAAGATGCAGTGTCTTTAAGTTACTCTAGAACTAGTCATCCTAAGTGGACTAGAGATCGGTTTAACTGATAGGCTCCTCTATATGTTACTTGTTTGTTCCTTCTTCATGGACCCCGATTCGGCAATCTTGCCGATACGGTTATGCTTATACATGTAGCAAGTATCTATAGATCTCGTTAGATAATTATGTGCTTTTAGCTCTTTATTGCTAGATTGTATCATGCGGTGGATTGATCTAGTAGCAAGGAGTGGTGTAAATTCATAGTGAGTGGTATCATGCGGTGGATTAGCTTGCTTGAGTTTATGCTCGACGGGTTTATGAAGGCTAGACGTGCGGCGTACTAGTTGGAGTAGCCTATGCATGTGTTGTTTAGTCGATTTATATTTATAAGTTACTTATTCTTAATTTTTAGTGCTTGATGATGCTTTAAACATGAGATGTAGTTTGATATGCTTTAATGATTTAATCTTGTTCAAACATGTCTTCATTTACCGTATTCGGCTAGTTTGTTCGTTTACATCGTTATGTTACTTTAGCCGAATGAACGCATCCCGTTGGCGTATAGCTTCTATAGCTATGTGTCGTCGTAAGTGGCTTCAGTGGTCGTAAAGATGGAACTGTCTGGTCTCACCAAAGACGTTCTAGCTTATGATCTTATCGTTTTATCCCTTGTCGATTTTCAGTCAAATCGATCGCACGCCACCGGATTCGTACGCCCGGCACCCGATTGAAGCTAGGCTTTCCGGCTTGCCGTGTGTGAGACGCCGGTGGTCACATTTTGCGTCAACACGCTCTATGGTGGAGAGGTGAGAGGCATCAAAATGGCTTAACCATGGCATACGGGCGTGCTTGACCATCGTGCCGCCGTAGGATGCACAGATCCGGCTTAACCATGGGCGGCAAAGATAGTCGTGTGTGCAATTATGGATGTTCTTTCGTGGAGCTATAGTTAAGGGCCGTGGGCTCTCGGGTGATGACAAATATTGTGGTGGTGAGGCCGTTGTGTCAAAACGCCTTAACCATGGCATACGGTCGTGCTTGACCTAGTGTCGAGAGCTATAGGACACGCAGGAACCGGTCAGGCGGTAGCATAGTCGTGTGTGCAAATATGGCGATTGAGCTATGGAGCCATGGTTAAGGGCCATTCGGGTTCTTGGGCGGTAATAAACGCTGTGGTGGAGAGGCCAAAGGTGTTAAAACGCCTTAACCATGGTGCATAGGCGTGCTTGACTTGGTGCGAGGAGCCGTAGGACGTTAGGAACCGACTGCGGCAAAGAAAAGTCGTGTGTGCAAATATGGCGCTCGAGCCATGGAGCCGAGGTTAAGGGCCGTTCAGGCTCTCGAGCAATGACAAACGCTATGGTAGAGAGGCCAGAGGTGTCAAAATGCCTTAACCATGGCGTACAGGCATGCTTGACTCGCCGGAGCCATAGGATGCGTTTGGAACCGACAATGCGGCAGCATGGTTGTGTGTGCAAATATGGCAGTTTTGGAGCCGTGGAGCCATGGTTAAGGGCCCTTCAGGCTCTTGGGTGATGGAAAACTCTATGGTGGAGAGGTGAGAGGCATCAAAATGGCTTAACCATGGCGTACGGGTGTGCTTGACCCAGTGCCGAGAGCCGTAGGATGCACAGATCCGGCCGTGCGCAGCACAAATGTGTGTGCAATTATGGATGTTCTAGAGTCGTGAGCTATAGTTAAGGGCCGTCGTGCTCTCGGTGATGACAAACATTGTGGTGGTGGGGCCGAGGTGTCAAAACGCCTTAACCATGGCATACGGTCATGCTTGACCTAGTGTCAAGAGCTCATAGGACACGCAGGAACCGGCCGTGCGGTAGCATAGTCGTGTGTGCAAATATGGCGCTTCTAGAGCGTGGAGCCATGGTTAAGGGCCATTGGGTTCTTGGGGCAACAAACGCCGTGGTGGGAGAGGCCAGGTGTCAAAATGCCTTAACCATGGCGCATGGGCGTGCTTGAGTTGGTGCGAGGAGCCATAGGATGCGCGGAACCGCGAACCGACCGCGGCAAAGATGGTCGTGTGTGCAAATATGGCGCTTCGAGCCGTGGAGCCGTGGTTAAGGGCCATTCGTGCTCTCGAGTGACGGCAAACGCTATGGTAGAGAGGCCAGAGGTGTCAAAATGCCTTAACCATGGCGCACGGCATGCTTGACTCGCAGCCGGAGCCATAAATGCGTTGGAACCGACCGTGCGGCAACATGGTCGTGTGTGCAAATATGGCAGTTTTGGAGCCGTGGAGGCATGGTTAAGGGCCCTTCGTGCTCTCGGTGATGGAAAACTCTATGGTGGAGAGGTGAGAGGCATCAAAATGGCTTAACCATGGCGTACGGCGTGCTTGACCCGGTGCCGAGAGCCGTAGGATGCACAGATCCGGCCGTGCGGCAAAGACGTGTGTGCAATTATGGATGTTTTGGAGTCGTGGAGCTATAGTTAAGGGCCGTTCGGGCTCTCGGGTGATGACAAACATTGTGGTGGTGAGGCCAGAGGCATCAAAACGCCTTAACCATGGCATACGGTCATGCTTGACCTAGTGTCAAGAGCTATAGGACACGCACGAACCGGGCCGTCCGTAGCATAGTCGTGTGTGCAAATATGGCGCTTCTAGAGCCGGTGGAGCCATGGTTAATGGCCATTCGGGTTCTTAGGCGGCAACAAACGCTGTGGTGGAGAGGCCAAAGGTGTCAAAATGCCTTAACCATGGTGCATGGGCATGCTTGACTTGGTGCGAGGAGCCATAGGATGCGCATAGAACCGGGCCGTGCGGGCAAAGAAAAGTCGTGTGTGCAAATATGGCAGCTTCGAGCCGTGGAGCCGAGGTTAAGGGCCGTTCGTGCTCTCGAGCGATGACAAACGCTATGGTAGAGAGGCCGAGGTGTCAAAATGCCTTAACCATGGCGTACGGGCATGCTTGACTCGCCGGAGCCATAGGATGCGTTGGAACCGACCATGCGGCAAAGATGGTCGTGTGTGCAAATGTGGCGCTTTGGAGCCGTGAGTTGTGGTTAAGGGCCCTTCAGGCTCTCGGGTGATGGAAAACTCTATGGTGGAGAGGTGAGAGGCATCAAAATGGCTTAACCATGGCGTACGGGCGTGCTTGACCCGGTGCCGAGAGCCGTAGGATGCACAGATCCGGCCGTGCAGCAAAGACAAATAAAATTATGGATGTTCTGAGTCGTGGAGCTATAGTTAAGGGCCGTTCGGGCTCTCGGGTGATGACAAACATTGTGGTGGTGGGGCCAGAGGTGTCAAAACGCCTTAACCATGGCATACGGTCGTGCTTGACCTAGTGTCGAGAGCCAGTAGGACACGTAGGAACCGGGCCGTGCGGTAGCATAGTCGTGTGTGCAAATATGGCGCTTCTAGAGCGGTGGAGCCATGGTTAAGGGCCATTCGGTTCTTGGGCGGCAACAAATGCTGTGGTCGAGAGGCCAGCGGTGTCAAAATGCCTTAACCATAGTGCATGGGCATGCTTGACTTGGTGCGAGGAGCCGTAGGATGCGCAGGAACCGCCGTGCGGCAAGAAAGTCGTGTGTGCAAATATGGCGCTTCCGAGCCGTGGAGCCGAGGTTAAGTGCCGTTCGTGTCTCGAGTGAAGGCAAACGCTATGGTAGAGAGGCCAGAGGTGTCAAAATGCCTTAACCATGGCGCACGCATGCTTGACTCGAGCCGGAGCCATAAAATGCGTTGAACCGACCGTGCGGCAAAGATGGTCGAGTGTGCAAATATGGCAGTTTTGGAGCCGTGAGGCATGGTTAAGGGCCCTTCAGCTCTTAGGTGATGGAAAACTCTATGGTGGAGAGGTGAGAGGCATCAAAATGGCTTAACCATGGCGTACGTGCGTGCTTGACCCGGTGCCGAGAGCCATAGGATGCACAGATCCGACCGTGCGGCAGGGGCAAAGACAACCGTGTGTGCAATTATGGATGTTTTGGAGTCGTGGAGCTATAGTTAAGGGCCGTTCGTGCTCTCGGTGATGACAAACATTGTGGTGGTGAGGCCGAGAGGCATCAAAATGCCTTAACCATGGCATACGGTCATGCTTGACCTAGTGTCAAGAGCCGTAGGACACGCACGAACCGGGCCGTCGGTAGCATATTCGTGTGTGCAAATATGGCGCTTCTAGAGCCGTGGAGCCATGGTTAAGGGCCATTCAGGTTCTCGGGCGGCAACAAACGCTGTGGTGGAGAGGCTAGAGGTGTCAAAATGCCTTAACCATGGCGTACGGGCATGCTTGACTCGCCGAGAGCCATAGGATGCGTTGAACCGACCGTGCGGCAAGATGGTCGTGTGTGCAAATATGGCGCTCCGGAGCCGTGGAGCCAAGGTTAAGGGCCGTTTAGGCTCGAGCGATGGCAAACGCTATGGTAGAGAGGCTAGAGGTGTCAAAATGCCTTAACCATGGCGTACGGGCATGCTTGACTCGCCGAGAGCCATAGGATGCGTTGAACCGACCGTGCGGGGCAAAGATGGTCGTGTGTGCAAATATGGCGCTTTGCCGTGGAGCCATGGTTAAGGGCCCTTCGTGCTCTTGGGTGATGAAAACTCTATGGTGGAGAGGTGAGAGGCATCAAAATGGCTTAACCATGGCGTACGGGCGTGCTTGACCCGGTGCCGAGAGCCGTAGGATGCACAGATCCGGGCGTGCGCCAGCAAAGACAAGAGCCGTGTGTGCAATTATGGATGTTCTGAGTCATGGAGCTATAGTTAAGGGCCGTCGGCTCTCGGTGATGACAAATATTGTGGTGGTGAGGCCGTAGGCGTCAAAACGCCTTAACCATGGCATACGGTCGTGCTTGACCTAGTGTCGAGAGCTATAGGACATGCAGGAACCGGGCCGTGCGGTAGCATAGTCGTGTGTGCAAATATGGCAGCTTCTAGAGCCGGAGCCATGGTTAAGGGCCATTCGTTCTCAGCGGCAATAAACGCTGTGGTGGAGAGGCCAAAGGTGTTAAAATGCCTTAACCATGGTGCATGGGCGTGCTTGACTTGGTGCGAGGAGCCGTAGGACGCATAGGAACCGCCGTGCGGCAAAGAAAGTCGTGTGTGCAAATATGGCGCTTCGGAGCCGTGGAGCCGAGGTTAAGGGCCGTTCGTGCTCTCGAGCGATGACAAACGCTATGGTAGAGAGGCCAGAGGTGTCAAAATGCCTTAACCATGGCATACGGGCTTGCTTGACTTAGTGCCGGGAGCCATAGGACGCGTTGGAACCGACCATGCGGCAGCATGGTCGTGTGTGCAAATGTGGCAGCTTTTACCGCCGGAGCCATGGTTAAGGGCCCTTCAGCCCTCGGGTGATGGAAAACTCTATGGTGGAGAGGTGAGAGGCATCAAAATGGCTTAACCATGGCGTACGGTGTGCTTGAACCGGTGCCGAGAGCCGTAGGATGCACAGGATCCGGCCGTGCGCAAAGACAACCGTGTGTGCAATTATGGATGTTCGAGTCGTGGAGCTATAGTTAAGGGCCGTTCTCGGCTCTCGGGTGATGACAAACATTGTGGTGGTGGGGCCGAGGTGTCAAAATGCCTTAACCATGGCATACGGTCGTGCTTGACCTAGTGTCAAGAGCCGTAGGACACGCAGGAACCGGGCCGTGCGGTAGCATAGTCGTGTGTGCAAATATGGCATTTTCTAGAGCCGTGGAGCCATGGTTAAGGGCCATTCGGTTCTTGGGCGGCAACAAATGCTGTGGTCGGAGAGGCCAATGTGTCAAAATGCCTTAACCATAGTGCATGGGCGTGCTTGACTTGGTGCGCAGGAGCCGTAGGATGCGTGAACCGTCGGCGGGCAAAGAAAGTCGTGTGTGCAAATATGGCGCTCGAGCCGTGGAGCCGAGGTTAAGGCCGTTCGTGCTCTCGAGCGATGGCAAACGCTATGGTAGAGAGGCCGAGGTGTCAAAATGCCTTAACCATGGCGTACATGCATGCTTGACTCGCAGCCGGAGCCATAAAACGCGAACCGACCGACAGCAAAGATGGTCGAGTGTGCAAATATGGCAGTTTTGGAGCCGTGGAGGCATGGTTAAGGGCCCTTCGTGCTCTTAGGTGATGGAAAACTCTATGGTGGAGAGGTGAGAGGCATCAAAATGGCTTAACCATGGCGTACGAGTGTGCTTGACCCGGTGCCGAGAGCCATAGGATGCACAGATCCGACCGTGCGGCAAAGACAATCGTGTGTGCAATTATGGATGTTCGAGTCGTGGAGCTATAGTTAAGGGCCGTTCGTGCTCTCGGTGATGACAAACATTGTGGTGGTGAGGCCAGAGGCATCAAAACGCCTTAACCATGGCATACGGTCATGCTTGACCTAGTGTCAAGAGCTGTAGGACACGTACGAACCGGGTCCGTGCGGTAGCATATTCGTGTGTGCAAATATGGCGCTTCTAGAGCCGTGGAGCCATGGTTAAGGGCCATTCGGTTCTTAGGGTGGCAACAAATGCTGTGGTGGAGAGGCTAGAGGTGTCAAAATGCCTTAACCATGTGCATGGGCATGCTTGACTTGGTGCGAGGAGCCATAGGATGCGTTGGAACCGGACCACTGCGGGGCAAAGAATGGTCGTGTGTGCAAATATGGCGCTCGGAGCCGTGGAGCCAAGGTTAAGGGCCGTTTAGGCTCTCGAGCGATGGCAAACGCTATGGTAGAGAGGCCAGAGGTGTCAAAATGCCTTAACCATGGCATACGGTCATGCTTGACTCAGCCGAGAGCCATAATGCGTTTGAACCGACCGGCGGGCAAAGATGGTCGTGTGTGCAAATATGGCGCTTTGGAGCCGTGAGGCATGGTTAAGGGCCCTTCGTGCTCTCGGGTGATGGAAAACTCTATGGTGGAGAGGTGAGAGGCATCAAAATGGCTTAACCATGGCGTACGGGCGTGCTTGACCTGGGTGCCGAGAGCCATAGGATGCACGGATCCGGCCGTGCGGCAGCACAAATGTGTGCAATTATGGATGTTCTGAGTCGTGGAGCTATAGTTAAGGGCCGTTCAGGCTCTCGGGTGATGACAAACATTGTGGTGGTGAGGCCAGAGGCATCAAAACGCCTTAACCATGGCATACGGTCATGCTTGACCTAGTGTCAAGAGCTGTAGGACACGCACGAACCGGCTGTGCGGTAGCATATTCGTGTGTGCAAATATGGCAGTTCTAGAGCTGTGGAGCCATGGTTAAGGGCCATTCAGGTTCTTAGGCGGTAATAAACGCTGTGGTGGAGAGGCCAAAGGTGTTAAAATGCCTTAACCATGGTGCATGGGCGTGCTTGACTTGGTGCGAGGAGCCGTAGGACGCATTGGAACCGGCCGTGCGGCAAAGATGGTCGTGTGTGCAAATATGGCGCTCGAGCCGTGGAGCCGAGGTTAAGGGCCGTTCGTGCTCGAGCGACGACAAACGCTATGGTAGAGAGGCCGAGGTGTCAAAATGCCTTAACCATGGCGTACGGGCATGCTTGACTCGGCCGAGAGCCATAGGATGCGAACCGACCATGCGGCAAAGCATGGTCGTGTGTGCAAATGTGGCGCTTTGGTGCCATGGAGCCATGGTTAAGGGCCCTTCGTGCTCTCGGTGATGGAAAACTCTATGGTGGAGAGGTGAGAGGCATCAAAATGGCTTAACCATGGCGTACGGGTGTGCTTGAACCTAAGTGCCGAGAGCCGTAGGATGCACAGGATCCGCCATGCGCGCAAAGACAACCGTGTGTGCAATTATGGATGTTCGAGTCGTGGAGCTATAGTTAAGGGCCGTTCGGGCTCTCTGGTGATGACAAACATTGTGGTGGTGGGGCCAGAGGTGTCAAAATGCCTTAACCATGGCATACGGTCGTGCTTGACCTAGTGTCGAGAGCTGTAGGACACGTAGGAACCGGCTGTGCGGTAGCATAGTCGTGTGTGCAAATATGGCGCTCTAGAGCAAGGAGCCATGGTTAAGGGCCATTCGGGTTCTTGGGCGGCAACAAATGCTGTGGTCGAGAGGCCGGTGTCAAAACGCCTTAACCATAGTGCATGGGCGTGCTTGACTTGGTGCGAGGAGCCGTAGGATGCGCAGAACCGTCGTGCGGCAGAAAGTCGTGTGTGCAAATATGGCGCTTTCGGGAGCCGTGGAGCCGAGGTTAAGTGCCGTTCAGTGCTCTCGAGTGATGGCAAATGCTATGGTAGAGAGGCCGAGGTGTCAAAATGCCTTAACCATGGCATACAGTGCATGCTTGACTCAGAGCCGGAGCCATAAATGCGTTGGAACCGACCGTGCGGCAAAGATGGTCGAGTGTGCAAATATGGCGCTTTGGAGCCATGGAGGCATGGTTAAGGGCCCTTCGGCTCTCGGTGATGGAAAACTCTATGGTGGAGAGGTGAGAGGCATCAAAATGGCTTAACCATGGCGTACATGTGCGTGCTTGACCCGGTGCCGAGAGCCATAGGATGCACAGATCCGACCGTGCGGCAAAGACAACCGTGTGTGCAATTATGGATGTTCTCGGAGTCGTGAGCCGTAGTTAAGGGCCGTTCGTGCTCTCGGTGATGACAAACATTGTGGTGGTGAGGCCGAGGCATCAAAACGCCTTAACCATGGCATACGGTCATGCTTGACCTAGTGTCAAGAGCCGTAGGACACGCATGAACCGGCCGTGCGGTAGCATATTCGTGTGTGCAAATATGGCGCTTCTAGAGCCGTGGAGCCATGGTTAAGGGCCATTCGTGTTCTCGTGTGGAAACAAACGCTGTGGTGGAGAGGCTAGAGGTGTCAAAATGCCTTAACCATGGCGTACGGCATGCTTGACTCGCCAGAGCCATAGGATGCGTTGGAACCGACCGTGCGGCAAAGATGGTCGTGTGTGCAAATATGGCAGTTCTAGAGCCGTGGAGCCAAGGTTAAGGGCCGTTCTGTGCTCTCGAGCAATGGCAAACGCTATGGTAGAGAGGCCGAGGTGTCAAAATGCCTTAACCATGGCGTACGGCATGCTTGACTCAAAGGCCGAGAGCCATAGGATGCGTTGAACCGACCGTGCGGCAAAGATGGTCGTGTGTGCAAATATGGCAGTTTGCAGCCGTGGAGTCAGTGGTTAAGGGCCCTTCAAAGCTCTCGAGTGATGAAAAACTCTATGGTGGAGAGGTGAGAGGCATCAAAATGGCTTAACCATGGCGTACGGCGTGCTTGACCCGGCCGAGAGCCGTAGGATGCACAGATCCGGCCGTGCGGCAGCACAACGTGTGTGCAATTATGGATGTTCTCGAGTCGTGGAGCTATAGTTAAGGGCCGTTCGGGCTCTCGGTGATGACAAATATTGTGGTGGTGAGGCCAGAGGCATCAAAACGCCTTAACCATGGCATACGGTTGTGCTTGACCTAGTGTCGAGAGCTATAGGACATGCAGGAACCGGGCCGTGCGGTAGCATAGTCGTGTGTGCAAATATGGCAGCTTCTAGAGTCATGGAGCCATGGTTAAGGGCCATTCGGGTTCTCGCGTAATAAATGCTGTGGTGGAGAGGCCAAAGGTGTTAAAATGCCTTAACCATGGTGCATGGGCGTGCTTGACTTGGTGCGAGGAGCCGTACGACGCATAGGAACCGCCGTGCGGCAAAGAAAGTCGTGTGTGCAAATATGGCGCTCGGGAGCCATGGAGCCGAGGTTAAGGGGTTCGTGCTCTCGAGCGATGACAAACGCTATGGTAGAGAGGCCGAGGTGTCAAAATGCCTTAACCATGGCGTACGGGCTTGCTTGACTCGTGCCGGAGCCATAGGACGCAGGAACCGACCATGCGGCGCATGGTCGTGTGTGCAAATGTGGCAAGCTTTACTGCCGTGGAGCCATAGTTAAGGGCCCTTCGTGCTCTTGGGCGATGGAAAACTCTATGGTGGAGAGGTGAGAGGCATCAAAATGGCTTAACCATGGTGTACGAGTGTGCTTGAACCGGTGCCGAGAGCCGTAGGATGCACAGGATCCGGCCGTGCGCCAGCACACTCGTGTGTGCAATTATGGATGTTCGAGTCATGGAGCTATAGTTAAGGGCCGTTCGGGCTCTCGGGTGATGACAAACATTGTGGTGGTAGGGCCGAGGCATCAAACACTTAACCATGGCATACGGCCGTGCTTGACATAGTGTCGAGAGCCGTAGGACACGTAGGAACCGGGCCGTGCGGTAGCATAGTCGTGTGTGCAAATATGGCGCTCTAGAGCGGTGGAGCCATGGTTAAGGGCCATTCGGGTTCTCGGGCGGCAACAAATGGGCGGCAACAAATGCCGTGGTAGAGAGGCCAGCGGTGTCAAAATGCCTTAACCATAGTGCATGGGCGTCCTTGACTTGGTGCGAGGAGCCGTAGGATGCGCAGGAACCGGTGGAGAGTGAAGTATCAAAATGGCTTAACGTGCGGGACCCGCAAGAAAGTCGTGTGTGCAAATATGGCGCCGTCGGGAGCCGTGGAGCCGAGGTTAAGTGCCGTTCAGCTCTCGAGTGATGGCAAACGCTATGGTAGAGAGGCCGAGGTGTCAAAATGCCTTAACCATGGCATACATGTGCATGCTTGACTCGTAGCCGGAGCCATAAAATGCGTTGGAACCGACCGTGCGGCAAAGATGGTCGAGTGTGCAAATATGGCGCTTTGGAGCCGTGGAGGCATGGTTAAGGGCCCTTCGTGCTCTCGTGTGATGGAAAACTCTATGGTGGAGAGGTGAGAGGCATCAAAATGGCTTAACCATGGCGTACAGTGTGCTTGACCCGGTGCCGAGAGCCATAGGATGCACAGGATCGGACCGTGCGGGGCAAAGACAACGTGTGTGCAATTATGGATGTTCGAGTCGTGGAGCCAGAGTTAAGGGCCGTTCGTGCCTCTGGTGATGACAAACATTGTGGTGGTGAGGCTAGAGGCATCAAAACGTCTTAACCATGGCATACGGTCATGCTTGACCTAGTGTCAAGAGCTATAGGACACGCACGAACCGGGCCGTGCGGTAGCATATTCGTGTGTGCAAATATGGCGCTCTAGAGCCGTGGAGCCATGGTTAAGGGCCATTCAGTTTCTCAGCGGCAACAAACGCCGTGGTGGAGAGGCTAGAGGCGTCAAAATGCCTTAACCATGGTGTACGGGCATGCTTGACTCAAGCCGGAGCCATAGGATGCGTTGGAACCGACCGTGGCCGCATGGTCGTGTGTGCAAATATGGCGCTTCGGAGCCATGGAGCCAAGGTTAAGGGCCGTTCGTGCTCTCGAGCGATGGCAAACGCTATGGTAGAGAGGCCGTGGTGTCAAAATGCCTTAACCATGGCGTACGGCATGCTTGACTCAAAGGCCGAGAGCCATAGGATGCGTTGGAACCGACCGTGCTGCAGCATGGTCGTGTGTGCAAATATGGCAGTTTTGGAGCCGTGAGCCGTGGTTAAGGGCCCTTCGTGCTCTTGGGTGATGAAAAACTCTATGGTGGAGAGGTGAGAGGCATCAAAATGGCTTAACCATGGCGTACGGCGTGCTTGACCCGGTGCCGAGAGCCGTAGGATGCACAGATCCGGACCGTGCGGCAAAGACAGCCGTGTGTGCAATTATGGATGTTCTGGAGTCGTGGAGCTATAGTTAAGGGCCGTTCGGGCTCTCGGGTGATGAAAAATATAGTGGTGGTGAGGCCAGAGGCGTCAAAATGCCTTAACCATGGCATACGGTCGTGCTTGACCTAGTGTCGAGAGCTATAGGACATGCAGGAACCGGGCCGTGCGGTAGCATAGTCGTGTGTGCAAATATGGCGCTTCTAGAGCCGTGGAGCCATGGTTAAGGGCCATTCGTGTTCTTGGGTGGTAATAAACGCTCGTGGTGGAGAGGCCAAAGGTGTTAAAACGCCTTAACCATGGTGCATGGGCGTGCTTGACTTGGTGCGAGGAGCCGTAGGACGATAGGAACCGCCGTGGGCAAGAAAGTCGTGTGTGCAAATATGGCGCTTCGAGCCGTGGAGCCGAGGTTAAGGGCCGTTCGTGCTCTTGAGCGACGACAAACGCTATGGTAGAGAGGCCGAGGTGTCAAATGCCTTAACCATGGCGTACGGGCTTGCTTGACTCGCCGGAGCCATAGGACGCGTGAACCGACCATGCGGCAAAGATGGTCGTGTGTGCAAATGTGGCGCTTTACCGCCGTGGAGCCATGGTTAAGGGCCCTTCAGCTCTCGGGTGATGGAAAACTCTATGGTGGAGAGGTGAGAGGCATCAAAATGGCTTAACCATGGCGTACGGGTGTGCTTGAACCGTGCCGAGAGCCGTAGGATGCACAGATCCGGCCGTGCGCCGCCACAAATGTGTGCAATTATGGATGTTCCTGAGTCGTGGAGCTATAGTTAAGGGCCGTTCGGGCTCTCGGTGATGACAAACATTGTGGTGGTGGGGCCAGAGGTGTCAAAATGCCTTAACCATGGCATACGTCGTGCTTGACCTAGTGTCGAGAGCCGTAGGACACGTAGGAACCGGGCCGTGCGGTAGCATAGTCGTGTGTGCAAATATGGCAGTTCTAGAGCGGTGGAGCCTTGGTTAAGGGCCACGGGTTCTTGGGCGGCAACAAATGCTATGGTCGAGAGGCCGCCGTGTCAAAACGCCTTAACCATAGTGCATGGGCGTGCTTGACTTGGTGCTAGGAGCCATAGGATGCGCAGGAACCGCCGTGCGGCAAAGAAAAGTCGTGTGTGCAAATATGGCGCTCGGGAGCCGTGGAGCCGAGCTTAAGTGCCGTTCGTGCTCTCGAGTGACAAAGAAACGCTATGGTAGAGAGGCCGAGGTGTCAAAATGCCTTAACCATGGCGTACAGCATGCTTGACTCGAGCCGGAGCCATAAAATGCGTTGAACCGACCGCAAGGGCAGCATGGTCGAGTGTGCAAATATGGCGCTTTTGGAGCCGTGAGGCATGGTTAAGGGCCCTTCGTGCTCTCAGTGATGGAAAACTCTATGGTGGAGAGGTGAGAGGCATCAAAATGGCTTAACCATGGAGTACAGTGCGTGCTTGACCCGGGCCGAGAGCCATAGGATGCACAGATCCGACCATGCGGGCAAAGATAGTCGTGTGTGCAATTATGGATGTTCGAGTCGTGGAGTCTGTAGTTAAGGGCCGTTCGTGCACTCGGTGATGACAAACATTGTGGTGGTGAGGCCGTGAGGCATCAAAACGCCTTAACCATGGCATACGGTCATGCTTGACCTTGTGTCAAGAGCCGAGGACACGCACGAACCGGCCGGCGGTAGCATATTCGTGTGTGCAAATATGGCAGCTTCTAGAGCCGTGGAGCCATGGTTAAGGGCCATTCAGTTCTCAGTGGCAACAAATGCCGTGGTGGAGAGGCTAGAGGTGTCAAAATGCCTTAACCATGGTGTACTAGGCATGCTTGACTCGGGGAGCCATAGGATGCGTTGGAACCGACCGTGCGGGCAAGATGGTTGTGTGTGCAAATATGGCGCTCCGAGCCATGGAGCCAAGGTTAAGGGCCGTTCAGGCCCTTGAGCGATGGCAAACGCTATGGTAGAGAGGCCAAGAGGTGTCAAAATGCCTTAACCATGGCGCATGTGCATGCTTGACTCTGCCGAGAGCCATAGGATGCGTTGGAACCGACCGTGCGGCAAAGATGGTCGTGTGTGTAAATATGGCAGTTTTGCAGCCATGGAGCTATGGTTAAGGGCCCTTCGTGCTCTTGGGTGATGAAAACTCTATGGTGGAGAGGTAAGAGGCATCAAAATGGCTTAACCATGGCGTACGGGCGTGCTTGACCCGTGCCGAGAGCCGTAGGATGCACAGATCCGCCGTGCGGCAAGACAACCGTGTGTGCAATTATGGATGTTCGAGTCGTGAGCTATAGTTAAGGGCCGTTCGGGCTCTCGGGTGATGACAAATATTGTGGTGGTGAGGCCGTGAGGCATCAAAACACCTTAACCATGGCATACGGTCGTGCTTGACCTAGTGTGGAGAGCTATAGGACATGCAGGAACCGGCCGGCGGTAGCATAGTCGTGTGTGCAAATATGGCGCTTCTAGAGCCGTGGAGCCATGTTTAAGGGCCATTCGGGTTCTCGAGCGGTAATAAACGCCGTGGTGGAGAGGCCAAAGGTGTTAAAATGCCTTAACCATGGTGCATGGGCGTGCTTGACTTGGTGCGAGGAGCCGTAGGACGATAGGAACCGGCCGTGCGGCAAAGAAAGTCGTGTGTGCAAATATGGCAGCTGAGCCGTGAGCCGAGGTTAAGTTCCGTTCAGGCTCTCGAGCGACGACAAACGCTATGGTAGAGAGGCCAGAGGTGTCAAAATGCCTTAACCATGGCGTACGGGCTTGCTTGACTCAGTCGGAGCCATAGGACGCGTTGGAACCGACCATGCGGCAAGATGGTCGTGTGTGCAAATGTGGCGCTTTACCGCGCGTGGAGCCATGGTTAAGGGCCCTTCGTGCTCTCGGTGATGGAAAACTCTATGGTGGAGAGGTGAGAGGCATCAAAATGGCTTAACCATGGCGTACGGGTGTGCTTGAACCGGTGCCGAGAGCCGTAGGATGCACAGATCCGCCGTGCGCCAAAGACAATCGTGTGTGCAATTATGGATGTTCGAGTCGTGGAGCTATAGTTAAGGGCCGTTCGGGCTCTCGGGTGATGACAAACATTGTGGTGGTGGGGCCGAGGTGTCAAAATGCCTTAACCATGGCATACAAAATGTGCTTGACCTAGTGTCGAGAGAGCCGTAGGACACGTAGGAACCGGGCCGTGCGAGCATAGTCGTGTGTGCAAATATGGCGCTTCTAGAGCGGTGAGCCTTGGTTAAGGGCCATTCTAGTTCTTGGGCGGCAACAAATACTGTGGTCGAGAGGCTGAGTGTCAAAACGCCTTAACCATAGTGCATGGGCGTGCTTGACTTGGTGCTAGGAGCCATAGGATGCGCAGGAACCGACGTGCGGCGAAAAGTCGTGTGTGCAAATATGGCGCTTCGGAGCCGGAGCCGAGCTTAAGTGCCGTCGTGCTCGAGTGATGGCAAACGCTATGGTAGAGAGGCCGAGGTGTCAAAATGCCTTAACCATGGCGCATGTGCATGCTTGACTCGTGAGCCGGAGCCATAAAATACGTTGAACCGACCGTGCGGCAGATGGTCGAGTGTGCAAATATGGCGCTTTTGGAGCCATGGAGGCATGGTTAAGGGCCCTTCAGCTCTCGTGTGATGGAAAACTCTATGGTGGAGAGGTGAGAGGCATCAAAATGGCTTAACCATGGAGTACGGCGTGCTTGACCCGGTGCCGAGAGCCATAGGATGCACAGATCCGACCATGCGGCAAAGACAAACCGTGTGTGCAATTATGGATGTTCTGAGTCGTGGAGCTGTAGTTAAGGGCCGTTCGTGCTCTCGGTGATGACAAACATTGTGGTGGTGAGGCCAGAGGCATCAAAACGCCTTAACCATGGCATACGGTCATGCTTGACCTTGTGTCAAGAGCCGCAGGACACGCACGAACCTACCGTGGCGGTAGCATATTCGTGTGTGCAAGTATGGCGCTTCTAGAGCCGTGGAGCCATGGTTAAGGGCCATTCGGTTCTTAGGCGGCAACAAATGCTGTGGTGGAGAGGCTAGAGGTGTGAAAATGCCTTAACCATGGTGTACGGGCATGCTTGACTCAAGCCAGGAGCCATAGGATGCGTTGGAACCGACCGCGCAAAGATGGTTGTGTGTGCAAATATGGCGCTTCCGGGAGCCGTGGAGCCAAGGTTAAGGGCCGTTCAGTGCTCTCGAGCGATGGCAAACGCTATGGTAGAGAGGCCGAGGTGTCAAAATGCCTTAACCATGGCGCATGTGCATGCTTGACTCGCCGAGAGCCATAGGATGCGTTGGAACCGACCGTGCGGCAGCATGGTCGTGTGTGTAAATATGGCAGCTTTGCAGCCATGGAGCTATGGTTAAGGGCCCTTCAGTGCTCTTGGGTGATGAAAACTCTATGGTGGAGAGGGAAGAGGCATCAAAATGGCTTAACCATGGCGTACGGGTGTGCTTGACCCGGTGCCGAGAGCCGTAGGATGCACAGATCCGCCAGGCGGCAAAGACAACCGTGTGTGCAATTATGGATGTTCTGGAGTCGTGGAGCTATAGTTAAGGGCCGTCGGGCTCTCTAGTGATGACAAATATTGTGGTGGTGAGGCCGAGGCATCAAAACACCTTAACCATGGCATACGGTCGTGCTTGACCTAGTGTGGAGAGCTATAGGACATGCAGAACCGGGCCGTGCGGTAGCATAGTCGTGTGTGCAAATATGGCGCTTCTAGAGCCGTGGAGCCATGGTTAAGGGCCATTCGGGTTCTCGGGCGGTAATAAACGCCGTGGTGGAGAGGCCAAAGGTGTTAAATGCCTTAACCATGGTGCATGGGCGTGCTTGACTTGGTGCGAGGAGCCGTAGGACGCATAGGAACCGGCCGTGCGGCAAAGAAAGTCGTGTGTGCAAATATGGCGCTCGGGAGCCGTGGAGCCGAGGTTAAGGGCCGTCGTGCTCGAGCGACGACAAACGCTATGGTAGAGGCCAGAGGTGTCAAAATGCCTTAACCATGGCGTACGGGCTTGCTTGACTCAAAGGTCGGAGCCATAGGACGCGTTGAACCGACCATGCGGCAAAGATGGTCGTGTGTGCAAATGTGGCAGCTTTACGCCATGGAGCCATGGTTAAGGGCCCTTCGTGCTCTCGGTGATGGAAAACTCTATGGTGGAGAGGTGAGAGGCATTAAAATGGCTTAACCATGGCGTACGGTGTGCTTGAACCGGTGCCGAGAGCCGTAGGATGCACAGATCCGGCCGTGCGCGACAGCCGTGTGTGCAATTATGGATGTTCGGAGTCGTGGAGCTATAGTTAAGGGCCGTTCGGGCTCTCGGGTGATGACAAACATTGTGGTGGTGGGGCCGAGGTGTCAAAATGCCTTAACCATGGCATATGGTCGTGCTTGACCTAGTGTCAAGAGCCGTAGGACACGTAGGAACCGGGCCGTGCGGTAGCATAGTCGTGTGTGCAAATATGGCGCTCTAGAGCGGTGGAGCCTTGGTTAAGGGCCATTCGGGTTCTTGGGCGGCAACAAATGCCGTGGTCGAGAGGCCAAAGGTGTCAAAACGCCTTAACCATAGTGCATGGGCATGCTTGACTTGGTGCGAGGAGCCGTAGGATGCGCAGGAACCGGCCGTGCGGTAGCAAAGTCGTGTGTGCAAATATGGCGCTTCGAGCCGTGGAGCCAAGGTTAAGTGCCGTTCGTGCTCGAGTGATGGCAAACGCTATGGTAGAGAGGCCAGAGGTGTCAAAATGGCTTAACCATGGCGTACAGCATGCTTGACTCAGAGCCGGAGCCATAAAAATGCGTTGGAACCGACCGTGCGGCAAAGATGGTCGAGTGTGCAAATATGGCGCTTTGGTGCCGTGAGGCATGGTTAAGGGCCCTTCAGCTCTTAGGTGATGGAAAACTCTATGGTAGAGAGGTGAGAGGCATCAAAATGGCTTAACCATGGCGTACGTGCGTGCTTGACCTTGGTGCCGAGAGCCATAGGATGCACAGGATCCGACCGTGCGGCAAAGACAACCGTGTGTGCAATTATGGATGTTCGAGTCGTGGAGCCGTAGTTAAGGGCCGTTCGTGCTCTCGGGTGATGACAAACATTGTGGTGGTGAGGCCAGAGGCATCAAAACGCCTTAACCATGGCATACGGTCATGCTTGACCTAGTGTCAAGAGTTGTAGGACACGCACGAACCGGGCCGTGCGGTAGCATATTCATGTGTGCAAATATGGCGCTTCTAGAGCCGTGGAGCCATGGTTAAGGGCCATTCAAATTCTTAGGCGACAACAAACACCGTGGTGGAGAGGCTAGAGGTGTCAAAATGCCTTAACCATGGCGTACGGGCATGCTTGACTCAAGCCGTGGAGCCATAGGATGCGTTGAACCGACCGTGCAAGAAAGATGGCCGTGTGTGCAAATATGGTAGTTCTCGAGCCGTGGAGCCAAGGTTAAGGGCCGTTCGTGCTCTCGAGCGATGGCAAACGCTATGGTAGAGTGGCCGAGGTGTCAAAATGCCTTAACCATGGTGTACGGGCATGCTTGAGCTCGCCGAGAGCCATAGGATGCGTTGGAACCGACCGTGCGGCAGCATGGTCGTGTGTGCAAATGTGGCAGTTTTACTGCCGTGGAGCTATGGTTAAGGGCCCTTCAAAGCCCTCTAGTGATGAAAAACTCTATGGTGGAGAGGTGAGAGGCATCAAAATGGCTTAACCATGGCGTACGGCGTGCTTGACCCGGTGCCGAGAGCCGTAGGATGCACAGATCCGGGCCGTGCGGCAAAGACAGGTGTGCAATTATGGATGTTCTGAGTCGTGGAGCTATAGTTAAAGGGCCGTTCGGGCTCTCGGGTGATGACAAATATTGTGGTGGTGAGGCCGAGGCGTCAAAATGCCTTAACCATGGCATACGGTCGTGCTTGACCTAGTGTCGAGAGCTATAGGACATGCAGAACCGGGCCGTGCGGTAGCATAGTCGTGTGTGCAAATATGGCGCTTCTAGAGCCGTGGAGCCATGGTTAAGGGCCATTCGGGTTCTCGGCGGTAATAAACGCCGTGGTGGAGAGGCCAAAGGTGTTAAAACACCTTAACCATGGTGCATGGGCTTGCTTGACTTGGTGCGAGGAGCCGTAGGACGATAGGAACCGCCGTGCGGGCAAAGAAAGTCGTGTGTGCAAATATGGCGCTTCCGGAGCCGTGGAGCCGAGGTTAAGGGCCGTTCGTGCCCCGAGCGACGACAAACGCTATGGTAGAGAGGCCAAAGGTGTCAAAATGCCTTAACCATGGCGTACGGCTTGCTTGACTCGCCGAGAGCCATAGGACGCGTGAACCGACCATGCGGCAAAGATGGTCGTGTGTGCAAATGTGGCGCTTTTACCGCCGTGGAGCCATGGTTAAGGGCCCTTCGCTCTCGGTGATGGAAAACTCTATGGTGGAGAGGTGAGAGGCATCAAAATGGCTTAACCATGGCGTACGGGTGTGCTTGAACCGGTGCCGAGAGCCGTAGAATGCACAGATCCGGCCGTGCGCCAAGCAAAGACGCCGTGTGTGCAATTATGGATGTTCGAGTCGTGGAGCTATAGTTAAGGGCCGTTCGGGCTCTCTAGTGATGACAAACATTGTGGTGGTGGGGCCGAGGTGTCAAAATGCCTTAACCATGGCATACGGCCGTGCTTGACCTAGTGTCGAGAGTCAGAGGACACGTAGGAACCGGGCCGTGCGTAGCATAGTCGTGTGTGCAAATATGGCGCTCTAGAGCTTGTGGAGCCATGGTTAAGGGCCATTCGGGTTCTTGGGCGGCAACAAATGCGGTGATCGAGAGGCCGCCGTTCAAATGCCTTAACCATGGTGCATGGGCGTGCTTGACTTGGTGCGAGGAGCCGTAGGATGCGCAGGAACCGCCGTGCGGGGCAAAGAAAGTCGTGTGTGCAAATATGGCGCTTCTGAGCCGTGGAGCCGAGGTTAAGTGCCGTTCGGCTCTTGAGTGATCGCAAACGCTATGGTAGAGATGCCGAGGTGTCAAAATGCCTTAACCATGGCGCATGTGCATGGTTGACTCGTGAGCCGGAGCCATAAAATGCGTTGAACCGACCGTGCGGGCAAAGATGGTCGAGTGTGCAAACATGGCAGTTTTGGAGCCGTGGAGGCATGGTTAAGGGCCCTTCGTGCTCTCGTGTGATGGAAAACTCTATGGTGGAGAGGTGAGAGGCATCAAAATGGCTTAACCATGGCGTACATGTGCGTGCTTGACCCGGTGCCGAGAGCCATAGGATGCACAGATCCGACCGTGCGGCAAAGACAAGCCGTGTGCAATTATGGATGTTCGAGTCGTGGAGCCGTAGTTAAGGGCCGTTCGTGCCTCGGTGATGACAAACATTGTGGTGGTGAGGCCGAGGCATCAAAACGCCTTAACCATGGCATACGGTCATGCTTGACCTAGTGTCAAGAGTCTGTAGGACACGCACGAACCGGGCCGTGCGGTAGCATATTCGTGTGTGCAAATATGGCGCTTCTAGAGCCGTGGAGCCATGGTTAAGGGCCATTCAGGTTCTCGGCGGCAACAAACACCGTGGGTGGAGAGGCTAGAGGTGTCAAAATGCCTTAACCATGGCGTACGGGCATGCTTGCCTCGGTGCCGAGCCATAGGATGCGTTGAACCGACCGTGCGGGCAAAGATGGTCGTGTGTGCAAATATGGCGCTTCGGAGCCGTGGAGCCAAGGTTAAGGGCCGTTCGTGCTCTCGAGCGATGGCAAACGCTATGGTAGAGAGGCCGAGGTGTCAAAATGCCTTAACCATGGCGTACGGCATGCTTGACTAAGTGCCGAGAGCCATAGGAAGCGTTGGAACCGACCGTGCGGCAAAGATGGTCGTGTGTGCAAATATGGCGCTTTGGGCCGTGAGCCGTGGGTTAAGGGCCCTTCGTGCTCTCGGTGATGAAAAACTCTATGGTGGAGAGGTGAGAGGCATCAAAATGGCTTAACCATGGCGTACGGCGTGCTTGACCCGGTGCCGAGAGCCGTAGGATGCACAGGATCCGGTCCCGCGGCAAAGACAAGCCTGTGTGTGCAATTATGGATGTTCGAGTCGTGGAGCTATAGTTAAAGGGCCGTTCGGGCTCTCTAGGTGATGACAAATATTGTGGTGGTGAGGCCAGAGGTGTCAAAATGCCTTAACCATGGCATACGGTCGTGCTTGACCTAGTGTCGAGAGCTATAGGACATGCAGAACCGGGCCGTGCAAAGAGCATAGTCGTGTGTGCAAATATGGCAGCCTCTAGAGCCGTGGAGCCATGGTTAAGGGCCATTCGGGTTCTCGGGGCGGTAATAAACGCCGTGGTGGAGAGGCCAAAGGTGTTAAAACGCCTTAACCATGGTGCATGGGCGTGCTTGACTTGGTGCGAGGAGCCGTAGGACGATAGGAACCGTCCGTGCGGGCAAAGAAAGTCGTGTGTGCAAATATGGCGCTCGGAGCCGTGGAGCCGAGGCTAAGGGCCGTTCTCGTGCTCCCGAGCGACGACAAACGCTATGGTAGAGAGGCCGAGGTGTCAAAATGCATTAACCATGGCGTACGGGCTTGCTTGACTCGCCGGGAGCCATAGGACGCGTTGAACCGACCATGCGGCAAAGATGGTCGTGTGTGCAAATGTGGCGCTTTTACCGTGGAGCCATGGTTAAGGGCCCTTCGTGCTCTCGGGTGATGGAAAACTCTATGGTGGAGAGGTGAGAGGCATCAAAATGGCTTAACCATGGCGTACGGGTGTGCTTGAACCGGTGCCGAGAGCCGTAGGTTGCATAGGATCCGGGCCGTGCGCCGGCACAAGTCCGTGTGTGCAATTATGGATGTTCGAGTCGTGGAGCTATAGTTAAGGGCCGTTCGGGCTCTCGGGTGATGACAAACATTGTGGTGGTGGGGCCGAGGTGTCAAAACGCCTTAACCATGGCATACGGTCGAGCTTGACCTAGTGTCGAGAGCCGTAGGACACGTAGGAACCGGCCGTGCGGTAGCATAGTCGTGTGTGCAAATATGGCGCTCTAGAGCGGTGGAGCCATGGTTAAGGGCCATTCGGGTTCTTCGGCGGCAACAAATGCTGTGTTCGAGAGGCCAGCGGTGTCAAAACACCTTAACCATAGTGCATGGGCGTGCTTGACTTGGTGCGAGGAGCCGTAGGATGCGCAGAACCGGCCGTGCGGGCAAAGAAAGTCGTGTGTGCAAATATGGCGCTTTCGGGAGCCGTGGAGCCGAGGTTAAGTGCCGTTCGTGCTCTCGAGTGATGGCAAACGCTATGGTAGAGAGGCCAGAGGTGTCAAAATGCCTTAACCATGGCGTATGTGCATGCTTGACTTCGTGAGCCGGAGCCATAAAATGCGTTGGAACCGACCGTGCGGCAAAGATGGTCGAGTGTGCAAATATGGCAGTTTTGGAGCCGTGGAGGCATGGTTAAGGGCCCTTCGTGCTCTCGGGTGATGGAAAACTCTATGGTGGAGAGGTGAGAGGCATCAAAATGGCTTAACCATGGCGTGCATGCGTGCTTGACCCGGTGCCGAGAGCCATAGGATGCACAGGATCCGACCGTGCGGCAACACAAGCCGTGTGTGCAATTATGGATGTTCGAGTCGTGGAGCCAGTAGTTAAGGGCCGTTCGTGCTCTCGGTGATGACAAACATTGTGGTATTGATGCCGAGGTGTCAAAATGCCTTAACCATGGCATACGGTCATGCTTGACCTAGTGTCAAGAGCCAGTAGGACACGCACGAACCGGCCGTGCGGTAGCATATTCGTGTGTGCAAATATGGCGCTTCTAGAGCCGTGGCGCATGGTTAAGGGCCATTCAGTTCTCAAAGCGCAACAAACGCTGTGGTGGAGAGGCTAGAGGTGTCAAAATGCCTTAACCATGGCGTACGGGCATGCTTGACTCAAAGGCCGGAGCCATAGGATGCGTTGGAACCGACCGTGCGGCAAAGATGGTCGTGTGTGCAAATATGGCGCTTCGGAGCCGTGGAGCCAAGGTTAAGGGCCGTTCGTGCTCGAGCGATGGCAAACGCTATGGTAGAGAGGCCCGAGGTGTCAAAATGCCTTAACCATGGCGTACGGGCATGCTTGACTCGCACGAGAGCCATAGGATGCGTTGGAACCGACCGTGCGGCAAAGATGGTCGTGTGTGCAAATATGGCAGTTTTGCGGCCGTGGAGCCGTGGTTAAGGGCCCTTCGTGCTCTCGGGTGATGAAAAACTCTATGGTGGAGAGGTGAGAGGCAACAAAATGGCTTAACCATGGCGTACGGCGTGCTTGACCCGGTGCCGAGAGCCGTAGGATGCACAGATCCGCCCAGTGCGGCAAAGACAAGGTCGTGTGTGCAATTATGGATGTTCGGAGTCGTGGAGCTATAGTTAAGGGCCGTTCGGGCTCTCGGTGATGACAAATATTGTGGTGGTGAGGCCGAGGCGTCAAAACACCTTAACCATGGCATACGGTTGTGCTTGACCTAGTGTCGAGAGCTATAGGACATGCAGAACCGGGCCGTGCGGTAGCATAGTCGTGTGTGCAAATATGGCGCTTCTAGAGCCGTGGAGCCATGGTTAAGGGCCATTCGGGTTCTCGGCGGTAATAAACGCTGTGGTGGAGAGGCCAAAGGTGTTAAAACGCCTTAACCATGGTGCATGGGCGTGCTTGACTTGGTGCGAGGAGCCGTAGGACGATAGGAACCGCCGTGCGGGGCAAAGAAAGTCGTGTGTGCAAATATGGCGCTTCGAGCCGTGGAGCCGAGGTTAAGGGCCGTTCGTGCTCTCGAGCGATGACAAACGCTATGGTAGAGAGGCCGAGGTGTCAAAATGCCTTAACCATGGCGTACGGGCTTGCTTGACTCGTGCGGAGCCATAGGACGCGTTGAACCGACCATGCGGCAAAGATGGTCGTGTGTGCAAATGTGGCGCTTTTACCGGGTGGAGCCATGGTTAAGGGCCCTTCGTGCTCTCGTGATGGAAAACTCTATGGTGGAGAGGTGAGAGGCATCAAAATGGCTTAACCATGGCGTACGGTGTGCTTGAACCGGTGCCGAGAGCCGTAGGATGCACAGGATCCGGCCGTGCGCTGAAAGACAGCCGTGTGTGCAATTATGGATGTTCTGAGTCATGGAGCTATAGTTAAGGGCCGTTCGGGCTCTCGTGTGATGACAAACATTGTGGTGGTGGGGCCAGAGGTGTCAAAACGCCTTAACCATGGCATACGATCGTGCTTGACCTAGTGTCGAGAGCCAGGACACGTAGGAACCGGCAGTGCGGTAGCATAGTCGTGTGTGCAAATATGGCGCTTCTAGAGCGGTGGAGCCATGGTTAAGGGCCATTCGGATTCTTGGGCAGCAACAAATGCTGTGGTCGAGAGGCCAGCGGTGTCAAAATGCCTTAACCATAGTGCATGGGCGTGCTTGACTTGGTGCGAGGAGCCGTAGGATGCGCAGGAACCGCCGTGCGGCAAAGAAAGTCGTGTGTGCAAATATGGCGCTTCCGTGCCGTGGAGCCGAGGTTAAGTGCCGTTCGTGCTCTCGAGTGACGGCAAACGCTATGGTAGAGAGGCCAGAGGTGTCAAAATGCCTTAACCATGGCGTACGTGCATGCTTGACTCGAGCCGGAGCCATAAAAATGCGTTGGAACCGACCGTGCGGCAAAGATGGTCGAGTGTGCAAATATGGAAGTTTTGGAGCCATGGAGGCAAGGTTAAGGGCCCTTCAGTGCTCTCGTGATGGAAAACTCTATGGTGGAGAGGTGAGAGGCATCAAAATGGCTTAACCATGGCGTACAGTGCGTGCTTGACCCGGTGCCGAGAGCCATAGGATGCACAGGATCCGACCGTGCGGCAAAGACAACCGGTGTGCAATTATGGATGTTCTCAGTCGTGGAGCTGTAGTTAAGGGCCGTTCAGGCTCTCGGGTGATGATAAACATTGTGGTGGTGAGGCCAGAGGCATCAAAATGCCTTAACCACGGCATACGGTCATGCTTGACCTAGTGTCAAGAGATGTAGGACACGCACGAACCGGCTGTGCGGTAACATATTCGTGTGTGCAAATATGGCAGTTCTAGAGCTATCGAGCCATGGTTAAGGGCCATTCAGGTTCTCAAGTGGCAACAAACACTGTGGTGGAGAGGCTAGAGGTGTCAAAATGCCTTAACCATGGCGTACGGGCATGCTTGACTCCAAAGTGCCGGAGCCATAGGATGCGTTGAACCGACCGTGCGGGCAAAGATGGTCGTGTGTGCAAATATGGCGCTTCGGAGCCGTGGAGCCAAGGTTAAGGGCCGTTCGTGCTCTCGAGCGATGGCAAACACTATGGTAGAGAGGCCGAGGTGTCAAAATGCCTTAACCATGGCGTACGGGCATGCTTGACCTCGCCGAGAGCCATAGGATGCGTTGGAACCGACCGTGCGGCAGCATGGTCGTGTGTGCAAATATGGCGCTTTTGCAGCCATGGAGCTATGGTTAAGTTCCCTTCGATGCTCTCGGGTGATGAAAAACTCTATGGCGGAGAGGTGAGAGGCATCAAAATGGCTTAACCATGGCGTACGGCGTGCTTGACCCGGTGCCGAGAGCCGTAGGATGCACAGATCCGGGCCGTGCGCAAGCGTGTGTGCAATTATGGTGTTAACACCAGAATTTGGTCGAATATGACAGGGACCCGCAGGAGCGTAGAGAGCGATTCGGCAAATGCGTGTGCGGCCGGCTAACTTCGTGTGTTCGGCAAACGGTCAAAGCGGTCGACAATTGCTTCGTTTGAAGACGGAGAAAGGAAAAAGGAAGCCGATCGAAAAGGGAAGGAGTTGTGATGATCAAGGACTCCGATTATGGATAGAGTTAGCGTGTCTTTGTCTTTCCAATTTTGGTTAGATAGTTCGTAAGTGCTTAGGACTCATGTTTTGTCCAGGGTATAAATATAAACCCTCGACCATTGTAATAAGGGTTCACAACCAAATCAATACAACCGGCTACGCGCCACCCTTCGAGTCCTTTTAGTCGTGTCGTCGAGTTCTTCGAGAGGGCCAATCGATCCGTCGACCTCCGTAAGTCCCGGCAACCTTGTTATCATGTCTAGTATCATGCGGTGGATTTAGATAATGATGCAAGAAGTCTTGTTGCAATGCTTAGTATCATGCGGTGGATTTAAGCATTGAACCAAGAGGGTTCCATGTTAGTCATGAGTCGTGCGGCAGGCTAAGATTAGCTAGGAGCTAGTTACCAAAGTTTCTCTGATTAGGTCATGAGTCGTGCGGCAGGCTAAGATCTAAGCTTAGAGGCTAGTTATCGGCTCTTTTAGATTTGGCAAAATCTAATAGATTCATTAAGTTATCACGTGTTGCATGCTTTATTTAATGTTTAATTATTTGCAACACTCTTTTGCCCAATCTAGATTGATACTCTTTCGGCTTGTTGGTCGTTCCTTTCATGCTTATTCAATACCGGGTAGATCAAGCTCATATAGCCGAATTAGATCGATCTAGATTGTTACATGTTGCGGGTTCATTCACGTTATATGTAGATAAGCCTTGACAGACCGGGTACCGTGCGGCGATGCAGTCTTTGGGTTACTCTAGAACTAGTCATCCGGTGGATTAGAGATCGGTTTAATCTGATAGGCTCCTCTATATGTTACTTGTTTGTTCCTTCTTCATGGACCCCGATTCGGCAATCTTGTCGATACGGTTATGCTTATACATGTAGCAAGTATCTATAGATCTCGTTAGATAATTATGTGCTTTTAGCTCTTTATTGCTAGATTGTATCATGCGGTGGATTGATCTAGTAGCAAGGAGTGGTGTAAATTCATAGTGAGTGGTATCATGCGGTGGATTAGCTTGCTTGAGTTTATGCTCGACGGGTTTATGAAGGCTAGACGTGCGGCGTACTAGTTGGAGTAGCCTATGCATGTGTTGTTTAGTCGATTTATATTTATAAGTTACTTATTCTTAATTTTTAGTGCTTGATGATGCTTTAAACATGAGATGTAGTTTGATATGCTTAATGATTTAATCTTGTTCAAACATGTCTTCATTTACCGTATTCGGCTAGTTTGTTCCGTTTACATCGCTTATGTTACTTTAGCCGAATGAACGCATCCCGTTGGCGCATAGCTTCCATAGCTATGTGTCGTCGTAAGTGGCTTCAGTGGCCGTAAAGATGGAACTGTCTGGTCTCACCCAAAGACGTTCCAGCTTATGATCTTACCGTTTTATCCCTTGTCGATTTTCAGGTCAAATCGACCGGCACGCCACCGGATTCGTACGCCCGGCACCCGATTGAAGCTAGGCTTTCCGGCTTGCCGTGTGTGAGACGTGGGTGGTCACATTTTTGCGTCAACACACTTTTTGGCACGCCGGTGGGGACAACTTTTCAATATAAGATGGGATCGGAAATTGACAACAAATACGTTCGAACGTGACCATGGACGAGCCGCCGCGCAGCAACGCCCGATGGTGGAGCAAGCAATGGAACAATTTCATCGTAAATGTCTCGATGTCCTTTTCCAAGAACAAGAGTGGAAAAGTGATGATCAAGCAAGCACCGCCACGAGTTCTTCTCGCCGGGCCGGGCCCGATGTTACCGACGAGGAGGAGATGCAGAGGGTAGTTGGAGCCATCTACAAAGCTCAGTAGGAGACACTATGTTGAATCACAACACAGCTTTTCTCGGGCACCTTCCGCAAAATCATGGCTGAAACTTTTGGTCCGGCAAGTTGACAAACGATTTGAAGCAAGATTTGGAGAGCTTGTCGGGCCAAGTGTACTTCAACACTCAAAGAATCTTCGGGGAAGTTAACTGGAGGAGAGGAGATAATCGGTACAAGCAAAGATGGAGCTATTCATGATGGAAAAGAGAAGCCTCCCGTGACCGAGCAGCAAACTCATGGTCGTAGCTTTTGGTGCGACAACAGATATACCCGCATCTCGCTATAAGATTTCTCCAAAGAGCAAACAGATTGCGTAAGAGTGTCTATGGAGATGGGTATAGTGAATTCACTTACATGTGCTCGGATGCTTTGCCGAATCCAGGATACAGAGTGCATCGAGTGCCTTCTAGGAGACAGGAGCAAAAGATACAAATGATGAGCTCCTAAGCGTAATGGCCGATATGATGCGTAATCAATTCGGCCCGAAACCAAAGCATCGACATATGCATACAAATCTCCTTTCCTGCAATGGTACAATAGGGTAGCTCTTCCACCAAGAGTTAAACCACCAACGGATTTGACCAAGTTCTCGGTCGATGATACCAAGTACCATTGAGCATATCAAGAGATATCCGATGCAACTTGGAGAAGCCGCCGATGAAGCTTGGAGGATCGATATTTTCCTATGTCTCCTCGACAGGCCGGCTTTCACATGGTTTGCATCACAAATCGCCAATTCCATTGGTACATGGGCGAATTGGAGCAAAAGTTCCATTCATACTTTTATACAGAACCAATGAGAAGAAGATGGTTGATCTCGTGGTCTATGAGGATGAAAACTACGAGACACCAATGGAGTATCTCCGCAGATTCGCAGAAGCAAAGAACATGTGCTATTCTCTCGACTATTCCCGATGATCGCTTGCACAATTGGTCATTGCGGGCATGCCGCCACATATTAGAGACAAGCTATTCGGCATGGAGTTTGAAGATCTTGGACAAACTTGCACAAAAGCCGACAAAGAATGAGCAATCAAGCCCAAGGGTTCGGAGAGATGCTCGTTTTCGAAGAACAAGTGCAACCGTTGATATGTATCGTGATTTCGGAGGAAGCATCTCGAATATGAAGATGAAGATGAAGTAGTCAGCTGCAGAGTTGAACTGGACAAAAGAGCCTACTTTGGTCACCATCGATGGGTGAAGCAAGAAGGGATCTTATGATTTTGATGTCGGTAAAGCGATAAGCTCTTTTGTATCTCGGTCCAAGAAGGACGCGTTAAGCCGCTGTAAGGACATCCTATGCCGCGCCCGAAGGAGTAAAGGACAAGAAATACCGTGGATTTCATGATACAAACTCTCATCATATCAATGATTGCCGAGTATTCGAGTAAAAATTCGAAGGCTATTCAAGATGGACACTTAAGATTTGATGGCAAGATGAAAGTAGACAAGAACCCATTCCCTCGAACATGGTCTCTTTCTCCATAGGCATGGTTGATGCCAAAGTGAGTCCAAGGAAAAGGGAAAGATGAAGGTTCGACATCCGAAAGAGCCAAAGAGATTGGTTCTGTTGACCCTAATCGGCAAGTTACCAAGGAGGAAGTGCAACAAGCGCAGCTTCAAGAATAGCCGAACAGAAGGGTCAAACTTCGATGCAGCTAAGGGAAATTGCCGAATACACGCTGATCCGAAGCGCGGGTTACAAAGACGACACTTATTGAATAAGTGGCAATGGGAAAAGAAGATGGAGTATGATGAGGAACAGTAGTACATTGAGGAAGAGCGCAGTTCATGGCGTAACGTCGGAGATATGAAGCGAAGTGCGCCAAAAGGAACAAGAAGAATACAGGAGAGAGCAAGAGCAATCTCATTGGAATTGTTCCTTCTTCGACACTCGTTGGAATGAAGGCTTGAAATTGCCCGCGAAACAATTGCCCCGAATGCGTGATCAATATTCGAGTACAGCAATCTCGAGTCAACCGCCGTCCCGTTCATGATAGACTTGGGATGAAAGTTCCGAGAACGATCGGCGCCTAAAAATAAACAGCTTTGATGGATATCGAGGAAAAGATTTGCAGACCAAACATGGGCTCACGTAGTGTCCATACTACGGAAGAGAGCTCGTATAGATGGCAAAAAGGTCAATGGTGTCCTCCCCGGTCATGAAAAGCCAAGAGAAGAGTTCAGCGTTTGAGAAATCAAGAGATGAAGCAGAAATAGCCGAAAAGAAGCCAAGATGGCGTCCTAAGAAAAAGGATGGTGGACAGGCCCATCGGCTAATACTAACATGGTGTTCTTCATTCCATTAGAGTTTAAAGCTCCCGAAGACCAAGAAGTGCAAGATGAGGTATATTCGATTTTGATGAGACCGAATGCCGAGACCCGATGGCTCAACTTGTGTTGACTCGGCAAGCAATCTTTGATAAGCCGCTTAAAAATCGTCATCCGAAACCATTGTACTTGAAGGGATATGTCAATGGCAAGCCTTTAACTAAGATGCTTGTTGATGGAGGGGCTGCTATCAATATTATGCCCTATGCTACTTTCGTGAAACTTGGTATGACAAATGAAGATTTGCTTTATGATCGACATGATCCTTAGAGATTTTGCCGGCAATGCTTCGATACTCGTGGAGCAAGACATGTGGAGCCGATGATTGGATCCAAGACCTTGATCACTACCTTCTTTGTCATTGATGGCAAGGGGGCATATAGCATACTTCCGAAGGGATTGGATCCATGCTAATTGCCGTATACCCTCAACTATGCATCAAATCCTTATTCAAAGGGTAGGAGATGATGTAGAAGTTGTTCAGCCGATGATTCAAAGGAGTGTTGCCACTTCGAGCCTCGCTTATTGGGAGTATGATGGACTAGATTGCCTTTCGGGTAAGGTATGGAAAGAAGGTCCCGTCAATGTGTTCGACAGGATCAACAACGATCCAAGCAAATCGGCTCGACGGTAACTTTTAATGGGCAATCCAATCGATGGCAACAAAGGCAACCGGGTCGTGGTTTCATGTCGGCCGACAAATTAGAAGAAATCAATGTTGGTGATAGCACAAAGTCAAGGCCGATGTATATCGCTGCAAATTTAGACCCGTAATATAAATTGGAGTTAATAGAGTTGCCGAATGAGTTCAAAGATTGTTTTGCTTGGGATTACACAGAGATGCCTGGGTTGGATCGATCAATTGTTGAGCATAAGCCGCCTATAAAACCTGGATTTCGTCCTTTCAAACAACCTCCACGGAAAATCTATAAAGAGGAGGTATTGGCCGATGTAAAGAAAGAAATTGAGAGATTAATTGAAGCAAACTTTATTCGGCCATGCAGGTATGCGTAATGGATTTCAAATATAGTACCTGTCTACAAGAAGAATGGAAAGATGAGGGTATGCATAGATTTCGAGATCTCAACAAAGCTACTCCAATGGATGGATACCCAATGCCAAGCTTGCCGATTTATTAGTGGATGCAGCAGCGGTTATGAAGTTATCAGTTTATGGATGGCAATGTCAAGCTACAATCGATTTTCATGGCGCTTGAAGATATTGCAAAGACGCATTCGATGTCCTGGTCACATTGGATTGTTTGAGTGGATAGTGATGACATTTGGATTGAAGAATGCCGGTGCAACTTATCGTAGAGCCATGAACTATATCTTTCATGAGTTAATCGGCAAGATTGTAGAAATTTATATTGATGATGTAGTAGTCAAATCCAGAGACCATAAAGGACATTTAGCCGATTTAAGAAAGACTTTGGAGTGCACAAGGAGACATGGCTTAAAGATGAATCCAAACAAGTGTGCTTTTGGAGTCTCGGCTGGTGAGTTTTTAGGGTTCTTGATTCACAAAGGAGGGATAGAAGTTGGAAAAAAGAGCATGGAAGCAATAGACAAAGTTGTGCCCCCAACTAACCTTACAGAATTGCAATCATTGCTGGGCAAGGTCAATTTCGTGAGAAGATTCATATCCAATTTATCAGAGAGAGTGTTGCCTTTCTCTCCATTGTTGAAGCTCAAGAAAGATCGAAATTTGTTCTGGGGTGACATACAAAGAAAAGGCTTTTGATGAAATCAAGCAATATATGAAGGCACCACCAAGTGTTGGTACCTCCACAACTTGAGAAGCCTTTCAAGTCAGTATGTGGCGGCCGATAACCTAACAATAGGATCGGCCCTTATGCAAGAGTTTGATGGAAAAGAGAGAGTAATAGCTTACCTTAGCCGAAAACCGTTAGATCCCGAAACAAGGTATTCGGCTATAGAAAAGCTCGTTTGTGTGTTTATTACTCATGCACCAAATTTCGGCACTATTTATTAAATGCCGAATGTGTGGTTATATCTAGTTTTGATGTAATTAAGCACATGTTGTCAATGCCGATTTTAAGTGGGAGAATCGGCAAATGGGTATTAGCACCGTCGTAGTTTAATTTAAAGTATGAGTCGGCAAAAGCAAAGAAAGGACAGCAATTGCCGATTTTATTACTCAACATCGTGATTTATCTCGTTGATATGATTAACATTGCCCCATGGGCATTATTTTTTGATGGATCATCATGTGACAAAGGTGGTGGTGCTTGGTATTCTTTTGATATCCCCACGAGGAAAGATATTTGAGTTTGCTTTTTCAATTGAATATCCCGTCACTAACAACCAAGCAGAGTATGAGGCTTTGCTTAGAGGGCTTCTACTGTTGGTAGAACCGAAGGTCATGTTGTCTTTGTTGAGGTATTTGGTGATTCTGAATTGGTAATCAATCAGCTTGACAGACAATATGAATGCAAAAATGATGTACCGCAAGGGTACCATGAACAATGTAGGGAACTTCAAAAGTTTTTCGCAGTTACTTTGCATCATATACCCGAGAGCACAATGGAGAAGCAAATAAATTAGCTCAAGCCGCTCGGATATCGGGAAAATCATGAAGTCTATACAACAAAGAAGATGTTTTCAATTCGATCGATAAGTAATGACTCGAGAAGTGACATTATCAACTATCTAAAAGATCCATCTCGAGAGTTTCCTGAGGCTCGTGTATAAGGCATTTAAATTTGTGCTTCTTGATGATCGCTTGTACCACAAGTCTATAGATGGAGTGTTGCTCAAATGCTTGAGCCAAGAAGAAGCTAAGAAGATTATGTTTGAAGTCCATGAAGGAGCTTGTGGTGCACATCACGGCTTACCGAATGAAATGGATAATAAGGAGGACAGGGTACTTTTGGCCGACTATGTTGGAGGATTGCTTTGAATATTACAAAGGGTGTCGAGATTGTCGATATTTGGTAATGTTCGAGAGAGCACCTGCGTCTGCTCGAATCCAATAATTAAACCTTGGCCGTTCGTAGGATGGGGTATAGATTTAATTGGACAGATCAATCCTCCATCTAGCAAAGGACACAAGTTTGTGTTGCTAGCAACATTATTTCACCAAGTGGGTTGAAGCTATCCCTTTGAAAAAGGTCACATCGTAAAATATGATCAGTTTGTCAAGGAACATATAATTCATAGGTTTGGGATTCCATGAGACCATTACAACCGATCGGGGACTCGCTTCACTTCTTCGAGTTTTGTGATTTTGCCGAAAACATGGGGATAAGGCCGTATAATTCTTCTCCTTATTATGCACAAGCCAATGGCCAAGCGAGGCGTCAAATAAGATCATGATCAAAATTATTCGAAGAAAATCGATGAGAAGCCAAGGAGATGGCACTTGGTCCTTAATGAAGCATTGTGGGCTTACCGAATGGCTTGTCATGGGTCCACACAAGCATCTCCATATGAGTTGGTTTATGGACATAATGCCGTGATGCCTTGGGAGTTGCAATCGGATCAAGGAGAGTTGAGTTACAAAAGGACCCGACAGTAAAAAGATTATAAGGATCTCGATGATGGATGAGTTAGAAGATTTGCATTTGATTCGTCTTAAGGCCTTGGAGAATATTGAGAAGAATAAAATACGTGTTGCCAAGTACTACAACAAGAGAGTTAAAATTAAGCAATTTGCGTAAGGAGAATTGGTTTGGAAAACAATATTGCCAATTGGTACCAAAGACAAATATTCGGCAAGTGGTCTCCGAATTGGGAAGGACCTTTTCGGGTTGTCGGTTGTGCACTGGCAATGCGTATATATTAAAAACGCTGTTTGGAGAGGAACTTACTAGAGCCATCAATGGCGTATACCTTAAGAAGTTTTTTCCAAGTATCGAAGTTGGATCTTAATTGTGATTATGACGTAAGCGTGGTATAGCCGATTGAATAAAATCGCCTTCGTAGTAAAGGAAAGGGGTTGGAAAGAAATAACCGATAATATTATCGCCTCTAGTGGAAAGATAGCCGATATCTTGTGTATCGTCTTCGAACAAAAATAGCCGATACGGTTTGTATCGCCTTTAGTCGATTTTTAAAAGTATAAGTGAACAGTTTGATCTTATCTCTCAAATAGGTTTATCGGGAGAAGATAAAGGGAATTGAAGTACTACGCTACAAACCGTCAAGTCATGGAACAGACCAAGATCTAATCGGCTAAAATGATGTCATGCGATTCGGGAGTTTTCGTTTGGGAAGAGCGTTGCGCCGAGTTCTAGCTAAAGGAAAATTTGCAAAGAAGCAAACACAACGAGACGAATGTCATCACGTACAAGCAAGAACAAGAAGAGGACCAACATTCTTCATTAAAGTTTTATTTACAACCCGCGCCAATCCTAGTACAAGCTACTCCTCTTCTTCGTTGAAGAGCTTGTTGAGGACAGACTCGGGGTTGGTGGCGTTGGCCATGGCGTCGGCGTGGGCGTCGTAACCCGCCAGAGGCCCTCGATGTCGTCGACTTCATGAGGGAGCCCGTCGCGGAAGCCGGTCGGCATCGGAGCGTAGTCGTCCCCGGCCCAGACGACATCCCCGCCAAGCCGAGGAGGTGCCGAGGCGCACGCCATGAAGGGCAACCCGGTCGATCCGACCGAGCACCGCCGAGGCGCTCCACCGCCGCCCCCTTGGGCGTTCACGTGGTTGGCCGCCGCCATCGCCGCCACCTTCAAGCGGTCCAGCTCCGCGGTGAGGTCTGCAAAGAAAAAATAAGATTAATCAATGAGCAGATGAATCGGAAGGAACATGGGTTGAAGGCAATTGGCGAAAAGTGAATACTGGTGATGGCCTCGCCATCCGCGGCAGCTTGTCCTCCAACTCCGCCGAGCGATCCCGAACTTCTTGGTTTCTTCACCAAGAAGCTCCATCGCCTCATCCCGCTCGCGGCGATACGCGGCGGCGTCGTAACGGGCCGCACGGCGGGATCTCCTCGTCGTTCCTCTCCCATATAGGAACGTACGGCCGACCCCGATGAAGCCGGCGGAAGCCGGTGCCGGAGAAGGAGCAGAGCCGGGCCGGAGCGGAGCCGGCGCGGGGCGCAGAGGCGTCGAACGCCGCAGCCGGCGCCAGGAAGCGCCATTGGCCGGTGCTGATCCTCGCCGTCCTACAAACGAGGTACCGTCAAGATCGGCTAATTTAGAAAAAAAAAAAACAGACAAGATGGGGAGATCGTTTCTTACTGCAGACGGCGACCACCACGGCTGCTTCCCTCCGCCGCGTCCACTACAGGAGCAGGAGCGGAAGCGGAAGAGGGAGTGTGGGTGCCGGCCCGAGCGACCCGCCTCCGGACATTGGCGATGTAGTCGCCGGTGTTCCCAGTAGCCCTGAAACGGATCAAGAAGATGAGCAACCGCAAAGGGGGCGTAGTTCGGATCGGGTAAAGACTATCGAATAGCACGACTCGAGGGGATTGGAGATCTCACCGCCGGCGCCGCTTGCTACTACCCTCCGCCTCGTCCCGGGCGGACGCTTATTACGATCTCCGCCGCTCGCCATTGGTGATGGTGGGGGTTTTTGGGCTTGGAGGCGAAGAGGAATTGGAGGAGATTGAAGAGAATGGCAACCGCTTGTGCTTGATGTGATGATGGTAGGAGCCGACGGTCCTATTTATGAACGTGGGAGCCGTGGCGAGAACTGCGGGAAAGCCAAGCGACAGATAGGGTTTCCACACTTATGGGCCAAGATTGAGTTGGGCCGTGCCCATCACTACCGGCGGTTCGGTTACCATATGCTCGGCCGGCTAAATAGCTAATAAGGGTTATTCGGCTAAAGTGAACACTTGGGGCCGCAGCGGTTGCATTCGGCTAATACATATATTAAGTAAGTACAGTCATGACAAGGATAGCCGAATGATAACGAAAGCGAGAAAGAAAGAGAAAAACAAAATATTAAGTCGAAAGGGATAAAGTGTTGAAAAATAATGGTACACTCGGAGCATAGTATTTACATGTATCATCATACAAGCAAGAGGTTCATACATTCAAATAAGAGTTGATGACATTCAAGGCGTCTGTTTTGATTTTGTTGACCTCATCAAGGACTCTTTTATCTTCAACCTCGTAGTTTTGGATCTCGTCGCAGCCTGTTCTTGATTTGCTTGGTATCTCTGACAAGAGAACTTATCTTGGTCTTGGCTGAGTCAAGAGGTGGCAGGGTAGCGAGCTTGGCTTCATGAGATTGAATGTTGGCATCCAATTGAGCCAACTGGGCTGCCAATCTAACCCTCTCATTTCTCATGCTATGCAACTCAGGCTCCAAGGTGTCCCAAGACTGTTTAACTGATTTGAATTCAGAATAGAGTTCCTTGACCTGCTGTTCTCTGGTTGCCTTGTTGGTCTCCAAGATAGCCCTGTCGGACATGTTCCTATGTGCTCTCTTGACGACGGCGAAATGGTCATCAAGATGAGACAAGGCATTGATGGCATCCTTGAGATCAGAAGGGAGTTCTTGGATGAGTGGCTCGCTATTTCCTTATTTTGTCGACTCCCGAGTCGTCAACGATATCCTTTTCCAAGAATGAGATTATGGCCTTTAGTTTAGCCTCGACTCTCGATGATAATTGCCGATTGGAGGAGACTTCATCATCATCGCAAACTCTTCGGCAATAAGGGAGAAACTGGCCTGTTGAAGAGCAATATCCCGATAACGAAAGAAAATTTATTAGCCAAATGACTTGACTCGAAATGAAATAACGGAGAAAGGCTAAAATGATACCTCTTCGGCAAAAGTTTGATCAATGGCCTCTTGAGTAGCATCAAGGCTTTGAGTGATTGACACAGCTTGCTTGTCTTATGAATGGTAGTGTCATGACTCATTGATATATCTTGAATTGCCAAAGGAGTTGGGTCTCGGTACATTTTGAAGAAAATTTCTTTCGTTGCTTCTCCCGACCGATGAAGAGGATGCCTGTTGCTATGTCTCTGTTTGTTCATCACCGATGAGAAGGAGTTTCTTCTCCGCTTCTTCTTGATCACCCGCTTGATCGTCTCGTTTGGTGAGGAGAAGTTTCTTCGATGTTCCTCCTTGATTATCTCGGGCCGAATATAAGTGAGAATGGTATTAAGGCAAAAGATGAGGATAACAAATGCAGATACGTACCAAGATTAACGTGCTCATTGACATTTGCTTGGCCGGGAGGCTTCGGAGAGTTATCCAAAATCACTACCCTGCTAGGACTTTGGGGGTTGGCCTGTGCCTGTTAAAGAAGTGATCAGTGCAAACATATTTGCAGGTGAAAATAGAAGATCAAAGGTATTCATACCTGAGGGGGTAGCTTGGCCTTCTTTGATCTTGTTTTCTTGGGAACAGCAGTGTCCTTGATGGGGGAAGGAGGGATTTTTCTTTTAAGGTCCTTCAAGAGCACTGTATCATCAGCGGGAATTTTGTTGAATACTGACAAACTTGGAGCATCATGCCCCAGAGCAGCACGAGGGCCAGGTTGCCAATATTGGACTTCTGGAGGACTTGGAGGAGCAATGTCCTGCTTGAAAGATGATTAGAAACAAAACAGAAACGTGAAGTAAAAGGTAGCCATAAACATGTACCTCATCATCAGAAGAGAATGAGGGCATCAAGACTTGGCATAAAGGATGGACTTGTGCCCTGAAAATGTGAGAATGCCACTCCTGCCACCAGAGGTTGAATGAAGGATGAACAGCTTCAATTATCACCAGAGGATTGGGTTCATATGCTGGAAGCTTGCATCCGAGGTTGAAAACTTTATTAGCCTCAGTACTGTTCAGCAATGACTCCCTAGGCCTGATGATGTTTGAGAAGTATGGCCTTGGGGGCAATTGGCCGAGTCCAAACTGCCTGGCAAACATGTTTGGGTTGTAAAATTCATAAGTTGAGCTTATCAATCGGCCATGATGAAACTCTGCTGGCAAAGCACAGGGCTTGATAAAAGAATTGAAGATATCCCCGGAATCATCATCTCAGGCAGCCCACTCATAGCTAAATCATAGGAAGGGTTAGGTCTTCATTCTCCCTATAAGGGAACCAAACTACATGGTTGAATCCCTTGTAGAAGATCTTGAAAAGGTGGCCCAGGTCCAAGTCGATGGTGATTGAAGATGCAGCCTCTCCATATGTCTGGCAAGACTTGTATCTAAGATCCTCACCTTCAGCATAGTTGATGGAAGGAAAATTCAGATTATGGAGGTCAACAGAGACAATCTGGTGCATGTATAATTGCAACCACATCTGAAGAAGCCACCATGGTCCATTGACACAGGAAATTTCACCATGATTCCTCATCTGGACAGTAATCTGATGCATCATATGGTAGAATGCTCCCGAAAGCAGATATTTGCCCAAAGGAATTAGCTTGCCAAGTAGCCAATTCTTCAGCCATCACTATGTGGTTGAGAGTGGGCTCATTGGACTTACCACGAAGATAAATCTGCATAGCCACATGTTCATGAAAGCTCTATACTCTTTGTCGACACGGGGCCGCTTGAAGCATAACTCGAACGCACTTGACCCAACCTCCTCCCGATTTGACCGCCTTCCGTGAGCTAGTGCCTTTGTATTTGAAGGGGTAAGTTGGTTTGGTGATGTTCAAACCGGTCATCATAAAAATACCTGATAGGGTGATTGACATTGGGCCATGACCAAAGACAAAAGCGTTGATGGCATCGGACCGAAAATGGGAAGCGGCTATCAAGAGGAGTCATTTCTTGGCATATCGGCTAGTGAAAGTTCCAAGCAATGTTGAATATCTTGGGATTCCTGAGATCACTGTTCTCGGATCGCATCTCGCGGAACCAATCACGCCATCCCGTGATTGAAGGAAGGGGCCAAGTTTTGAAAGTGTTCGGCCATCTATTTGAGGGGGCAATTCTGGATTTGAATGGGATCCTCAAAGTTTCCTTTTCGATAAATTCCTTCGGATTAGGTCTCCCATCGGACCAAGGAAAAATGACCCGGATGAGCGAGATTAGAAATTAAAATCTCGTTCTTCATTTCCTTTATAGAAGTAAAGCGGATAAATCAAGGACACGTCTGGGAACTGATTCAGAAAAATTGCCAAATGAGTAAGGGCAAGTAGGGTTACCTCTAGATGCTCCTCTTGAGTTCCCGTTGCCATGATGGAGCTGATTGAAGATTCCGCCGCCATTGACAACAAATGAGCGCATCTCGTGTGGCGGCCGCGGGTATTGGCGGCCGACCTAGACGAGAGGCGTGATAGTCAATTTCGAAATAAAACCCTTTTATCTCGAAATTGAGGGGGCATGTGTTAACACCAGAATTTGGTCAGGAATATGACAGGTGGACCCGCAGGGAGCAGAGAGAGCGATTCGGCAAATGCGTGTGCGGTCGGCTAACTTCTGTGTGTTCGGCAAACGGTCAAAGCGGTCGACAATTGCTTCGTTTGAAGACGGAGAAAGGAAAAAGGAAGCTGATCGAAAAGGGAAGGAGTCGTGATGATCAAGGACTCCGATTATGGATAGAGTTAGCGTGTCTTTGTCTTTCCAATTTTGGTTAGATAGTTCGTAAGTGCTTAGGACTCATGTTTTGTCCAGGGTATAAATATAAACCCTCGACCATTGTAATAAGGGTTCACAACCAAATCAATACAACCGGCTACGCGCCACCCTTCGAGTCCTTTTAGTCGTGTCGTCGAGTTCTTCGAGAGGGCCAATCGATCCGTCGACCTCCGTAAGTCCCGCAACCTTGTTATCATGTCTAGTATCATGCGGTGGATTTAGATAATGATGCAAGAAGTCTTGTTGCAATGCTTAGTATCATGCGGTGGATTTAAGCATTGAACCAAGAGGGTTCCATGTTAGTCATGAGTCGTGCGGCAGGCTAAGATTAGCTAGGAGCTAGTTACCAAAGTTTCTCTGATTAGGTCATGAGTCGTGCGGCGAGGCTAAGATCTAAGCTTAGAGGCTAGTTATCGGCTCTTTTAGATTTGGCAAAATCTAATAGATTCATTAAGTTATCACGTGTTGCATGCTTTATTTAATGTTTAATTATTTGCAACACTCTTTTGCCCAATCTAGATTGATACTCTTTCGGCTTGTTGGTCGTTCCTTTCATGCTTATTCAATACCGGGTAGATCAAGCTCATATAGCCGAATTAGATCGATCTAGATTGTTACATGTTGCGGGTTCATTCACGTTATATGTAGATAAGCCTTGACAGACCGGGTACCGTGCGTGATGCAAGTCTTTGGGTTACTCTAGAACTAGTCATCCTGGATTAGAGATCGGTTTAATCTGATAGGCTCCTCTATATGTTACTTGTTTGTTCCTTCTTCATGGACCCCGATTCGGCAATCTTGTCGATACGGTTATGCTTATACATGTAGCAAGTATCTATAGATCTGTTAGATAATTATGTGCTTTTAGCTCTTTATTGCTAGATTGTATCATGCGGTGGATTGATCTAGTAGCAAGGAGTGGTGTAAATTCATAGTGAGTGGTATCATGCGGATTAGCTTGCTTGAGTTTATGCTCGACGGGTTTATGAAGGCTAGACGTGCGGCGTACTAGTTGGAGTAGCCTATGCATGTGTTGTTTAGTCGATTTATATTTATAAGTTACTTATTCTTAATTTTTAGTGCTTGATGATGCTTTAAACATGAGATGTAGTTTGATATGCTTAATGATTTAATCTTGTTCAAACATGTCTTCATTTACGTATTCGGCTAGTTTGTTCTGTTTACATCGGTTATGTTACTTTAGCCGAATGAACGCATCCTCGTTGGATAGCTTCCATAGCTATGTGTCGTCGTAAGTGGCTTCGGGGTCGTAAAGATGGAACTGCCTGGTCTCACCCAAAGACGTTCCGGTTATGATCTTATCTTGTTTTATCCCTTGTCGATTTTCAGTCAAATCGATCGCACGCCACGGATTCGTACGCCGGCACCCGATTGAAGCTAGGCTTTCCGGCTTTGCCGTGTGTGAGACGCAGGGTGGTCACATTTTTGCGTCAACACATGGATGTTCTGGAGTCGTGGAGCTATAGTTAAGGGCCGTTCAGGCTCTCGGGTGATGACAAATATTGTGGTGGTGAGGCCAGAGGCATCAAAACACCTTAACCATGGCATACGGTCGTGCTTGACCTAGTGTCGAGAGCTATAGGACATGCAGAACCGGCCGTGCGGTAGCATAGTCGTGTGTGCAAATATGGCGCTTCTAGAGCCGTGGAGCCATGGTTAAGGGCCATTCGGGTTCTCGGGCGGTAATAAACGCCGTGGTGGAGAGGCCAAAGGTGTTAAAACGCCTTAACCATGGTGCATGGGCGTGCTTGACTTGGTGCGAGGAGCCGTAGGACGCATAGGAACCGGCCGTGCGGCAAAGCAAGTCGTGTGTGCAAATATGGCAGTTACGGAGCCGTGGAGCCAAGGTTAAGGGCCGTTCGGGCTCTCGAGCGATGACAAACGCTATGGTAGAGAGGCCGAGGTGTCAAAATGCCTTAACCATGGCGTACGGGCTTGCTTGACTCGGTCCGGAGCCATAGGACGCGTTGGAACCGACCATGCGGCAGCATGGTCGTGTGTGCAAATGTGGCAGTTTTACAGCTGTGGAGCCATGGTTAAGGGCCCTTCTGGCTCTCGGTGATGGAAAACTCTATGGTGGAGAGGTGAGAGGCATCAAAATGGCTTAACCATGGCGTACGGGTGTGCTTGAACCGGTGCCGAGAGCCGTAGGATGCACGGATCCGGCCGTGCGCCGGCACGCCGTGTGTGCAATTATGGATGTTCGAGTCATGGAGCTATAGTTAAGGGCCGTTCGGGCTCTCAGGTGATGACAAACATTGTGGTGGTGGGGCCAGAGGTGTCAAAACGCCTTAACCATGGCATACGGTCGTGCTTGACCTAGTGTCGAGAGCTGTAGGACACGTAGGAACCGGCAGTGCGGTAGCATAGTCGTGTGTGCAAATATGGCAGTTCTAGAGCGGTGGAGCCATGGTTAAGGGCCATTCGGGTTCTTGGGCAGCAACAAATGCTGTGGTCGAGAGGCCAGCGGTGTCAAAATGCCTTAACCATAGTGCATGGGCGTGCTTGACTTGGTGCGAGGAGCCCACTACACCACAACACCAGATTTAGCGCCGGATGATCTGACGCTGAAAGCGGCTACAGCGTCAGACGATCTGACGCTAAAAACATATAGCGTCAGACTTCTGCCGACGCAGTAAGTCCTGACGCTAAAAACATATAGCGTCAGACCAGACTTTTAGCGTCAGACAGTCTGTTGCCCTGAATATTTTTAGCGTCAGATAGTCTATCGCTGATGTTTAGCTTCAGATGCAATGTTAGCAAACATATAGCGACAGATCATCCAACAGTCCATGTACTTATAGCGTCAGATTGTCCAATGGGATGGTTTAAATATGCCAAAAAAAAAATTAGAAAACATTTGACACATATCATATACCCAGATAAGGTCCATCACACAAAGGTACACACATATATCACATGAACATCAACAGATTTGTAGCATATTGATTTATAACATACAATATTGTTTTGTCTTGCATCTACCTTTTTTTTTTTTGACAACTTCTTGCATCTACCTTAACTTTGCTATAATTGCACCACAAAGTCAAAGAAAGAACCTAAGTTGCTAGAGAACTCATACATATGACTATGATGGGTACTAAATCCCTAAGTCATACATCGAGCAAGCAACTAACTTGTCAAATGAAGTGTTTGTAACACAACCAACATAGGCTATACTCGATGACAATAACTAGAAAATTTCTATAATATTTTATGCTGCTGCACAACCATGACAGCCACACAACCCTCTTGTGCCAAAATTACTGAAGTAGTTGCTTGGTCCTTGTTGGATGTTTAGTGTCCTCTTTTGCTCCACAAGACACAATCTAAGGTTTGCTGAAACATGACAGGATACATTTCAGTTCAGGTTTCTAAGGAAAAAAATCAAACATCACAAATCAATACTTGTAGAGACATAACAAATACAGAATGGCAGATTGAACAATGAAAGTTGGAAACAAGAGTTACATTCATGTTTGTTGCATATATATAGTAAATAAATATCTGTAGGAACATAAGTTCAGAATTAGCTGCAAGCAAAGTACCAATATGATTCATACATAAATTTTGGTCACAAGGCTGCAACCAAATAATTCACCAAAGTAGATTTGTACCTCAAGTAAAGCTTGCTAAAACAATAACTAACAACTAATAGTAACAAGCATTCTCGATAGCTAAAGTAGTAAGAAATTAACCTATATTAGCAGTAACAAAAGTTCATTTCCCATAGACCAATTAAACAGCTAGTAGTGACAAGCAGTTTATTATGAGAATTGACACTTATCAGTGATATAAGGCAACATATCAGAGAGGAAGAAATTTTTGAACAAGATTGTAAAGTTTTAATCTTTGTATATGTGTGTCCTAGGTCGCCATGTGCACCCACATTAGGATGTGCTTCTAGGATAGCACCTAACTCAAAGGTACAGTTTTAGTTCTTATATGATGCAGCTATAGAATTCAAGACTTCAGTCCTCTTGACCATCATCTATGGAAATTTAGATCCAAGCATACGAAAAATTTAGATCTGAACTAGTAAGAGATCCTAACCTCAGTAATCCACAGGCTTCCCGAAATCAATCAAGCTCAACATGAAGTTCATCCATAACCTGAAAAATGGATCCAACAGGGGCAGCTGAGTAGTAGTAATAGCACAAATCTCAGGTTAGGACAACAACTTGAGTAGTAGTAATGCGGCACACGGCTTAAGCAAGCAGGATGGAAACGAGGGCAATACCTGGGGATGAGGGAGATGGTGTCGTCGCCGCGGCGCTCCACCGCACGCGGCTGTCACCGCCGTTCCTTCACCGTGCGCCGGCCTGCACTACTCCGCACGCCACCGCCGGTCGCTGCTGCCTGCTCAGCTGCTGCGCGGCGGCCTTCGTTGCTCCACACGCCACCACGCCGACCCACGTCCCCGCGCCCCGCCTCCCGCCGCCCATAACCCTAGCGCGTCGATGTGGATTGGGGAGCGGCGGGGAGAACAAAGGGAAGAGGGGCTCGGTGTGGGCTGATAGGGTTTCTGGGAGCATTATGTTCTCACACCCGATGCATCTTGATCGTTCCTTTGAATCTAACGGCCAAGCGCGAGGCGGTGTTTGATTTGGGCTCTAGTGGGCTGGCTGCACTCAAGATGTGGGCTTTATTTCTAAGTCTGCGTACTTGTAGGTCATAGAATATTATATGTATTTAATTCCTTTTTAATTTTTATGTGCTTTGGTAAACATAATTTCAAAATGAACTAGCTTTAGCTCCAATTATATTAAAGAATTGTAAAAAAATATTTTTGATGAGACATTTCATTTAAGCCAATGTCTTAAAGTTAGACAAAAAATCATTTGTTTGGTAGGGATAATTCATAGATCTATCTCCAAATTATCATACGATAATTATAATAATATTCAAACTTTGTTAGAAAATTCTACAAACTTGCATGACAACGTGAGTTTGGTGTATAATATTTGCATAAAAATCAAATGATTTAAACAAAGTGGCAATATATATTGTTTACAGATAAATACATCTTTCACGTGGTTATGTAATTATACGAGAGATGCATTTGTATATAAGATATAGTCCAACTTTGTTAATATGATTTGAAAATTTTATGGCAAGATAATATAAATATATTATGATCTCATGCCAAATGTTAGGATTTTTAGACTCCTTTAAGCTATAAGTGTTTTTTCAGTGGGAGACACCTAATTACCTAAAAGCTAGGTGTGGGGTCCATATTTTTAGCGTCAGACCGATTGACGTTGTATCTCTTTTTAGCGTCAGATAGCACGACGTTAAATATGGATACCTACAGCGTCAGACAGTGAATCGGTAAATGCAGATTTAGCGTCAGATGATCTGTCAATTTTCTTTAGCGTCAGATCATCCAACCCTAAAAGAAAGATTTAGCGTCAGATATCTAACACTGAAAAAGTGTTGTGGTGTAGTGGCCGTAGGATGCGCAGGAACCGGCCGTGCGGCAGCAAAGTCGTGTGTGCAAATATGGCAGTTCTGGAGCCGTGGAGCCGAGGTTAAGTGCCGTTCAGGCTCTCGAGTGACGGCAAACGCTATGGTAGAGAGGCCAGAGGTGTCAAAATGCCTTAACCATGGCGTACAGGCATGCTTGACTCAGAGCCAGGAGCCATAAAATGCGTTGGAACCGACCGTGCGGCAGCATGGTCGAGTGTGCAAATATGGAAGTTTTGGAGCCATGGAGGCAAGGTTAAGGGCCCTTCGGCTCTCGGGTGATGGAAAACTCTATGGTGGAGAGGTGAGAGGCATCAAAATGGCTTAACCATGGCGTACGTGCGTGCTTGACCCGGTGCCGAGAGCCATAGGATGCACGGGGATCCGACCGTGCGGCAAAGACGGTCGTGTGTGCAATTATGGATGTTCGGAGTCGTGGAGCAGTAGTTAAGGGCCGTTCGGCTCTCGGGTGATGATAAACATTGTGGTGGTGAGGCCGGAGGCATCAAAACGCCTTAACCATGGCATACGGTCATGCTTGACCTAGTGTCAAGAGCTGTAGGACACGCACGAACCGGGCCGTGCGGTAACATATTCGTGTGTGCAAATATGGCGCTTCTAGAGCCGTCGAGCCATGGTTAAGGGCCATTCGGGTTCTCAAGCGGCAACAAACACCGTGGTGGAGAGGCTAGAGGTGTCAAAATGCCTTAACCATGGCGTACGGGCATGCTTGACTCGGTGCCGGGAGCCATAGGATGCGTTGGAACCGACGACCGTGCGCGGATGGTCGTGTGTGCAAATATGGCAGTTCGGAGCCGTGGAGCCAAGGTTAAGGGCCGTTCGGGCTCTCGAGCGATGGCAAACACTATGGTAGAGAGGCCGAGGTGTGTCAAAATGCCTTAACCATGGCGTACGGGCATGCTTGACTCAGTGCCGAGAGCCATAGGATGCGTTGGAACCGACCGTGCGGCAGCATGGTCGTGTGTGCAAATATGGCAGTTTTGCAGCCATGGAGCTATGGTTAAGTTCCCTTCAGGCTCTCGGGTGATGAAAAACTCTATGGCGGAGAGGTGAGAGGCATCAAAATGGCTTAACCATGGCGTACGGGCGTGCTTGACCCGGTGCCGAGAGCCGTAGGATGCACAGGATCCGGCTGTGCGGCAGCACAGTCGTGTGTGCAATTATGGATGTTCTGGAGTCGTGGAGCTATAGTTAAGGGCCGTTCGGGCTCTTGGGTGATGACAAATATTGTGGTGGTGAGGCCAGAGGCGTCAAAACTCCTTAACCATGGCATATGGTCGTGCTTGACCTAGTGTCGAGAGCTATAGGACATGCAGGAACTGGCTGTGCGGTAGCATAGTCGTGTGTGCAAATATGGCAGTTCTAGAGCTGTGGAGCAATGGTTAAGGGCCATTCGGGTTCTTGGGCGGTAATAAACGCTGTGGTGGAGAGGCCAAAGGTGTTAAAATGCCTTAACCATGGTGCATGGGCGTGCTTGACTTGGTGCGAGGAGCCGTAGGACGCATAGGAACCGGCCGTGCGGCGGCAAAGTCGTGTGTGCAAATATGGCGCTTACGGAGCCGTGGAGCCGAGGTTAAGGGTCGTTCGGGCTCTCGAGCGACGACAAATGCTATGGTAGAGAGGCCGAGAGGTGTCAAAATGCCTTAACCATGGTGTACGGGCTTGCTTGACTCGGTCGGGAGCCATAGGACGCGTTGGAACCGACCATGCGGCAAAGCATGGTCGTGTGTGCAAATGTGGCGGTTTTACCGCCGTGGAGCCATGGTTAAGGGCCCTTCGGGCTCTCGGGTGATGGAAAACTCTATGGTGGAGAGGTGAGAGGCATCAAAATGGCTTAACCATGGCGTACGGGTGTGCTTGAACCGGTGCCGAGAGCCGTAGGATGCACAGGATCCGGCCGTGCGCCGCAAGACACGTCGTGTGTGCAATTATGGATGTTCTGGAGTCGTGGAGCTATAGTTAAGGGCCGTTCGGGCTCTCGGGTGATGACAAACATTGTGGTGGTGGGGCCAGAGATGTCAAAATGCCTTAACCATGGCATACGGTCGTGCTTGACCTAGTGTCGAGAGCTGTAGGACACGTAGGAACCGGCTGTGCGGTAGCATAGTCGTGTGTGCAAATATGGCAGTTCTAGAGCGGTGGAGCCATGGTTAAGGGCCATTCGGGTTCTTGGGCGGCAACAAATGCTATGGTCGAGAGGCCAGCGGTGTCAAAACGCCTTAACCATAGTGCATGGGCGTGCTTGACTTGGTGCGAGGAGCCGTAGGATGTGCAAGAACCGGCCGTGCGGCAGCAAAGTCGTGTGTGCAAATGTGGCAGTTCTGGAGCCGTGGAGCCGAGGTTAAGTGCCGTTCAGGCTCTCGAGTGATGGCAAACGCTATGGTACAGAGGCCAGAGGTGTCAAAATGCCTTAACCATGGCGTAAAGACATGCTTGACTCAGAGCCGGGAGCCATAAAATGCGTTGGAACCGACCGTGCGGCAGCATGGTCGAGTGTGCAAATATGGCAGTTTTGGAGCCATGGAGGCATGGTTAAGGGCCCTTCAGGCTCTCAGGTGATGGAAAACTCTATGGTGGAGAGGTGAGAGGCATCAAAATGGCTTAACCATGGCGTACAGGCGTGCTTGACCCGGTGCCGAGAGCCATAGGATGCACGGGATCCGGCCGTGCGGCAGCAAAGTCGTGTGTGTGCAATTATGGATGTTCTGGAGTCGTGGAGCTGTAGTTAAGGGCCGTTCAGGCTCTCGGGTGATGACAAACATTGTGGTGGTGAGGCCAGAGGCATCAAAATGCCTTAACCATGGCATACGGTCATGCTTGACCTAGTGTCAAGAGCTGTAGGACACGCACGAACCGGCTGTGTGGTAGCATATTCGTGTGTGCAAATATGGCAGTTCTAGAGCTGTGGAGCCATGGTTAAGGGCCATTCAGGTTCTCAGGTGGCAACAAACGCTGTGGTGGAGAGGCTAGAGGTGTCAAAATGCCTTAACCATGGTGTACGGCCATGCTTGACTCAGTGCCAGGAGCCATAGGATGCGCAGGAACCGGCCGTGCGGCAGCAAAGTCGTGTGTGCAAATATGGCAGTTCTGGAGCCATGGAGCCGAGGTTAAGTGCCGTTCAGGCTCTCGAGTGATGGCAAATGCTATGGTAGAGAGGCCAGAGGTGTCAAAATGCCTTAACCATGGCGTACGGGCATGCTTGACTCAGTGCCGAGAGCCATAGGATGCGTTGGAACCGACCGTGCGGCAGCATGGTCGAGTGTGCAAATATGGCAGTTTTGGAGCCGTGGAGCTGTGGTTAAGGGTCCTTCAGGCTCTCGGGTGATGGATAACTCTATGGTGGAGAGGTGAGAGGCATCAAAATGGCTTAACCATGGCGTACGGGCGTGCTTGACCCGGTGCCGAGAGCCGTAGGATGCACGGATCCAGGCGGCGGCACGACAACGTGTGTGCAAATATGGAAGTTCGAGTCGTGAAGCTATAGTTAAGGGCCGTTCGGGCTCTTGGGTGATGACAAACATTGTGGTGGTGAGGCCAGAGGCATCAAAATGCCTTAACCATGGCATACGGTCATGCTTGACTGAAAGGTCACAATGGCTAGAGGGGGGGTGAATAGCCTAATAAAAATTCTAGCAATAAAACTAGACAACCCAATTAGATAGCAAGGTGGCAAAGTGCAACGCAAGTGCTTCGACTACTCTATGCAGGCCGTCCTACCATGCAAGGCTACTCAATTAAATTGCACGCACAACAACGGTGATCAAGCTACACAATGTCGGTTCACCGAAACCAACCAAGCAATTCTACCCACGGGATTTAAGCTACACAAAGAGTGGTTCCCGACCGACCACAACAAGCAATTCTACCTTGCGGAAAGTAAAGAGATGATCGAATGTTATACCGCCGCAAAAAGTAGAAGATAGCCAATCACCGGTGTAGAAGCCAATCACCTAGAGAGCTCAAGCACAAGCACAAGGAGGTCGAAGCCTCGGCAATCATGAATCAACACAATGATTTTTTACCGAGGTTCACTTGCTTCCCGGCAAGCTACTCCTCGTTGTGGCGATACACTTGCTTGGTGAGTTGCCCGCTCAATTGGCTCGGTGCCAAAGACCCCAATGGGGAGCCGCAATCTCCACACAAGACAAGGATCCACAAGCCACGAGCAATCCACTAGAGTATCCTTTCGCGAACTCCCGTGGGGAAGGATCAAGAACCCCTCACAAGAACCCGGTGTGGCCCCGAACAATCACCAAGTCGAGCTCAACTACCACCCGCTGCTCCAAACTGTCTACGGTGACGGGAATCACCGAAGAGTAACAAGAATCCACAGCTCACTCGATGAACAAGTGCCTCTAGATGTAACTCTCAATGCAAATCACTTGTTCTCACTCAAATCTCTCTCAAGATTAGCAAAGGAATCAAAGAGATGGGTGGAGGAGTGTCTCTCTTGCTCAAAGTATGCTCAAGTGTGTAGAAATGGCGAAGAGAGAGCCCCAAGCCGGCCAACCCTCTATTTATAGACCCAAGGTCGAAATAGAGCTGTTGCCCTCGGGCTGGCGCTCGCGTCCGGCGCTCAGCCGGCGGACGCGTCCGCCGCTCACTGCCGCGCCGTCGTCAGTCGACCGTTGGAGTTTGAAGAGGCCATGTCATCAAGCGCCGGACGATCAACGATGATCCACCGGCGTCGCCGCGCGTCCGCCGAGTGTCCAACGGGTGAGCCACGCACGAGCGCGCTGAGCCAGAAAGTTTCTGGTCGGCGTCCGGCCGCCGCCGGACGCGTCCGCCGCCGCGTCTGCCGCACGCTGTGCCCGGCCACTCGCCGTGCACCGACTTCAGTACACGCCGGACGCGTCCGGCCCGCCAGGCCCCGTGTCCGCGCCCGCGTCTGGCGCCCTGTGACTTGTCACCTTCTCATTTGATCTTCGATGTCGCGCCATCGTCGATCCGATCTCCAAACCACTTGTCCAAGGTGCTAACTCCACGAGTAGATCACTTCTCAAGCACCGGAATTAGCGTATCTTCTCAAGATCACGTCGACAAGTGTTAGCTCTCTAGTTAGCCTCTCATGCATCATGCAAAGTCACAACTAGAGGCACTTAGGACCGCGAATGAACCGAGGAAACCCCTCTTGATAGTCGGTTATCGATCCTAAATGTGGTCACACTCGCTAAGTGTCTCGACACTAAACCGGAAAGCCCTATCAAGTATACCTTCGCCTTGATCTACATGGGCCTCCGTCGGAGCTCCATCATCCACCGTCACGTTGCTATGTGTCTAACCACACTTAGAGCAAAGCATTAGCAACGTTGAGTGTCATTAATTACCAAAACCAAACCGGAGCTTTCAATCTCCCCCTTTTTGGTAATTGATGACAACCCCTTCACAAACTCACAAAGATATGGAAAAGAATTCAATATGAAATTGAATTTCTTGCCCAAGACATTTTGATTATGAATCTTGGATTGGACAAGCATTTCAATTCCGGTTTTGGTAGTGGTAGCTCCCCTACATGTGTGCATCAAATGTTTGGTCGATTTTCAAGCACACATGCATAGATGAAACTTTTGTGAGAGTTACCACAACCAAAATGGTACTAAGGTTTATAGAATTGACCTTTGAAGCGTGATACCAATCGGAGTGCGATAATAAACCTTCCTTAGCACCATGGGAATCTAGACATTCATCAAAACTCAAGATACCTCATGAGATCACATTATAAGTAAGGTACTTGAACACGAGAAACTCTATGTCTAGAAACCACCTACGCATGCTAGTACTTCACTTCATCAATCAAGTCTTATACTAGCAATACACCAAACAAGCATGAATATTGAATTTAGCTTGCAATGCTCCATATCATCATGAATGCACACACAATATGCAACAAATAGTCTATGAGCTTGCTCCCCCTATTTGTGTGCTCATGGTTGGGTCATATCATAAAAATTGATCCCCTTCCATTGCTCTTTGTGACTTATTTCTCCCCCTAGGTGTAAACTTCTCCCCTAGGTGTATACTTTCTTCTCCCCCTTTGTCATCAATGACCAAGAAGGGTGCATAAGATGAGAGAAACAAGTCAATCAACTATGGCCAAATCTAAATCACATGCCTAGAAAATATATCTCGGTTTGAACCAAGGGCAAGCTTCTTCACACCTCATAAGAATAAGGGTTATCTTGACCATGTTGAGATACACATCATGAGCAAGTGCTAAAGATTCAACACTAGGTTTACAAGCTCACAAACAAGTCATATGCCACCACTAGATCAAATCAAGCATAGAAACAATAGTGGTGCCATATATCCTTCAAATTCATTTGATTTGCAATGAATGAGCCTAGCAAGATGCACATGTATATATGTCTACACAACTAGCAACGGATGCATGAAATGCAACAACCAACTTTACCTTGCTATGTTGGAGGAGAGGCATGTCATATATGGGGTGCATCAATCCATGTTGGAGAAGCTAAGTATGTTCAACTCATTCCTCAACTTGCAATATCTTTTCTCATCAAGAGGCTTGGTGAATATGTCGGCTAGTTGGTCTTCGGTGCCAATGCTTTCAATGCTAATATCACCCTTTTGTTGATGATCTCTAATGAAGTGGTGCCTCACATCAATGTGCTTGGTTCTTGAATGTTGAACCGGATTGTTTGTCATCTTGATTGCACTTTCATTGTCACAAAACAAAGGCACATGCTTGAACTTGATCCCATAGTCCTTCAAGGTGGCTTTCATCCATAGCAATTGTGCACAACAATTCCCCGCACTAATATATTCGGCTTCAGCGGTGGAAAGTGCCACACTATTTTGCTTCTTTGAAGACCATGACACAAGAGATCTTCCTAGCACTTGGCATGTTCCACTTGTGCTCTTCCTATCAATCTTGCAACCGGCATAGTCGGAGTCGGAGTATCCAATCAACTCAAAGCTTGACCCCTTGGGATACCATAGACCAACATCTTGGGTACCCTTCAAGTATCTCAATATCCTCTTGGTTGCCGTCAAGTGACTCTCTCTTGGAGAAGCTTGAAATCTTGCACACATGCACACACTAAACATGACATCCGGCCTTGACGCGGTCACATATAGCAAGCTTCCAATCATTGATCTATATAGCTTTTGCTCAATCATCTTGCCACTATCATCAATGTCCAAGCCACCATTGGTTCCCATAGGTGTACTAATGGCCTTAGCATCTTGCAACCCAAACTTCTTGATCATGTCCTTGATGTACTTGCCTTGACTCACAAAGGTGCCATTCTTCATTTGCTTGATTTGAAGACCAAGGAAGTAACTCAACTCTCCAAGCATTGACATCTCAAACTCACTAGCCATCATCTTGGCAAATTCTTCACAAAAGAATTGATTTGTTGATCCAAAGATGATATCATCCACATAGATTTGCAACACAAACAAATCAACTTCTATCTTCTTGGTGAAGAGAGTAGTGTCAACTTTTCCCATCTTGAAGCCTTTGGATATAAGAAAGTCCCTCAATCTTTCATACCATGCCCTTGGAGCTTGCTTCAATCCATATAATGCCTTCTTGAGCTTGTAGACATGGTTGGGCTTCTTGTCATCTTCAAAACTGGGAGGTTGTGCAACATACACTTCCTCATTAATGAAGCCATTGAGAAATGCACTCTTCACATCCATTTGATAGAGCTTGATGTTGTGAGCACAAGCGTAGGCTAATAAGATTCTAATTGCCTCCAATCTTGCCACCGGTGCATATGTTTCTCCAAAGTCAAGACCCTCAACTTGTGTGTAACCTTGTGCCACTAGTCTTACTTTGTTTCTCACTACCAAGCCATCTTGATCTTGCTTGTTCTTGAAGACCCACTTGGTTCCAATCACATTGTGCTTCTTCGGCCTTTCAACAAGCTCCCACACATCATTTCTAGTGAAGTTGTTCAATTCCTCATGCATGGCATTTATCCAATCCGGATCCTTCAATGCCTCATCAATCTTGGTTGGCTCAATGAATGACACAAAGGAGTAGTGCTCACATATGCTAGCCAATCTTGATCTAGTTTGTACACCTCTCTGAATGTCACCAATGATATGATCTAGAGGATGATCTCTTGCAATGTGAGAAGGTTGAAGAACTAGCTCATTTGCATTGCTTGCTTGACCTTGATCTTGATCTTCATGTTGAGTACCACTTGAGCTTGCCTCATTGGAATCTTCTATCACCACTTGAGTTGGCACTGGCACTTCATCACCATCATCCACTTGCCTTGGCCTAATGTCACCAATGTCCATGTGTCTCATTGCATTGCTCAATTGATCTCCACCCACATCTTCTTGATTTTGATCTCCAACTTGAGAGCCTTGGGTTTTATCAAATTCAACATCATGAACCTCTTCCATTAGCCCACTTGCCAAGTTCCACACTCTATAGGCCTTGCTAGAAGTAGAGTAGCCTAGAAGAAATCCCTCATCACACCTCTTATCAAACTTGCCAAGTCTTTGTCCCTTCTTGAGAATGTAGCACTTGCAACCAAAGACCCTAAGTAAGCAATGTTGGGCTTCCTTCCATTCAAGATTTCATATGGAGTCTTCTCTAACTTCCCATGGCAATAGAGGCGGTTGCTATAGTAGCAAGCCGTGTTGATAGCATCACTCCAAAACTTCTCACTCACATTGTACTCAAGTAGCATAGTTCTTGCCATCTCAATCAAGGTCCTATTCTTCCTCTCAACTACACCATTGGATTGGGGAGTGTAGGTTGGTGAGAATTGATGCACAATTCCAAGCTCATCACACAACTCTTCAACTCTTGTGTTCTTGAATTCACTCCCATTGTCACTTCTTATCTTCTTGATGGTAGTGTCAAACTCATTTTGCACCCTCTTGACAAATGACTTGAATAGATCATAGACTTCACTTTTGTCATATAGGAAGAACACCCAAGTGTATCTAGTGTAGTCATCCACAATCACAAATCCATACTTGTTGCCCCCAATTGATATGTAGTGAGTTGGGCCAAACAAGTCCATATGCAACAACTCAAATGCTCTTGAAGTTGACATCTCATTCTTCTTGGGATGTGAGTTCCCATGTTGCTTGCCGGCTTGACATGCACTACAAGGTCTATCCTTATCAAATGTGACATCATTCAAGCCTCTCACTAGATCATGCTTCACCAACTTGTTCAATTGCTTCATACCAACATGTCCAAGGCGCCTATGCCATAGCCATCCCTTGCTTGACTTGCCAATCAAACATGATGAAAGTTGAGCTTCACTAGCATTGAAATCCACCAAGTACAAGCTTCCATGCCTAAATCCCTTGAAGATGATATTTGCTTGATCCTTGCTCACCACCTCAACTTGCTTGTCATCAAATATGCATTTGTAGCCAAGATCACACAATTGTGCCACCGACAAAAGATTGAAGTTCAAAGTATCAACTAGCAACACATTGGAGAGATCCTTCTCATTGGAGATTGCAACCTTTCCAAGCCCCATGACATCACCCTTGCTATTGTCACCAAATGTGATGGAGTTGAATCCACCATTGTCATTCCCTGTCAAGTGATTTGAACATACTATCTTCACCGGTCATATGATTTGATGCACCACTATCAAGCACCCAATGCCTCCTCCGGCTTTGTAATTGACCTACAAGAAGACATCAAGCTTTAGGTACCCATTTCTGCTTGGGTCCTTGAAGGTTAGTCACTAGAGTCTTTGGCACCCAAATAGCTTTCTTCTTTGAGCTCATCCATGGTGTACCAATGAATCTAGCATTCACACCACTCTCACTCTTAACAAGCATGTAAGAAGCACTCAACTTGTAAGAGGAGGCACTAGTGTTCTTGTTCTTGCATGCATGCTCTAGATGACCATCTTGCTTGCAATTCTTGCAATAGCTACCATTGTTCTTCATAAAACTAGTCTTGTGAGGAGCAAAAGCGGCCTTGCCTTTCTTGGGGGTATAGCCCAATCCCTCTTTGTAGAGAGAAGCTCTTTGGCTACCCAAGCACATAAGCAAGCGGTCCTCACCACCATAAGCCTTAGCCAAGGTGTGGTTGAGCTCCTTGACTTCCTTCTTAAGACACTCATTCTCAACTACTAGTGTAGAATCACATGTATGACCAACACTACTAGATGATGTAGAGGCATAAGAGCATGAAGGGCCAAGTGATGCAACAACAAATGAGTCATCAAGTGAATCACACGATGTGGACACATTCTTCTTTTCTATGTTCACCACTTGTGGTTGTACTTTCTCTTGCTTCTCAACTAGAGAAGAATGAGCTTTTTCAAGCTTAGAGTGAGCAATCTCTAGCTTCTTATGGTCTACCTTTAGACTCTCATAAGAAGCCCTCAACTCCATAAGTTCTTGCTCAAGGTTTTGTTTATCCTTGCGCAAGCCCCTACATTCTTTCATAGAGTCATTGAAAGCACCTTTGCAATCCTCAAGCATGACCCATAGTTCTTCTTTTGTGGTGTCATCATCATCATCACTCTCATCATCACTATCGGGTGGAGGTTTTACCTTAGTGGCCTTGGCCATGAAGCAAGACGATGGAGCACCAAATAGAGAAAGCTTCTCTTGAATGGCAATGCTTGCGTGCCCCTTCTTCTTCTTATTGGAATCATCATCATCATCATCGCTTGAGGAAGATGAATCACTCTCCCAAGTTGCCACATGAGATTCACCTTTCTTCTTGTGATGGGAGGAGTCTTTCTTCTCCTTCTTCTTCTCTTGCTTCTTCCTCTCCTTCCTCATGGCATCTTCATCATCACTTGCATATGGGCACTTGGCAATGAGATGATCCTTGCTATTGCATCGGAAGCACTTCATGGGACGGTCACTAGACTTGGATGAGCTTCTCTTGCCCTTGGATCGGTACCCCTTCTTCATGAGCGTCCCCATTCTCTTCACAAGGAGTGCCATTTGTTCACTCACTTCTTCTTCTTGCACACTTGAGCTAGAGCATGGCTCATCTTCACTTGAAGACTCTTCCTTCTTCTTCTTGCCCTTGCTCTTGGATGATGTGGCCTTGAATGCCACACTCTTCTTGTCATCATCCTTCTTCTCATTCTCCTTCTTCTTCTTCTTCACCAACTCTTCCTTCTCATGATCTTCTCTAAACTCATCATCGGCCATAATCTCTTGAAGGACTTGGTTGGGAGTTGGCTTCTCCTTCATGGTTGTCTTCACCATGACGGTCTTCAACATGTCAAATCTCTTGGGAAGACATCTCATGAACTTGGTGGAGAATTGAGAGTCCTTGATTTCTTCCCCAAGTCCCTTGAGCTCATTGACGATGACTTGGAGCCTATGGAACATCTCCGGCACACTCTCATCCTCCTTCATTGAGAAGCTTGCAAACTTCTCTTGCAACATGTAGGCTCTTGCGGTCTTGACACTTTCGGTGCCCTCATAAGCTTCTTCTAGCTTCTTCCAAATGTCATGAGCCACCTCAAGGTTCTTGATGAGCTCAAAAGCTTTATCATCAAGTGCCTCATGGAAAGCACTCACGGCAATGTCATTTGCTTATTGCTTCTTCTCTTCGGCCGGTGTTGGCACCGCACCCTCAACAAGCTCAAACTTTGTTTCCACCACTTTCCACACCTCAAGGTTGATTAACTTGAGATGACTCTTCATCTTGAGCTTCCATTTTGCATAGTCATCACCTCGAAATGATGTGCCTTCTTGGTGTTGTTGATATGCATAACCAATGCCATTGCTTCACCGTAGGATGTTAATCCAACTCAAACAAACGGTGCCCGGCTCCGATACCACATGAAAGGTCACAATGGCTAGCGGGGTGAATAGCCTAATAAAAATTCTAGCAATAAAACTAGACAACCCAATTAGATAGCAAGGCGGCAAATTGCAACGCAAGTGCTTCGACTACTCTATGCGGCCGTCCTACCATGCAAGGCTACTCAATTAAATTGCATGCACAACAACGGTGATCAAGCTACACAATGTCAGTTCACCGAAACCAACTAAGCAATTCTACCCACGGGATTTAAGCTACACAAAGAGTGGTTCCCGACCGACCACAACAAGCAATACTACCTTGCGGAAAGTAAAGAGATGATCGAATGTTATACCGTCGCGAAAAGTAGAAGATAGGCAATCACCGGTGTAGAAGCCAATCACCTAGAGAGCTCAAGCACAAGCACAAGGAGGTCGAAGCCTCGGCAATCACAAATCAACACAATGATTTTTTACCGAGGTTCACTTGCTTCCCGGCAAGCTACTCCTCGTTGTGGCGATACACTTGCTTGGTGAGTTGCCCGCTCAATTGGCTCGGTGCCAAAGACCCCAATGGGGAGCTGCAATCTCCACACAAGACAAGGATCCACAAGCCACGAGCAATCCACTAGAGTATCCTTTCGCGAACTCCCGCAGGGAAGGATCAAGAACCCCTCACAAGAACCTGGTGTGGCCTCGAACAATCACCAAGTCGAGCTCAACTACCACCCGTTGCTCCAAACCATCTACGGTGACGGGAATCACCGAAGAGTAACAAGAATCCGCAGCTCACTCGATGAACAAGTGCCTCTAGATGCAACTCTCAATGCAAATCACTTGTTCTCACTCCAATCTCTCTCAAGATTAGCAAAGGAATCAAAGAGATGAGTGGAGGAGTGTCTCTCTTGCTCAAAGTATGCTCAAGTGTGTAGAAATGGCGAAGAGAGAGCCCCAAGCCGGCCAACCCTCTATTTATAGACCCAAGGTCGAAATAGAGCCATTGCCCTCGGGCTGGCGCTCCACAATGCGCCGGACACGTCCGGCGCTCAGCCGGCGGACGCGTCCGCCGCTCACTGCCGCGCCGTCGTTAGTCGACCATTGGAGTTTGAAGAGGCCACGTCATCAAGCGCCGGACGATCAACAGTGATCCGCCAGCGTCGGCCGCGCGCGTCCGCCGAGCGTTCGACGGGTGAGCCACGCACGAGCGCGCTGAGCTAGAAAGTTTCTGGTCGGCGTCTGGCCGCCGCCGGACGCGCGTCTGCCGCCGCGTCTGCCGCACGCTGTGCCCAGCCACTCGCCGTGCACCGACTTCAGTACGCACCGGACACGTCCGGCCCGCCAGGCCCTGCGTCCGGCGCCCGCGTCTGGCGCCCTGTGACTTGTCACCTTCTCGTTTGATCTTCGATGTCGTGCCGTCGTCGATCCGATCTGCAAACCACTTGTCCAAGGTGCTAACTCCATAGAGTAGATCACTTCTCAAGCACCGGAGTTAGCGTATCTTCTCAAGATCACGTCGACAAGTGTTAGCTCTCTAGTTAGCCTCTCATGCATCATGCAAAGTCACAACTAGAGGCACTTAGGACCGCGAATGAACCGAGGAAACCCCTCTTGATAGTCGGTTATCGATCCTAAATGTGGTCACACTCGCTAAGTGTCTCGACCACTAAACCGGAAAGCCCTATCAAGTATACCTTCGCCTTGATCTACATGGGCCTCCGTCGGAGCTCGATCACTTTACATCCTTCATGTTCATCACCGTGATCACCATGCTCCATCATCCACCGTCACGTTGCTATGTGTCTAACCACACTTAGAGCAAAGCATTAGCAACGTTGAGTGTCATTAATTACCAAAACCAAACCGGAGCTTTCATTGACCTAGTGCCGAGAGCTGTAGGACACGCAGGAACCGGCTGTGCGGTAGCATAGTCGTGTGTGCAAATATGGAAGTTTTAGAGCTGTGGAGCCATGGTTAAGGGCCATTCAGGTTCTCGGGCGGCAACAAATGTAGTGGTGGAGAGACCAGAGGTGTCAAAATGCCTTAACCATGGCGCATGGGCATGCTTGACTTGGTGCGAGGAGCCGTAGGACGCGCAGAACCGGCCGTGCGGTAGCAAAGTCGTGTGTGCAAATATGGCGTTACGGAGACATGGAGCCGAGGTTAAGGGCCGTTCATGCTCTCGAGCAATGGCAAACGCTATGGTAGAGAGGCCAGAGGTGTCAAAATGCCATAACCATGGCGTACAGGCATGCTTGACTCAGTGCTGGGAGCCATAGAACGCGTTGGAACCGACTGTGCGGCAGCATGGTCGTGTGTGCAAATATGGCAGTTTTCGAGCCGTGGAGCCATGGTTAAGGGCCCTTCAGGCTCTCGGGTGATGGAAAACTCTATGGTGGAGAGGTAAGAGGCATCAAAATGGCTTAACCATGGCGTACAGGCGTGCTTGACCCGGTACCGAGAGCCGTAGGATGCACGGGATCCGGCCGTGCGGCAAAGGCAATTATGGATGTCGTGTGTGCAATTATGGATGTTCTGGAGTCGTGGAGCTGAGAGGCATCAAAATGCCTTAACCATGGCATACGGTCATGCTTGGCCTAGTGTCGAGAGCTGTAGGACACGCATGAACCGGCTGTGCGGTAGCATATTCGTGTGTGCAAATATGGCAGTTCTAGAGCTTTTGAGTCATGGTTAAGGGCCATTCGGGTTCTCGGGCGGCAACAAACGCTGTGGTGGAGAGGCCAGAGGTGTCAAAATGTCTTAACCATGGCACATGGGCGTGCTTGACTTGGTGCGAGGAGCCGCAGGACGCGTAGGAACCGGCCGTGCGGCAGCAAAGTCGTGTGTGCAAATATGGCAGTTCTAGAGCCGTGGAGCCGAGGTTAAGGGCCGTTGATGCTCTCAAGCGATGGCAAACGCTATGGTAGAGAGGCCAGAGGTGTCGAAATGCCTTATCCATGGTGTACAAGCATGCTTGACTCAGTGCCGGGAGCCATAGAACGCGTTGGAACCGACCGTGCGGCAGCATGGTCGTGTGTGCAAATATGGCGCTTTGGAGCCATGGAGCCATGGTTAAGGGCCCTTCGGGCTCTCGGGTGATGGAAAACTCTATGGTGGAGAGGTGAGAGGCATCAAAATGGCTTAACCATGGGGTATGGGCGTGCTTGACCCGGTGCCGGCCGTAGGATGCACGGGATCCGGCCGTGCGGCAAAGACAATCGTGTGTGCAAATATGGAAGTTACGAGTCGTGGAGGTGTGGTTAAGGTCCGTTCGGGCTCTCGGATGATGACAAACATTGTGGTGGTGAGGCTAGAGGCATCAAAATGCCTTAATCATGGCATACGGTCGTGCTTGACCTAGTGCCGAGAGCTGTAGGACAGGCAGGAACCGGCTGTGCGGTAGCATAGTCGTGTGTGCAAATATGGCAGTTCTAGAGCTATGGAGCCATGGTTAAGGGCCATTCGGGGTCTCAGGCGGCAACAAACGCTATGGTGGAGAGGCTAGAGGTGTCAAAATGCCTTAACCATGGCGTATAGGCATGCTTGACTCAGTGCCGGGAGCCATAGGACGCGTTGGAACCGACCGTGCGGCAGCAGGGTCGTGTGTGCAAATATGGCAGTTTTGGAGCCGTGGAGCCATGGTTAAGGGCCCTTCAGGCTCTCGGGTGATGGAAAACTCTATGGTGGAGAGGTGAGAGGCATCAAAATGGCTTAACCATGGGGTACGAGCATGCTTGAACCGGTACCGAGAACCGTAGGATGTACAGGATCTGGCCATGCGGCAGCACAGTCGTGTGTGAAAATACAGAACTTCTGGAGTCGTGGAGCTGAGAGGCATCAAAACGCCTTAACCATGGCATACGGTCATGCTTGACCTAGTGTCGAGAGCTGTAGGACACGCACGAACCGACTGTGCGGTAGCATATTCGTGTGTGCAAATATAGCAGTTCTAGAGCTTTTGAGCCATGGTTAAGGGCCATTCTGGTTCTCGGGCGGCAACAAACGCTGTGGTGGAGAGGCCAGAGGTGTCAAAATGCCTTAACCATGGCACATGGGCGTGCTTGACTTGGTGCGAGGAGCCGCAGGACGCGTAGGAACCAGCCGTGCGGCATCAAAGTCGTGTGTTCAAATATGGCAGTTCTGGAGCCATAAAACTGAGGTTAAGGGCCGTTCAGGCTCTCGAGCTATGACAAACGCTATGGTAGATAGGCCAGAGGTGTCAAAATGCCTTAACCATGGCGTATGGGCATGCTTGACTCAGTGCCGGGAGCCACAGAACGCGTTGGAACCGACTGTGCGGCAGCATGGTCGTGTGTGCAAATATGGCAGTTTTGGAGCTATGGAGCCATGGTTAAGAGCCCTTCAGGCTCTCAAGTGATAGAAAACTCTATGGTGGAGAGGTGAGAGACATCAAAATGGCTTAACAATGGCGTACAGGCATACTTGACCCGGTGCCAAGAGCCGTAGGATGCACTGGATCTGACCGTGCGGCAGTACAGTCGTTTATGCATGTTCTGGAGTCGTGGAGCTGTAGTTAAGGGCCGTTCGGGCTCTCGGGTGATGACAAACATTGTGGTGGTGAGGCCAGAGGCATCAAAACGCCTTAACCATGGCATACGGTCGTGCTTGACCTAGTGTCGAGAGCTGTAGGACACGCAGGAACCGGCTGTGCGGTAGCATAGTTGTGTGTGCAAATATGGCGGTTCTAGAGCTTGTGGAGCCATGGTTAAGGGCCATTCAGGTTCTCAGGCGGCAACAAATGCAGTGGTGGAGAGGCCAGAGGTGTCAAAACGCCTTAACCATGGTGCATGGGTGTGCTTGACTTGGTGCGAGGAGCCGTAGGATGCACAGGAACCGGCCATGCGGGAGCAAAGTCGTGTGTGCAAATATGGCAGTTCTGGAGCCGTGGAGCCGAGGTTAAGGGCCGTTCAGGCTCTCAAGCGATGGCAGACGCTATGGTAGAGAGGATAGAGGTGTCAAAATGCCTTAACCATGGCGTACGGGCATGCTTGACTCAGTGTCGGGAGCCATAGGACGCGTTCGAACCGACCGTGTGGCAGCATGGTCGTGTGTGCAAATATATCGGTTTACGACCATGGAGCCATGGTTAAGGGCCCTTCGGGCTCTTGGGTGATGGAAAACTCTATGGTGGAGAGGTGAGAGGCATCAAAATGGCTTAACCATGGCGTACGGGCGTGCTTGACCCGGTGCCGAGAGCCGTAGGATGCACAGGATCCGGCCGTGCGGTAGTACAGTCGTGTGTGCAATTATGGATGTTCTGGAGTCGTGGAGCTGTTGTTAAGGGCCATTCGGGCTCTCAGGTGATGACAAACATTATGGTGGTGAGGCCAGAGGCGTCGAAATGCCTTAACCATGGCATATGGTCGTGCTTGACCTAGTGTCGAGAGCTGTAGGACACGCAAGAACCGGCTGTGCGGTAGCATAGTCGTGTCTGCAAATATGGCAGTTCTAGAGCTGTGGAGCCATGGTTAAGGGCCATTCTGATTCTCGGGCGGCAACAAATGCTGTGCTGGAGAGGCCAGTGGTGTCAAAATGCCTTAACCACGGCGCATGGGCGTGCTTTACTTGGTTCCGGGGAGCCATAGGACGCGCGAAAACCAGCCGTGCGGCGGCAAAGTCGTGTGTGCAAATATGGCGGTTACGGGAGCCGTGGAGTCGAGTTTAAGGGCCATTTAGGCTCTCGAGCTATGGCAAACGCTATGGTAGAGAGGCCAGAGGTGTCAAAATGCCTTAACCATGGCGTACGGGCATGCTTTACTCAGTGCCGGGAGCCATAGAACGCGTTGGAACCGACCGTGCGGCAGCATGGTCGTGTGTGCAAATATGGCAGTTTTGGAGCTGTGGAGCCATGGTTAAGGGCCCTTCAGGCTCTTGGGTGATGGAAAACTCTATGGTGGAGAGGTGAGAGACAACAAAATGGCTTAACCATGGCGTACAGGCGTGCTTGACTCGGTGCCGAGAGCCGTAGGATGCACGGGGATCCGGCCGTGCGGCGGCACGGTCGTGTGCAATTATGGATGTTCTGGAGTCGTGGAGCTGTAGTTAAGGGCCGTTCGGGCTCTCGGGTGATGACAAACATTGTGGTGGTGAGGCTAGAGGTGTCAAAATGCCTTAACCATGGCATACGGTCGTGCTTGACCTAGTGTCGAGAGCCGTAGGACGCGCAGGAACCGGCCGTGCGGCAGCAAAGTCGTGTGTGCAAATATGGCAGTTCTGGAGCCGTGGAGCCGAGGTTAAGGGCTATTTAGGGTCTCGCGGGACGGCGAACACTATGGTAGACAGGCCAGAGGTGTCAAAACGCCTTAACCATGGCGTACGGGCATGCTTAACTCAATGCCTGGAGCCATAGGACGCGTTGGAACCGACCGTGCGGCAGCAGGGTCGTGTGTGCAAATATGGCAGTTTTGGAGCCGTGGAGCCATGGTGAAGGGCCCTTCAGGCTCTCGGGTGATGGAAAACTCTATGGTGGAGAGGTGAGAGGCATCAAAATGGCTTAACCATGGGGTACGAGCGTGCTTGAACCGGTACCGAGAACCGTAGGATGCACAGGATCTGGCCATGCGGCAGCACAGACGTGTGTGCAAATATGGAACTTCTGGAGTCGTGGAGCTATAGTTAAGGGCCGTTCGGGCTCTCGGGTGATGACAAACATTGTCGTGGTGAGGCCAGAGGCGTCAAAATGCCTTAACCATGGCATACGATCGTGCTTGACCTAGTGTCGAGAGGCGTAGGACACGCATGAGCGGGCGTGCGGTAGCATAGTCGTGTGTGCAAATACGGCAGTTCTAGAACTGCCATATTTGCACACACGACTATGCTACCGCACAGCCGGTTCTTGCGTGTCCTACAGCTCTCGGCACTAGGTCAGCCGGTTTTTGCGTATGCCATGGTTAAGGCGTTTTGACGCCTCTGGCCTCACCACGACAATGTTTGTCATCACCCGAGAGCCCGAACGGCCCTTAACTACAGCTCCATGACTCCAGAACATCCATAATTGCACACACGACTGTGCTACCGCACGGCCGGATCATGTGCATCCTACGGTTCTCGGCACTGGGTCAAGCATGCCCGTACGCCATGGTTAAGCCATTTTGATGCCTCTCACCTCTCCACCATAGAGTTTTCCATCACCCAAGAGCCTGAAGGGCCCTTAACCATGGCTCCATGGCTGTAAAACTGCCATATTTGCACACACGACCATGCTGCCGCACGGTCGGTTCCAACGCGTCCTATGGCTCCCGGCACTGAGTCAAGCATGCCCGTACGCCATGGTTAAGGCATTTTGACACCTCTGGCCTCTCTACCATAGCGTTTGCCATCGCTTGAGAGCCTGAATGGCCCTTAACCTCGGCTCCATGGCTCCAGAACTGCCATATTTGCACACACGACTTTGCTGCCGCACGGCTGGTTCCTGCGCGTCCTACGGCTCCTGGCACCAAGTAAAGCACATCCATGCGCCATTGTTAAGGCATTTTGACACCTCTAGCCTCTCCAGCACAGCGTTTGTTGCCGCCAGAGAACCCGAATGGCCCTTAACCATGGCTCCACAGCTCTAGAACTGCCATATTTGCACACACGACTATTCTACCGCACAGTCGGTTCTTGCGTGTCCTACCACTCTCGGCACTAGGTCAAGCATGACCGTATGCCATGGTTAAGGCATTTTGACACCTCTGGCCTCACCACCATAATGTTTGTCATCACCCGAGAGCCCAAATGGCCCTTAACAACAGCTCCACGACTCTAGAACTTCCATATTTGCACACACGACTGTGCTGCCGCATGGCCGGATTCTGTGCATCCTACGGCTCTTGGCACCGGTTCAAGCATGCTCGTACCCCATGGTTAAGCCATTTTGATGCCTCTCACCTCTCCACCATAGAGTTTTCCATCACCCAAGAGCCTAAAGGGCCCTTAACCATGGCTCTATGGCTCCAAAACTACCATATTTGCACACACGACCATGCTGCCGCACGGTCGGTTCCAACACGTCCTATCGCTCCCAGCACTGAGTCAAGCATGCCCGTACGCCATGGTTAAGGCATTTTGACACCTCTAGCCTCTCTACCATAGCTTTTGCCGTCACTCAAGAGCCTGAACAGCCCTTAACCTCGGCTCCACGGCTTCAGAACTACCATATTTGCACACACGACTTTGCTGCCACACGCCCGGTTCCTGCGCGTCCTACAGCTCCTCGCTCCAAGTCAAGCACGCCCATGCGCCATGGTTAAGGCGTTTTGACACCTCTGGCCTCTCCACCATTGCATTTGTTGCCGCCCGAGAACCCGAATGGCCCTTAACCATGGCTCCACAGCTCTACAACTACCATATTTGCACACACAACCATGCTACCGCACAGCCAGTTCCTGCGTGTTCTACAGCTCTCGGCACTAGGTCAAGCATGACCGTATGCCATGGTTAAGGCATTTTGATGCCTCTGGCCTCACCACCACAATGTTTGTCATCACCCGAGAGCCTGAACGGCCCTTAACCACACCTCCACGACTCCGAACTTCCATATTTGCAAACCCGAGTGTCTTTGCCGCACGGCCGGATCCCGTGCATCCTACGACACTCGGCACCGGGTCAAGCACGCCCATACCCCATGGTTAAGCCATTTTGATGCCTCTCACCTCTCCACCATACAGTTTTCCATCACCCGAGAGTCTGAAGGGCCCTTAACCACGGCTCCACGGCTCCAAAACTGCCATATTTGCACACACGACCATGCTGCCGCACGGTCGGTTCCAACGAGTCCTATGGCTCCCGGCACTGAGTCAAGCATGCCTGTACGCCATGGTTAAGGCATTTTGACACCTCTGGCCTCTCTACCATAGCGTTTGCCATAGCTCGAGAGCCTAAATGGCCCTGAACCTTAGCTCCACGGCTCCATAACTGCCATATTTGCACACACGACTTTGCTGCCGCACGGCCGGTTCCTGCGCGTCCTACGGCTCCTCGCACCAAGTCAAGCACGCCCATGTGCCATGGTTAAGGCATTTTGACACCTCTGGCCTCCCCAGCATAGCGTTTGTTGCCGCCAGAGAACCCGAATGGCCCTTAACCATGGCTCCATAGCTCTGGAACTGCCATATTTGCACACATGACTATGCTACCGCACAGCCGGTTCGTGCGTGTCCTACAGCTCTCGGCACTAGGTCAAGCATGATCGTATGCCATGGTGAAGGCATTTTGATGCCTCTGGCCTCACCACCACAATGTTTGTCGTCACCCGAGAGCCCGAATGGCCCTTAACAACAGCTCCATGACTCCAGAAATTCCATATTTGCACACACGACTGTGCTGCCGCATGGCCGGATCCTGTGCATCCTACGACTTTTGGCACCGGTTCAAGCACGCTCGTACCCCATGGTTAAGCCATTTTGATGCCCCTCACCTCTCCACCATAGAGTTTTCCATCACCTGAGAGCCTGATAGGCCCCTAACCACGGCTCCACGGCTCCAAAACTACCATATTTGCACACACGACCATGCTGCCGCACGGTCGGTGCCAACGCGTCCTATGGCTCCCGGCACTGAGTCAAGCATGCCCGTACGCCATGGTTAAGGCATTTTGACACCTCTAGCCTCTCTACCATAGTGAACAGCCCTTAACCTCGGCTCCACGGCTTCAGAACTACCATATTTGCACACACGACTTTGCTGCCGCACGGCCGGTTCCTGCGTGTCCTACAGCTCCTTGCACCAAGTCATGCACGCCCATGCGCCATGGTTAAGGCATTTTGACACCTCCGGCCTCTCCACCAAAGCATTTGTTGCTGCTCAAGAACTCGAATGGCCCTTAACCATGGCTCCACAGCTCTAGAACTGCCATATTTGCACACACGACTATGCTACCGCACAGCCGGTTCCTGCGTGTCCTACATTTCTCGACACTAGGTCAAGCACGGCCGTATGCCATGGTTAAGGCATTTTGATGCCTCTGGCCTCGCCACCACAATGTTTGTCATCACCCAAGAGCCCGAACGACCCTTAACTACAGCTCCACGACTCCGCATCCATAATTGCACACACGACCGTGCCGCCGCACGGCCGGATCCCGTGCATCCTATGGCTCTCGGCACCGGGTCAAGCACGCTCGTACGCCATGGTTAAGCCATTTTGATGCCTCTCACCTCTCCACCATAGATTTTTCCATCACCCGAGAGCCCGAAGGGCCCTTAACCATGGCTCCACAACCGCAAAACTGCCACATTTGAACACACGACAATGCTTTGCCGCACGGCCGGTTCCAACGCGTCCTATGGCTCCCGCAAGACCGAGTCAAGCATGCCCGTACGCCATGGTTAAGGCATTTTGACACCTCTGGCCTCTCTACCATAGCGTTTGCCATAGCTCGAGTGCCTAAATGGCCCTGAACCTCGGCTCCACGGCTCCAGAACTGCCATATTTGCACACACGACTTTGCTGCCGCACGGCTGGTTCCTGTGCGTCCTACGGCTCCTGGCACCAAGTTAAGCACGCCCATGCGTCATGGTTAAGGCATTTTGACACCTCCGCCTCTCCACCATAGCATTTGTTGCCGCCGAGAACCCGAATGGCCCTTAACCTTGGCTCCACAGCTCTAGAACCGCCATATTTGCACACACGACTATGCTATCGCACGGCCGGTTCTTGCGTGTCCTACATTTCTCGGCACTAGGTCAAGCATGACCATATGCCATGGCTAAGGCATTTTGACGCCTCTGGCCTCACCGCCATAATGTTTGTCATCACCCAAGAGCCCAAATGGCCCTTAACAATAGCTCCATGACTCTAGAACTTCCATAATTGCACACACGACCGTGCTGCCGCATGGCCGGATCCTGTGCATCCTACGGCTCTTGGCACCGGTTCAAGCACACTCGTACCCCATGGTTAAGCCATTTTGATGCCTCTCACCTCTCCACCATAGAGTTTTCCATCACCCGAGAGCCTGAAGGGCCCTTAACCACGGCTCCATGGCTCCAAAACTACCATATTTGCACACACGACCATGCTGTCGCACGGTCGGTTCCAACGCGTCCTATTGCTCCCGGCACTGAGTCAAGCATGCCCGTACGCCATGGTTAAGCCATTTTGACACCTCTGGCCTCTCTACCATAGCGTTTGCCATCGCTCGAGAGCCTGAACGGCCCTTAACCTCGGCTCCACGGCTCCATAACTGCCATATTTGCACACACGACTTTGCTACCGCACGGCCGGTTCCTGCGCGTCCTACGGCTCCTCGCACCAAGTCAAGCATGCCCATGTGCCATGGTTAAGGCATTTTGACACCTCTGGCCTCTCTACCACAGCGTTTGTTGCCGCCCGAGAACCCGAATGGCCCTTAACCAAGGCTCCACAGCTCTAAAACTACCATATTTGCACACACGACTATGCTACCGCACAGCCGGTTCCTGCGTGTCCTACAGCTCTCGGCACTAGGTCAAGCATGACCGTATGCCATGGTTAAGGCGTTTTGATGCCTCTAGCCTCACCACCACAATGTTTGTCATCACCCAAGAGCCCGAACGGCCCTTAACTACACCTCCACAACTCCAACATCCATAATTGCACACACGAGTGTGCCGCCGCCGCCCGGCCGGATCCCGTGCATCCTACGGCTCTCGGCACAGGGTCAAGCACGCCCGTACGCCATGGTTAAGCCATTTTGATGCCTCTCACCTCTCCACCATAGAGTTTTCCATCACCCGAGAGCCTGAAGGGCCCTTAACCATGGCTCCACGGCTCCAAAATTGCCATATTTGCACACACGACCATGCTGCCGCGCGGTCGGTCCCAACACGTTCTATGGCTCCTGGCACTGAGTCAAGCATGCCTGTACGCCATGGTTAAGGCATTTTGACACCTCTAGCCTCTCTACCATAGTGTTTGCCATCGCTCGAGAGCCTGAATGGCCCTTAACCTCGGCTCCACGGCTCCATAACTGCCATGTTTGCATACACGACTTTGCTACCGCACGGCCGATTCCTGTGCGTCCTACGGCTCCTCGCACCAAGTCAAGCATGCCCATGTGCCATGGTTAAGGCATTTTGACACCTCTGGCCTCTCCACCACAGTGTTTGTTGCCACCCGAGAACCCGAATGGCCCTTAACCATGGCTCCACAGCTCTAGAACTGCCATATTTGCACACACGAATATGTTACCGCACAGCCGGTTCCTGCGTGTCCTACAGCTCTCGACACTTGGTCAAGCATGACCGTATGCCATGGTTAAGGTGTTTTGATGCCTCTGGCCTCACCACCACAATGTTTGTCATCACTCGAGAGCCCGAACGGCCCTTAACTATAGCTCCACGACTCGAGAACATCCCATAATTGCACACACGACTGTGCTGCCGCACGGCCGGATCCTGTGCATCCTACGGCTCTCGGCACTGGGTCAAGCACGCCCGTATGCCATGGTTAAGCCATTTTGATGCCTCTCACCTCTCCACCATAGAGTTTTCCATCACCCGAGAGCCTGAAGGGCCCTTAACCATGGCTCCACGGCTCCAAAACTACCATATTTGCACACACGACCATGCTGCCGCACGGTCGGTTCCAACGCGTCCTATGGCTCCCGGCACTGAGTCAAGCATGCCCGTACGCCATGGTTAAGGCATTTTGACACCTCTAGCCTCTCTACCATAGCGTTTGCCATCGCTCGAGAGCCTGAACGGCCCTTAACCTCGGCTCCACAGCTCCAGAACTGCCATATTTGCACACACGACTTTGCTACCCACACGGCCGGTTCCCGCGCGTCCTACGGCTCCTCGCACCAAGTCAAGCACGTCCATGCGCCATGGTTAAGGTGTTTTGACACCTCTGGCCTCTCCACCATAGCGTTTGTTGCCGCTCGAGAACCCGAATGGCCCTTAACCATGGCTCCATAGCTCTAGAACTGCCATATTTGCACACACGACTATGCTACCGCACATCCAGTTCCTGCGTGTCCTACAGCTCTTGACACTAGGTCAAGCATGACTGTATGCCATGGTTAAGGTGTTTTGATGCCTCTGGCCTCATCACCACAATTTTTGTCATCACCCAAGAGCCCGAACGGCCCTTAACTACAGCTCCACGACTCGAGAACATCCATAATTGCACACACGACTGTGCTGCCGCATGGCCGGTTCCTGTGCATCCTACGGCTCTCGACACCGGGTCAAGCACGCCCGTACGCCATGGTTAAGCCATTTTGATGCCTCTCACCTCTCCACCATAGTGTTTTCCATCACCCGAGAGCCCGAAGGGCCCTTAACCATGGCTCCACGGCCCAAAACTGCCATATTTGCACACACGACCATGCTGCCGCACGGTCGGTTCCAACGCGTCCTATGGCTCCCGACACTGAGTCAAGCATGCCTGTGCGCCATGGTTAAGGCATTTTGACACCTCTGGCCTCTCTACCATAGTGTTTGCCATCGCTCAAGAGCCTGAACGGCCCTTAACCTCGGCTCCACGGCTCCAGAACTGCCATATTTACACACACGACTTTGCTGCCGCACGGCCAGTTCCTGCGCGTCCTACGGCTCCTCGCACCAAGTCAAGCACGCCCATGCACCATGGTTAAGGCGTTTTGACACCTCTGGCCTCTCCACCATAGCGTTTGTTGCCGCCCGAGAACCCGAATGGCCCTTAACCATGGCTCCACAGCTCTAGAACATCCATATTTGCACACACGACTATGCTACCGCACAGCCGGTTCCTGCGTGTCCTACGGCTCTCGACACTAGGTCAAGCACGACCGTATGCCATGGTTAAGCCATTTTGATGCCTCTCACCTCACCACCACAATGTTTGTCATCACCCGAGAGCCCGAACGGCCCTTAACCATGGCTCCACGACTCCAAAACATCCATAATTGCACACAAGACCATGCCGCCGCACGGCCGGATCCCGTGCATCCTACGGCTCGACACCGGGTCAAGCATGCCCGTACGCCATGGTTAAGCCATTTTGATGCCTCTCACCTCTCCACCATAGAGTTTTCCATCACCCGAGAGCCCGAAGGGCCCTTAACCACGGCTCCACGGCTCCAAACCGCCATATTTGCACACACGACCATGCCGCCGCACGGCCGGTTCCAACGCGTCCTATGGCTCCCGCACCAAGTCAAGCATGCCTGTGCGCCATGGTTAAGGCATTTTGACACCTCTGGCCTCTCTACCATAGTGTTTGCCATTGCTCAAGAGCCTGAACGGCCCTTAACCTCGGCTCCACGGCTCCAGAACTGCCATATTTGCACACACGACTTTGCTGCCACACGGCCGGTTCCTGCGCGTCCTACGGCTCCTCGCACCAAGTCAAGCACGCCCATGCACCATGGTTAAGGCGTTTTGATGCCTCTGGCCTCACCACCACAATGTTTGTCATCACTTGAGAGCCCGAACGGCCCTTAACTATAGCTCCATGACTCGAGAACATCCATAATTGCACACACGACTGTGCTACCGCACGGCCGGATCCTGTGCATCCTACGGCTCTCGGCACTGGGTCAAGCACGCCCGTACAGCATGGTTAAGCCATTTTGATGCCTCTCACCTCTCCACCATAGAGTTTTCCATCACCCGAGAGCCTGAAGGGCCCTTAACCACGGCTCCACGGCCGTAAACGCCATATTTGCACACACGACCATGCCGCCGCACGGCCGGTTCCAACGCGTCCTATGGCTCCCGACACCGAGTCAAGCATGCCCGTACGCCATGGTTAAGGCATTTTGACACCTCTGGCCCCTCTACCATAGTGTTTGCCGTCGCTCAAGAGCCTGAACGGCCCTTAACCTCGGCTCCACGGCTCCAGAACTGCCATATTTGCACACACGACTTTGCTACCACACGGCCGGTTCCTGCGCGTCCTACGGCTCCTCGCACAGAGTCAAGCACGCCCATGCACCATGGTTAAGGCATTTTGACACCTCTAGCCTCTCCACCACAGCGTTTGTTGATGCCTGAGAACCCGAATGGCCCTTAACCATGGCTCCATAGCTCTAGAACTGCCATATTTGCACACACGACTATGCTACCGCACGCCCGGTTCCCGTGTCCTTCAGACTCTTGACACTAGGTCAAGCACGACCGTATGCCATGATTAAGGCATTTTGATGCCTCGGCCTCATCACCACAATGTTTGTCATCACCCGAGAGCCCGAACGGCCCTTAACTATAGCTCCACGACTCTACAACATCCATAATTGCACACACAACTGTGCTGCCGCATGGCCGGATCCTGTGCATCCTACCGCTCTCGACACCGGGTCAAGCACACCCGTACGCCATGGTTAAGCCATTTTGATGCCTCTCACCTCTCCACCATAGAGTTTTCCATCACCCGAGAGCCTGAAGGGCCCTTAACCACGGCTTCACGGCCGTAAACCGCCATATTTGCACACACGACCATGCCGCCGCACGGCCGGTTCCAACGCATCCTATGGCTCCCGACCGAGTTAAGCATGCCCGTACGCCATGGTTAAGGCATTTTGACACCTCTGTCCTCTCTACCATAGTGTTTTCCTTCGCTCGAGAGCCTGAATGACCCTTAACCTCAGCTCCACGGCTCCAAAACTGCCATATTTGCACACACTACTTTGCTGCCGCACGGCTGGTTCCTGCGCGTCCTACGGCTCCTCGCACCAAGTCAAGCACGCCCATGCACCATGGTTAAGGCGTTTTGACACCTCTGGCCTCTCCACCACAGTGTTTGTTGCCGCCCAAGAACCCAAATGGCCCATAACCATGGCTCCACAGCTCTAGAACTACCATATTTGCACACACGACAATGCTACCGCACAGCCGGTTCCTGCGTGTCCTACAGTTCTCGACACTAGGTCAAGCACGACCGTATGCCATGGTTAAGGCGTTTTGACGCCTCGGCCTCACCACCACAATGTTTGTCATCACCGAGAGCCCGAACGGCCCTTAACTACAGCTCCACGACTCTACAACATCCATAATTGCACACACGACCGTGCCGCCGCATCGGCCGGATCCCGTGCATCCTACCGCTCTCGGCACCGGGTCAACCACACCCGTACGCCATGGTTAAGCCATTTTGATGCCTCTCACCTCTCCACCATAGAGTTTTCCATCACCCGAGAGCCTGAAGGGCCCTTAACCACGGCTCCACGGCTGTAAAACTACCATATTTGCACACACGACCATGCTGCCGCACGGCCGGTTCCAACGCGTCCTATGGCTCCCGGCAGACCGAGTCAAGCATGCCCGTACGCCATGGTTAAGGCATTTTGACACCTCTCGGCCTCTCTACCATAGCATTTGCCATCGCCGAGAGCCCGAACGGCCCTTAACCTCGACTCCACAAACCTCCGTAACCGCCATATTTGCACACACGACTTTGCTGCCACACGGCCGGTTCCTGCGCGTCCTACGGCTCCTCGCACCAAGTCAAGCATGCCCATGTGCCATGGTTAAGGAGTTTTGACACCTCTGGCCTCTCCACCATAGCGTTTGTTGCCGCTCGAGAACACGAATATCCCTTAACCTCCATAGCTCTAGAACTGCCATATTTGCACACACGACTATGCTACCGCACAGCCAGTTCTTGCGTGTCCTACAGCTCTCAACACTAGGTCAAGCACGACCGTATGCCATGGTTAAGGCGTTTTGATGCCTCTGGCCTCATCACCACAATGTTTGTCATTACCCGAGAGCCCGAACGGCCCTTAACTACAGCTCCATGTTGACGGTCGTTAAGTGCCAATTTTTACCGTCAACTAGACATGAGAAAGGACTAAAATATGTTCACCAACTAGATATAGGGGTTATACTGACAGAATTCCATGAGTTTTGGTGAATATCTATTTCCGCAGGTGTTAGCTGAAAATACCCAAGGAAGGCCCACATGTCGGGTTTACATAGAGATAATCGGAACCGGTCAAAATTCCGTAACTGGAAGGTTCGAGAAGGCTCTAGACTGTAACAACACCAGTTTTCGGCATAATAAATCTTGCATCTTCATGAGCATAATCATCCCATAAGCATCATTATGGCATTTTGTGTAGCAATTATTTGAATGCATGGATTAAAAATACAAATAGGGTTTTCAAATGATTATTAGAAGTCATATTTGTGATGCTTTTCGCAAAATGGAGCTTTAACAAAGTTTGTAGAGAAAATTATTTGGAGAAACCTTTGTTTTGACCCCAAGTCATGAAAATGTGTTTAAGGGCTTCAAAAATGGCAAAAATAGATTTATTCTTTTCCAAAAATTAATTTTTAAATGTATTTTTGTGACCCAAATTCCCATTTTCAAATCTAGGCCGAATTTGCAAAAACTTTCTACATGAAAGTTATTCCTCTTATTATTTTGAGAAACTTTCATTTTTGGAGTAATTTCAAATTCGCAATATTTTGAAAAATACGCGTAGTCAAACTTTTTAGGGCAATTTGACCAGGGTGGGACCCTCCGGGCCCCACCTGTCATCATCCACCCTCTCCCCTTTTCCCTCTGTTCCGCTCGCAGAACGGCAGGGCGCCGCATCGGCGCGCCGCCAGCGCTGCCTCGCTGCCCCACTGCCGCCCCCACCTGCGCCGAGCCCCGCGTGCGCACTCGAGCACCTCCTGCCACTGCCGTCTCGCCTGCCACTCGCTGCCGCCATCGATGCCACGCTGCGCCGCCTCGATCCATCCTCTCCGACCGCACGCCGCGCGACGCCAAGGGGAGCCGCCAAGAGTGGCGCGACGAGGCAATGGTCGCGCGCACGGGCACTCGAGCACCCACGCGCCCGCCCGACTGCCATCGCCTCGTTTCCTCGCGACCGCGGGCCGGCGCGACGCGGGCACATGGCGCCATTGTCGCCGTCCGGCTCCGCCCCGCGCCCGTGACCGCCCTCCGGGCCAAATTGAAGAGCGCTGGGTCGCCTTTATAAGCACCACGCTTGCCCACTCACTCGCCGCCCGCTCCTCCCCTTTTCCTCGCCTCGCGCCGCAGCCGCCGGAGCCGCCATGGCCGCGCGTCCCCGACGAGCTCGGCCGCCGCGCTCGCGTTCCTCCGCACCTCCTCGCCGTCCATCATCACCGCCACTAGCTTCGCCGCCCTCCCCGCGTGCGGTGCGCGCCACCGCCGCCAAGCGCCGCCGGTGGCCGCGCGCCGCGTCGCCCGCCACCGGGCCGCCGGCCGATGGGTCCAGACGCCGCGGGCCGTCCCGCGCCGATCCGCGAGCACCCGCCCGGTGCGCGGCGCGTCCCCGCAGCCCCGCCGCCCTCCCCGACCTCGCCAGCGAGTCCTCCTCGGCGGGGAAACACCGAGGCCGACGGCCTCGTCGGTGTTCCCCACCGCAATAACCTCGTGTCAGAATTTGGAGAAGGTGAGGGGTCTTGGTGCAAAGTGGCCAGACACAGGGAAATCACAGACCTAGCCTTATGTAAATCCGGGAAACGTAAGGGACCTTTTTGCAAAAGTGACATTCCATGCGCCACTGACGTTCGGGACCCAGGTGACGTCATCGCTGACGTCATCGTGACGTCATGGATGATGTCAACATGTCCCCGATCTGGGTACAGTCTCTGGGTGTACCTAGCGTGGGGATGCGTCTGGGTACGCTTCCGGGTACGCGTAGCATTAGGTTTGCGGATTTTAAAAAGAAAAGGATTTTCCAGAGATTGTTTAAAGGCTTGTAAAATTCATATCTGGAGTTTTAGGGCTCTGATTTGAGTCAAACCAATTTTGTTGGCTTCCTTGTGATGAGTAGTATCTGTTAAAAATATAAACTGGCTTGTTTGAGACACTTTTATATTGGGCTTAGAATTAATTATTGATTTGCTTGATAAATTATAAAATGCATAGTAAATAGAATAATGCTCGAAAAATGTGGTTTTGGTCTTGTTGGTCTTGTTTTGAGGTGCTCTTTCTATTAAAAAGATAACACTTGCATGTCCAAGTGTAATTTTATATAGTTGTAGTTCAAGTGCTTATTATTGCCTTGCTCTTGAGTAAATTCATAAATAGGGTGTTTACTTCAAGTTAAGATTTAATTCTTTTTGTGGGCTGTTTATATGTCCTTAGGAAGTCATTGATGTGATTAACACATGAGTTTGCCATACATCATAATACAAAGTATTTATAGATCCAATTAATTGTGCTGTCTTGTGATTTATATGTAGGCCAGAGGGTTTATCCAAATGGAATAAAATTTGGTTGGTAGACTAGTATTGCCATGCCATGTCTACTGCAATTTTTGTAGGATTTTAGGAGTGGCCAATCATGGTGCTCCTGTTCAACCCTTGGATGTTCAAATTAGGGGTTAAGTCCATTGATGCTAGGCTAATCTAATTATAAGTTGGGTTTCTGGTTAACTTGTCTAAAGGTGAAAGTTAGTGTGCTAGCTTGAACATCTATTGTTAAAGTTTCATGGTCATTGCATGAATGGTTTAGGAGTTATGGGTGTGACAAGATGGTCACCAGGGCTGTTTTAGTGGCTGTTTTGCCAGAATTTGTCCTGATGTTCTGTGTTTTAGGTGTAGTTAACCTGGGAATCAGTTTGTGATGTCTTCATATGTTTGATGGAGAATTTCATAAGCTTTCTAAAATGTCTTCATTCATGTCCATAGGGTCTATGGTTATTTATTTATGATTTATTTACTGATCTGCTAGTTATATGGTTAGGACTAGTATTGATGCTTGAATAAGTGATGTTGTGTGCTAGGTTTATTGTCAAGTGTTCAAGGTGATTAGTGGTATGATGGGTGGTTAAGTAGTATACTAGGAGGAGTAGATCATAATGAATTGGTTAGGATGATTATGCTTGAGTATAGTCTCTTTGGCTTTACTGACTTGTTTGCTAGTGATAGTAGAAAGGGATGTCGTACTAGGATTACATTGTTGTAGTAGAAAACGTAGTAGATGACATGTGCTTATGGTACACTTTCTTGGATGATGTTGACTACCTTGTAGAAAGAATAAGCAATCACGCATCCGCATTACCATACCATGTGTATTCTTAGTATTCATACATGCACCCGCATCATACAGGATCGCTAGGAGAACAGAACGTGACGTGGGACAAGGATCCAAAAAAGGAGTCACCAAGGGGAACCACGGCACGTGAGGTGATCGAGAACCAGGAACTAGACGTGGAGTGATCAAGTGCTGGGAGCTTCAACATTGATCATATTAGGAAGGCAAGCCCCGGAGCATTTCTCCTACGGTTTGCAAAATGATTTACTTTGCGTCCTTTATTGTTTATGATGCATTAAGTTTATAGGCGTTACTTGGAACCGTTACTGCATTATGAGTACCTTGATCCACCTGAATACCTTTACCCTTTTTAAGTTCAGGATCATTCATATGCTTAGCACTGCTTAATTAGATCGGTAGAAGACGGGTGATTGACCCTCATCCGCGAGGTAGGTGATTACTACCCTATGGTTGAGGCAAAGGATGTTGATTTAGAGAACATAACCATGTGGCCATGTTAAATCACGACTGGTCGGAGTTTGTGGTGTGTTAGACCATGGAAACTCTGGCTACGTCACTTAAGGAAATATGACTTTGTACGTCCTCGGATCATGTTGAACAACGCCTCACAGATAGCTGGAAGGATGCGGTCATCCGACCGCGAAGCCTTGAGGATGTTTGGGCCGGAATTTCAGCAGAGTTGAGTGTATTGCCCACAGGCGCGGTATTAAAGCTAGTGGCCAGTCGTGCCAGAGGGACCTGGTAGCCGGGCATGCCCTGGTGCAATAGTATTTGCTAAAATCCGTGATTCCACCTGAATAGACCAAGGTGATCTAATCGACTCCGACGGGAGACGTGTGGTTTGTGTGAGGAATACCCCGCCAGCTGGTTTGCAATCGATTATAATCGCCATCGTGGACAGTGAGCACTTGACCGAGCAGCGGCACTGTCGCAAATTTGTGTGCAAAGTAAGATGGTTATGGTTCTATGTTGTTGATGCTGGTATGCTCAACCTGAAGGATAGGATAGTGTTGTTTGCTCATACCCTGGAGTTGGAGTAGTACAGGTGCTAATCTAGTGATGTCAGGATCCAACCTAAAAGATGATAAGCTAGAGAGTCCTTTATCACTAAATAATTATTTAATAAGCTCATCTTTTATCGCAAGTTTAAATGAGTCAGCTACCCCACTTATAAAGCCTTGCATACTCCTTGGTGTCACTTTATTTTTGGTTTATGATGGGTAAGTCTAGCCGAGTACCTTCTTGTACTCGGGTTTTATTCCCACTTGTTGCGATCATAAGACCTTTGCCGTGGCAACAAGATGGACCCGTATCCCACTACGGGAGGATTAGACCTTGGGCAAGGTCATCTCTTATATCTCATACCTCTATGCTTTTGCCGGATTTGAAGATGGACCAGGCACTATTTTTAACTAAGTGTGCGTTTGTAAAACAACACTTTAATTTGCTTCCGCAGCTTTGGTTTTCAACTTGGCTTTGTAATAACTATTTCATAACTCCGATGGATTTAATTATTTGTGATCTTATGTATTACTATGAACGGTTTATGTTGAACTTAATTCGGTCTGGGCTGTATTGTGGAAAGTTTGAAATCCTTCGTGGTTTCACGGACTACCGGGTTGATATAAGCGTCATGTGCTAATTAAGTTGCTTAGGCGACATCATTAGTACATTATGTTTATATTAATTGGTCGGTTCTGTTACAGCTGGCATCGGAGCAGGTTCAACGTATTACTGTTCATAAGTATATTTAAAACAAAAAGAATTTGTTTTATCAATAGTAATTATGAACTTATAGCCACTTAATCTCACTTATAGGCTTTTCAAAAGTGTGTGGTTTTCAAAAACTTATATATGTGCCTTGGACCAGTCATATCCTTTAGGCCCAATTAAGGACTTCAGGTGGTTTATATCAGTACTAACTTGGGGGATTACTGCATCATATTTGCTATTTGTTGTGCTCATACACGACGGATATGTATGAAGGCCATTCACTTGAATGGTTATGTATGGATCAGTTTGCCCCTACGCCAAGGTAAGGTTGGTTCGTCGCTGAGGTAAGTGTGAGTTGTGAGAGCATGATCGGACGCAATGCCGATCTAGGGGAGTGCTTATTGGTGCTGGATTATATACATGTTCACACATGTTTATAAGAAGGTACCCCATGTGAGGGTGTCGTCTTCTTGATGACTTGTTGGGTAGTATGCACTCGGGAATGGGTGCAAGTAATCGGAGATTTCACCTTGTTCAGAAGGTGCGTGGATTTTTACGTCGCTTGCATTCATTAGGATATTGGGCTGAAATGAATTTTTCTGCAGGTACACTAACTACACAAGATCGTGTAGCCCGACTAGTTTACGCTATATGAGAGCACGTTGGTATGCCACCGCCTAAAACGCTAGACTTTATTGTTTTCCAGATTTGTGAGGACGTACGGAACGTGCATGCATCATGACACATGATCATTTCATGGCAACTGCATTATCTCTTCCCTTATAAAAGAATGATTCTCTCTTTCGATAAAAGTCACCAACTTAATTCCCATCTCATGAGGGTTGTGATTCGGTTGGACAGATGGCAAGAATGAAGCGCATCAAATCCAAGTCAACCAAGAGAAAAGTTTCGCATCAGCAGTTTGCCACCCGTGAGCCACGTGGTGCCAAAAAGTTTCTAAAAGAACATGGAATGCCTTCCTTGCTATGGCGAATTCTGCACTCGGGGGCTATCCCACGGGTAAAGAACCTCGCTATCGGTGAGTAAGGAGCTGGAGAGTCGTGTATGAGTTTGCTTCCGTGGAAGTAATAATTCCCGCCAAGAGTGAAGGAGCGTCACTTTGGTGTGGACGTTGGTTCATTGCTCCAGGTAGGAATCCTCAGGAAGGTGCAAATGTGGTTGCATACAAGGCACTACGGGATTTGCTGTTGGTATAAATTAAGTGCAACTAAAATATGAAGGATTCCGCATGCGCATAGAACATACCATTGTAGCATTTTACCGGAGTAAACCAGGTATCGTTATTTATATTTTACCACGGGAAACAAGGGTTAAAGAATTTGATAACTCACCATCATGTATCTACTAACTTAGTAAACCAACTAGACTAAGCAGGGGTAAATGATATATATAAGGTAATAAAGCACACGTGAGAATTCTATAATAAATGAATAGCTAGCTAGAGTGAGAGGACAACGGGAGAGATCAAGGTTCCTATGTTCTTCTCTACTACTTTGGTTCTATAATAACAGGGGATGGATAAATATAGCAATCATATAATAGCACTTGGGGACATCGGAGCACTAGCCACGGACATGGATGAGAAGGGGGCTAGGAAGGTCCGACTACGGTCCTACAAACACCAACCCGAACGAGGTGGAATACGACGGCCGTCAGGACTATCACGATCCTAGGGCTACCACAACAATCCGTAGGATTGGGTGCAATCTCGTGTAACCTCTAGTCTAGACGCCATGTCTACACTATCAATTACTACTCTAATTACCTAGGATAACTAGAGCACTCGATGCGAACGAAGATCCCATACTAAAGCATAACAACTATACTAACAATCACAAGATAGGCATAAAAGTAAATAGAGAAGATAAATATATTAAAGCATAAGTCTTGTAAAGAATAGATACAAAGGCATACCAAATCTCTCGAAGACTTCTCCGAACCGAGCGCAGCTCCCGCTCTCCCTAACTCTCATCTAGATCTAATCTACTACATTGGAATGTCTAGCTCTAATTCTCTAGAGAGGAGAAGTCATCCATTCAAGGGACACCTCTACAACTCTGATCCCGTTGGGAGATAATGAATTAGGGTTAAGGGATGCCTCCTCTAGGGGCCAGGGGCCCTGTTTATATAGCCCTCTAGGATGCACCACAGCCCTCGGATCAAACCGACCTAAACGGACGATTATTATTCATCCTCAAAGGCGGTGGAACAGGGATCCGCGAGGCTGACGCTGATTGGTTGAGATGGCGAGTCGGCCGACTCTAGGGTTGGGGCGGCCGACTCTCCACCGAGCCGGTTCGGGCTCCCGTTTGGTCCAGAGCCTTCTCGAACCTTCCGGATTATAGAATTTTCACCGGTTCCCGATTATCTCTATGTAAACCTGACATGTGGGCCTTCCTTGGGTATTTTCGCTTGACACCCCGCGTAAAATGACATTCACCAAAACTCGTGGAATTCTGTCGGTATAACCCCTATATCTAGTTGCTGAACATATTTTAGTCCTTTCTCATGTTTAGTTGACGGTAAAAATTGACACTTATCGACCGTCAACAACTCCCCCAAGCTTACCCTTTGCTCGTCTCGAGCAAAGATAAACTCGTGATGGATCGAGTTGCTACAATGCTTTCACGCCTTAAAAGTACACATGCGTTCAAACAAGAACTCTCCTCCGAATTAGAGTGAACTATTCTGACTCAAAACTTACTCATATTACCTTTCACCATGGGGCTTGTAACCGTCACTTGGGTCTTGAGCAGTTGAAAGACAGAACGGTCAAGTCAAGCGCTATGTTTCTCGCTCTTTGATCAACTATTATTCCAGAGTTTTTGCAAGATTTTCAAATAAAACTCAGAGTTTCCTTGTATGACCCTTTCAAGTCTCTCATTTGTGGTATTTCTGGATCCTCTCCAAGGCATGAGTAGTGTATGCCTTCTCTCTTCTCTCAAAATATATGGTATTTGTGGAACTAAGACATAGTGGAAAAGTGCCTTCTCTCTCTCATCCTACTTTCTAATAGGCTTATGTGGAGCTCATAGGTGGGGAGACACTCAAACTCACTTGCATATATTGCACAGTTAAACCATGGATCCAATAGGAACTAAAATAATAATAAAGTCATATGTGCATGTGAATGAGAAGATGGGATGGATGATAAGATGATAATGATAAGGAAATGATTATGAGAGGTGATCACTTGGAGAACATCTACTTCTACACTTGCTCCCTTGGGGATAACATGACTCCCTTTATTCGGAAACCTTAAAACTTCTTGAAAGGAAGGACTTGGCTACTCTTTTCTTTTCTTTCTTTTCTCTTTTTTTTCTTTCTTTTTTTTCTTCTTCTTCTTTTTATTCTTCTTTTTTTTTCTTCTTTTTTTTGAGCAACCAATCCTCTGAAAACAAAACTTTAGCAACGGGGAGTGTATAACTTGAAATGATAATGACTGGAGCTTTTATGCAGACAAATGGAATGGCGATGATTATTTCTAGATGTTTACTCCCAGGATAGGAGTAAAACCTTTTTCTGGATGGAATGAAATGAGTTGCATATGTATATGTGGATGGATGGATGGATGGATGGATGCATACTCCCGGGTAGGAGCAAAGATAGGTGCGTATCTCTAGGATAGAGACAAAGACATGTGGGGGAATGCGTACTCCCGGGGTAGGAGCAGATAAGTGCGTACCTCCGGGGAGAGATAGCACAATATGTGATGGATGTGGATCTATATGTGGGTGGTACTTCTAGGGACAGAAGTAGCACAGAATGAATGTAACATTTATAAAATGGGTGCATGCTTCTGGGGACAGAAGTAGCATAGATCAATGGATGGAGAGCACATAGTATTGACTTTAACTGCATGACTGATTCCTTATGGGTCCACAGCATAACTACACTCAATGCCTACAAAGTCTACACTCAAGCCTACAATATGATCTATATAAATAGATGGGTTTTCCTAATCTAGTAAGCATGAATATATGGCCGTGGTAGGAATTTAGACTCTCGTCATAAAGGAACTCATCATGCAAAAATTTAAGATTTTCAAAGATAAATTCTCTAGAACTCTAGCATCTCTAGGAACAAGATGGACAGCAGCTCGAAACCTTCCCATTTCATATCCGCCAACTACCTAGACTTAGATCAAGCATTCACTGCCCACAAGTTTCAAGTTCAGAGCAAATCTCAAATCTCAACAGTTGTGTCTAAAACTCGGGAAAGTACAAGGTTGAAAACTAGGTACTTGAAAGGAATTACGACAGAGCAAGTATTCATCATCTCCATGTAGAGTTTATTCCAGGGATTACTTAAAGATAGATTAATAAGAGCTCTCCAAAAGTAGAAAAGATAAATAAGGAAATCTTTCTGGGTTTCTATGGTTATCCATCTTTTTTAGTTGTTTTAACCAAGCACGTTCTAACAAGGCATAAATAGATAAGTTGGAAACACTTAGCTTGGTACACGGGGGATGCTCTCCCCCAAGCTTGATGTTGACATAGTCTGCGGATATTGCTGACAGGCAGTGAAGGAGTTCTAGTCTTCCTGGAGTTTCGTGGATAGTTGCTGTTGGAGACAGCATTCAACTGTTGAGGGCAGCACTTCGATAGGAGACTGGACATCCTTCTGTCTGTTAGCTCTTCTTGATCCTTTATGTTCTATGAAGCTCAAATAGACAACAAAGCTTGTGGAACTGATTAAGCGTTAGTGATAAAACCTCTAAGCCTTGGTTGTCTAGAACTGCCTTAACTCAAATGTCTTCTAACAGGATCACAAGAAAATATTTTTATCTTTTTATAATAAAGGGATGCAGACAGAGAAAAATAGATATGCTAAAAAAATATTTTTATGCCACCATAGTGAATGATTATTCACACGGGGCTTAGTAGTTTCTAGATGCAAAAGCACAACATCTTTATTTTTTTTTCTAATGCAGAGATAGCAAAGTGAAGATGCAATTAAGATGCATGTAGGGAAAATAAATATGCTTAAAGGAAAATGCAATGCTAAGAAGGGAAATGCTGATAAATACCAAGTTACCTTCTTGGCGAGGGTTCAGTGATTTAAGTCCTCCGATCAGGATTTCTTGTCATGTTCATTCCTTGGGTGCATCGTTTGATCCCGATGGTAGAGACCTTGAGAATTTGTGATGAAGAGTAGATGCTTCTAGTGGCCCTTTACTTCTTCTTGGAGTTTGCCTTGCTTGATTGACCTCTCTCCTTGAGCATCTTGTCTTCTAAAATTGCACTACTTTTTTTTTCCTTCCTCTCTTTTTTCTTATGCCTAGACCTTATGCTCCACTCATTGTTTTCCTCAACGTGCTAGAGCGACGGGGCTTGAAAGAGGAAGAGCATAGCTAGAATATTTGAAGAGTCATCGGCCTTTCTCCCCCAAGCTTGACATTGTTGTCGCTCGCCACGTGAAACCAAATATGAGTGTTGAGTCATCCCTCAGAGTGTGTGTACTCCTATGTCCTTAGACACTGTTTGTCCTCTATTTCTAAGCCTTCATTTGTCTGAGAGGGAATTTTGATTACTGGTCCGTTGAGCAAAGATCTCTCCTTTGCATTCTGCTTTTGTTTGTACTGTCCAATCCAAGATGAGCGTACAGATAGTTGCATGATCTTCTTTCGTCAACCATTCTTGATTTCATTAAGTCTTGGTTGATGATTTGATGTTCACTGGAGATGTAGACTCGAGTTCTTCCTTGATGGCTTGTCTTCTAGTGACATGGCGAAGAGTTGCAGTTAATGGTACGTCATCCGTCTTGATGATCAAGGAAGGGGCTTCGTTAATATTTGTATACAGGCTTCATCTCCACTGGCTTAAGGACATCATCTTGCAAATGTAGTTGTTCATGGTCTTCTCGGGCTTGATCGATAGTCAACCCTTGATGATGATTGGTCGACACAAGGATGCATGCTTATCATGCCATTCTTGTCCTGCCGCCGATGTGCACGATGGTGTCCTGCTCCTCATTGGCATCCTAGCTCGAGTTTTGGGCTCAATGCTATGATGCCTTCAAGGTTGCTCATAGCTTGTCGCCTTGATCCACTTCTTTGAGTGAGTTCAAGATGTTGATCCTTCTTGTGGAACTCTTGTCTTCTTCTTTGTTCCATCACTGAAGTGGCGACTACGAATGGTGATGCCAATCCATGAACAGGCACATCATAAATTCTTTCTGCAAAATGTTAGTGGACACATACCCGAAAGATTGCAACAATTTCAAACTATGGGCTATTATCCACTATCTAAATGATCATCATCTATGCTAATGGAAAGATGGATTTGAATTACTTTTAGCATAGACTTTATTTATAAAGTTTTCTAGCAACTTTTTTATGGCACTTTAACATGGTTCAAGGCAAAGTTAACTTGCAACAAAAGACAATGTGGATGATATTTGATACTTACAATTCTTCCTTGAACGATGGATGAGTTGTATCTTTTGTGTGAAGTTGTTGGAATTCATCATATGCCTTGCTTCATCTCCAATGAGTGTTCATCCCTTGACTTAGCCAAATTGGATTTGAGAGTTCTCTGCAAGGGTTAGTCTAGCAAAATAACCAATATCTACTAAAGCACAATTTTAGTTCAATAACCAAACTAGACTCCATGTCTAATTAGATTAAGGAGGACTACTTAACCTAAGCACCACGCTTACATTAAAAGCCCATAGAAGTACTCAATTCCAGCACTTCCAAACCAAAGTATACTATAGCAAACAGAGGTAGCATGAAAAGCACTATAGTGATTTACTCAAGAGGAGATGAAAGAGCATGATTATGGTGAGGAATTTTTTTTTCTTTTTAGATGCAAAACGTATGGATGAATGCAAGAAACTAAACATGCAATGGATGAGCAAACATAAAAGAGTGGAGTGGATGCATGAATTCTTAAAAGTAAACATGTAGTGAGGTGCAAGAATTTTAAAAAGATAACTACTCATAATTTTAAAGTCCATGAGCAAGACTATCTCACCGTTCTTGATCATACTTACCATGACTCACAATTTGGGATTCGTGAGTAGTGCAACATCCATGTTCGTCACTTGAGATGTGATTTGAATTCTTGTGACGACGACCTTTCCTCCAATCTACACATCATTAGAAATAATATATATGTATACACAAACCTGTGAGAATGTTGAGGGACCCTGGGCTCTTCAATGTCTTGTGGAAGCTTGTCGGAAGGTCGAAATGACATCTTTTGTCCTGTCTATTCCACACTCAACAGAACAAGGGGTAATCCTACTAAAGCTAGTGATATACTAAATTAGCAGACATCAAGATCATTATCAAAAACTTAACACCGATTGCTTCCCCGGCAACGGCGCCAAAAATGCTTGTTGGTATAAATTAAGTGCAACTAAAATATGAAGGATTCCGCAAGCGTGGATTTTTACGTCGCTTGCATTCATTAGGATATTGGGCTGAAATGAATTTTTCTGCAGGTACACTAACTACACAAGATCGTGTAGCCCGACTAGTTTACGCTATATGAGAGCACGTTGGTATGCCACCGCCTAAAACGCTAGACTTTATTGTTTTCCAGTTTTGTGAGGACGTACGGAACGTGCATGCATCATGACACATGATCATTTCATGGCAACTGCATTATCTCTTCCCTTATAAAAGAATGATTCTCTCTTTCGATAAAAGTCACCAACTTAATTCCCATCTCATGAGGGTTGTGATTCGGTTGGACAGATGGCAAGAATGAAGCGCATCAAATCCAAGTCAACCAAGAGAAAAGTTTCGCATCAGCAGTTTGCCACCCGTGAGCCACGTGGTGCCAAAAAGTTTCTAAAAGAACATGGAATGCCTTCCTTGCTATGGCGAATTCTGCACTCAGTGGGCTATCCCACGGGTAAAGAACCTCGCTATCAGTGGAGTAAGGAGCTGGAGAGTCAGTGTATGAGTTTGCTTCCTGTGGAAGTAATAATTCCCGCCAAGAGTGAAGGAGCGTCACTTTGGTGTGGACGTTGGTTCATTGCTCCAGGTAGGAATCCTCAGGAAGGTGCAAATGTGGTTGCATACAAGGCACTACGGGATTTGTTTGTTGGTATAAATTAAGTGCAACTAAAATATGAAGGATTCCGCATGCGCATAGAACATACCATTGTAGCATTTTACCGGAGTAAACCAGGTATCGTTATTTATATTTTACCACGGGGAAACAAGGGTTAAAGAATTTGATAACTCACCATCATGTATCTACTAACTTAGTAAACCAACTAGACTAAGCGAGGGGTAAATGATATATATAAGGTAATAAAGCACACGTGAGAATTCTATAATAAATGAATAGCTAGCTAGAGTGAGAGGACAACGGGAGAGATCAAGGTTCCTATGTTCTTCTCTACTACTTTGGTTCTATAATAACAGGGGATGGATAAATATAGCAATCATATAATAGCACTTGGGGACATCGGAGCACTAGCCACGGACATGGATGAGAAGGGGGCTAGGAAGGTCCGACTACGGTCCTACAAACACCAACCCGAACGAGGTGGAATACGACGGCCGTCAGGACTATCACGATCCTAGGGCTACCACAACAATCCGTAGGATTGGGTGCAATCTCAGGTAACCTCTAGTCTAGACGCCATGTCTACACTATCAATTACTACTCTAATTACCTAGGATAACTAGAGCACTCGATGCGAACGAAGATCCCATACTAAAGCATAACAACTATACTAACAATCACAAGATAGGCATAAAAGTAAATAGAGAAGATAAATATATTAAAGCATAAGTCTTGTAAAGAATAGATACAAAGGCATACCAAATCTCTGAAGACTTCTCCAGAACCGGAGCGCAGCTCCGCTCTCCCTAACTCTCATCTAGATCTAATCTACTACATTGTAATGTCTAGCTCTAATTCTCTAGAGAGGAGAAGTCATCCATTCAAGGGACACCTCTACAACTCTGATCCCGCTGGGAGATAATGAATTAGGGTTAAGGGATGCCTCCTCTAGGGGCCGGGGCCCCGTTTATATAGCCCTCTAGGATGCACCACGCCCTCGGATCAAACCGACCTAAACGGACGATTATTATTCATCCTCAAAGGCGGTGGAACAGGGATCCGCGAGGCTGACGCTGATTGGTTGAGATGGCGAGTCGGCCGACTCTAGGGTTGGGGCGGCCGACTCTCCACCGAGCCGGTTCGGGCTCCCGTTTGGTCCGAGCCTTCTCGAACCTTCCAGACATGAATTTTCACCGGTTCCCGATTATCTCTATGTAAACCCGACATGTGGGCCTTCCTTGGGTATTTTCAGCCGACACCTGCGAAAAGCAGGACATTCACCAAAACTCATGGAATTCGTCGATAACCCCTATATCTAGTTGCTGAACATATTTTAGTCCTTTCTCATGTTTAGTTGACGGTAAAAATTGACACTTATCGACCGTCAACATTTGCTCAAAAGATGCCCAGAAGAGGTTGCTCGTGCCACTGCAGGTGTGTTTCCTAAGGGTGACCCATACCATGTTGTGTGGCGTCAGCTTAGTGAGACTGCACTTGTCGGTGGTAAAGATGAGGCTGAGAACAGCAATGGTCCTGCTAGTAGCGCAATGTTTGCTATGATGAAGAGTTACTCCTGCCTGGAGAATGCATTGGAATCCCTTAATCGCAAGTTCGTCTACGTCACCTCATTTAAGCAAGAGATGAAGAAAGAATATGAAGAGGAAGTTGAAAGACTGACCACATTGCTTGAGCAGATGACAATCTCCAAGGATCAGGCCATTCAGAGAGAAAATGCTGCTGCCCATGAGACCTTTGTGGCACAAAGTCAGTTTTTGGAGTTACTTGCCCTACTTGGTCAGTGGCAACAAGCCTTTGGTATAGTTGAGCAGCAACGAAATGAAGCTTGGAATGAGGAATACCGTCTGAGGGAGCAAGTGCTTGCATTAGAGGTCATCAATGGTGCTTTGCAAGGAGAACTGCAATGGGTCTACAACCAGCTTCACCACAATCCTCTTGGTGTTGATGAGGAAGGACTTCAGATAGTGCCCAATATTGATAGTGCTAATACTGGAAATGCAGAAAGTGTTGAGGACATGGACCATGACCATGAGGAGTAGGCCTAATGAGAAGTCTCTAGAAGGAATGCTTTGCTTTGAGCAGACCTGTTGTAATGACCTGTACTCCTAAGTAGATGGTGCAATGGTTATGGGGTTAGTGATTATGAATCACTTAGCGTGTTTCAGTGATGTATTGGTCCTATGTAGCCTACAAGAACAAGTTTTATGTGTTGCATTTTGGACATCAAAATTCAGTCGTTGGTCAAATTTGTATTCTATCCTCGTCCATGTAAATTCACTTCTATTCCTCTCGGTCTATAATGATATGTTGACATTGGTTTCTTGTTGTCACATGCCTAGACCAATTGTTAAGAGAATATTGTTATTAATCATCACTTGGGAACAACGTGACGATAGTATGTAGCACATGCTATGTCGTTCAAAAATATTCCTTGCTATCCTCAATTTTAAAATTCTCGGTAATTCCTACACCTTGTCTTGTGCACAGAGCTTAGATGTGCAAGATATCATATATAATTCGATTATCTGGCGAATTATTCTATCGATCATAGTCATGGCAATATTGTCTCGGTTAATAAGTTACCGTGCCACGACAAGAACCTGGACCATTTCGGTGGACGCACCTAGATGGATTACTAGGGGGTACGCAGGTATTGTAATTATTAATCATAGCCCGTTATGTCGTCTAAGCCTAGACAACATCTTGGTCCCAAAACCTCCCTTGAACATTTGTTTATACCTATCATTGTCAATGCAATCCAACCACATTCAAATCGTGCCATGATATTATGACAGTAGGTTGCTACAAATTGGTGTAGTTGACCTTTTCTTATTACCTTGTGTCCTCGTGACTATCTTTCTTATATCTCACTCTTGTCTTGCGCGTAATGCCTATTTGTGCGGGAATACCTTCAATCATGTGGAATTGCATTTCAAACGCAAGATTTGTAATGGAGTCCTGATTAATGACTGATGGTGCTGCGACGAAACTGAGAGCACCCTATGGCTGCAGACATATGGATGTGTTGCTCGGCACGCGCAGGTATCACGATTGTTGATCTCGACCTGTTATAGAGATTGCCTCGAGGTGTCATTTTGCATGAACCTACCTTGATTTCCTCTTGATACTCATCATCCAATCTCTTATGACATTTTATCTCGAAGAGCAAAATCAGGCAAATCAAAGAGAATGAGATCGCTTACAGTAAGACCAATCGGACCACAAGAGGTGGTAGACAAAGGACTATACCAGGTGTTTGTCTGATCAACAGAATGGTTTCCTATTCCATGGTACTCCATAGTAGAGACCTAGAACTCCTATACAGCTACTAGGTATTCTAAGGCCTTATGGAGTATTCATGCTTTATGGGAGGCCATGAAGGAAATTCTTCAGACAAAAACTTCTTATAAATGGATTATGGCAACAATTTTTGGGTTGCATCTGGTCGTGTACTTAAGCTTCATGGTGTCGGATTCAGTTATGCATTGGGTACGCATCGTACAAGTGCTTGGGTATAACCTTGAATTTACCAACATACAGTTCTGTTTTGAGTATCAAACAAAAGTCGTCTGAATAAGTGAATTTGGTTCAGTAGAGACAACACTCTGAAAGAAAGGTTGGCACGCTTATCATTGGAAGGAATGTTTGTTGGATAACAAAACTCAACAATTCCCTGCTTCGAGAACATGACTTACAAAAAGGAATTGGTAATTGAGTCAGTGCCAAAGAATCCGCTCATGTTACCGTGTTGTCCAATAAGAGATGTAATTGGTTGGTTCTATGGAGTTAGAGAATCATTGACCTAGGAATTTTGATTTCTACATGAGATGATCTGGATGTCTTTGACCTAAGAACTTTGACTTCTACATGCAAAAGAGTGGACTTCTTAAGTCTAGCTGGTTCATATTAGCATCCATTAGTCTGTGCTCTTATGAAGGATTATGCCAGTGTTTAGCTCACCTCAAGGAATCCAATGATGATACCCAATTTAGCTTGTCCTTTGCACACACAGGTCCTTGGTGGTATTGTAGAAAGTACTGCAGATGCTATTCTTATTGACAGCAAACTTGATTTGGATTTAGTTTGACAGATGTGCAAACCTCAGCTTGACCTGCTTCATAGTGGTAAACTCTTTGAGGGTTGAAGCACCATTTGATGTATTTGATGATGTGAGTAGCAGATTCTCTCACATTAAACCCTTTGATGCCTCCAATTGGGTAATTGTTGGTTACGCCTTGCGATAACCTGCCCTACTGTGTAGTAATTTTGAGGTTTAATGAGAGAGTACATCATACTATTCCTGTCATCTTCATACTTCAGATTAAGAAAAAGGATTTGACATCGGATTAGAAGAATGGGATAAGTAGAAGAATGTCCCCTAATGGTCTTGGAAGTGGAAAAATGAATATGTGGACACCTGGAACGGTCACAGCAAGTCAACCGGATGAGAACCGTTGCAATCCTAGGGGACCCACTTGTGCACTGTGTTCGCGTGATCGCCGCACTCGCAGAACCTGCACAGGGTACTCTCCTTTATCCTGTTGCCCTGTCAGCTCTTGCGCCTCGTCCTCGTTTCCGTGCCGGACCCCTCCTCTCTTTCCCGGCTTCAAAAGACGGTCACTCGCCCGCCTTCTCGCCGAGCGAATCTATTCTCTCCTCTATCTTCTTCTCGCTCGTGCGTGAGTGACCCGTCATCCATCTTCTTCCTCTTGCCTTCCGCTCTGGTGCTTTGCATCCTTCTGCCTTCCCACTCCGTCGTGGATGCCCTCCTGTGCATATGTTCTTCTTTTCCATCCCTAAATCTGAAACCTTGCTCTGAGAGAAGAAACTTGAGAAAGCTATCGCTTTGGAAAGAGGGAGCAATCAGGAGCAGAGTGGTAAGATTCGGTGTTTGTTTGTGGATCCAGAGTCGCCAGCATAAGAGAGAATGAAGATATGTATTTCATGGAGGAACTCCTGATCTGTTTTGGATTGATTTTGCTGGTTGGGTTCACGATGGTGGAGTTCACGTTTGAGGTTTTCTAGTTCTTGTGGACATTCTTGATGTTTTGGAGCGTCGTCTTCATCCTGTGTCTCCATTGTCCCTGTATCAGTCGCTATCTGGATTAGGCTAATGATTCTCGTGTATTCTCTTAGTCTTGTTCTCTCAAATCTTGAGAGGCTTTGTATCAGAGTCATGTAATCCTCGATGTAAATCCAGATCTATGAATAAAGCTCTTATTTCTCCCCTTTTCCCCTCTTCTTGCTTTAAATCTCGGGGCGAGATTTCTTTAAGGGGGGTAGGCTGTAACAACTCCAGTTTTTAGCATAATAAATCTTGCATCTTCATGAGCATAATCATCCCATAAGCATCATTATGGCATTTTGTGTAGCAATTATTTGAATGCATGGATTAAAAATACAAATAGGGTTTTCAAATGATTACTAGAAGTCATATTTGTGATGCTTTTCGCAAAATGGAGCTTTAACAAAGTTTGTAGAGAAAATTATTTGGAGAAACTTTTATTTTGACCCCAAGTCATGAAAATGTGTTTAAGGGCTTCAAAAATGGCAAAAACAGATTTATTCTTTTCCAAAAATCAATTTTTAAATGTATTTTTGTGACCCAAATTCCCATTTTCAAATCTAGGCCGAATTTGCAAAAACTTTCTACATGAAAGTTATTCCTCTTATTATTTTAAGAAACTTTCATTTTTGGAGTAATTTCAAATTCGCAATATTTTGAAAAATACGCGCAGTCAAACTTTTCAGGGCAATTTGACCAGGGTGGGACCCTCCGGGCCCCACCTGTCATCATCCACCCTCTCCCCTTTTCCCTCTGTTCCGCTCGCAGAACGGCAGGGCGCCGCATTGGCGCGCCGCCAGCGCTGCCTCGCTGCCCCACTGCCACCCCCACCTGCGCCGAGCCCCGCGTGCGCACTCGAGCACCTCCTGCCACTGCCGTCTCGCCTGCCACTCGCTGCCGCCATCGATGCCACGCTGCGCCGCCTCGATCCATCATCTCCGACCGCACGCCGCGCGACGCCAAGGGGAGCCGCCAAGAGTGGCGCGACAAGGCAACGGTCGCGCGCACGGGCACTCGAGCACCCACGCGCCCGCCCGACTGCCATCGCCTCGTTTCCCTCGCTGAATCACTGGGCCGCTGCGACGCGGGCACATGGCGCCATTGTCACCGTCCGGCTCCGCCCCGCGCCCGTGACCGCCCTCCGGGCCATATTGAAGAGCGCTGGGTCACCTTTATAAGAACCACGCTTGCCCACTCACTCGCCGCCCCGCTCCTCCCCTTTTCCCTCGCCTCGCAGCGCAGCGCCGGAGCCGCCATGGCCGCGCATCCCGATGAGCTCGGCCGCCGCGCTCGCGTTCCTCCGCACCTCCTCGCCGTCCATCATCACCGCCACTAGCTTCGCCTCGCCCTCCTGAGTGCGGTGCGCGCCTTCACCGCCGCCAAGCGCCGCCGGTGGCCGCTGTCGCCGCGTCGCCCCGCACCCGGGCCGCCGGCCGACAGGTCCAGGACGCCGCGGGCCGTCCCGCGCCGATCCGCGAGCACCAGCCGGTGCGCGGTGCGTCCCCGCAGCCCCGCCGCCCCTCCTTCCTCGCCGGCGAGTCCTCCTCGGCCGGGAAACACCGAGGCCGACGGCCTCGTCGGTGTTCCCCACCGCAAGGACCTCGTGTCAGAATTTGGAGAAGGTGAGGGGTCTTGGTGCAAAGTGGCCAGACACAGGGAAATCACAGACCTAGCCTTATGTAAATCCGGGAAACGTAAGGGACCTTTTTGCAAAAGTGACATTCCATGCGCCACTAACGTTCGGGACCCAGGTGACGTCATCGTGACGTCATAGATGATGTCAGCATGTTCCCGATCTGGGTACAGTCTCTGGGTGTACCTAGCGTGGGGATGCGTCTGGGTACGCTTCCGGTACGCGTAGCATTAGGTTTGCGGATTTTAAAAAGAAAAGGATTTTCCAGAGATTGTTTAAAGGCTTGTAAAATTCATATCCGGAGTTTTAGGGCTCTGATTTGAGTCAAACCAATTTTGTTGGCTTCCTTGTGATGAGTAGTATCTGTTAAAAATATAAACTGGCTTGTTTGAGACACTTTTATATTGGGCTTAGAATTAATTATTGATTTGCTTGATAAATTATAAAATGCATAGTAAATAGAATAATGCTCGAAAAATGTGGTTTTGGTCTTGTTGGTCTTGTTTTGAGGTGCTCTGTCTATTAAAAAGATAACACTTGCATGTCCAAGTGTAATTTTATATAATTGTAGTTCAAGTGCTTATTATTGCCTTGCTCTTGAGTAAATTCATAAATAGGGTGTTTACTTCAAGTTAAGATTTAATTCTTTTTGTGGGCTGTTTATATGTCCTTAGGAAGTCATTGATGTGATTAACACATGAGTTTGCCATACTTCATAATACAAAGTATTTATAGGTCCAATTAATTGTGCTGTCTTGTGATTTATATGTAGGCCAGAGGGTTTATCCAAATGGAATAAAATTTGGTTGGTAGAATAGTATTGCCATGCCATGTCTACTGTAATTTTTGTAGGATTTTAGGAGTAGCCAATCATGGTGCTCCTGTTCAACCCTTGGATGTTCAAATTAGGGGTTAAGTCCATTGATGCTAGGCTAATCTAATTATAAGTTGGGTTTCTGGTTAACTTGTCTAAATATGAAAGTTAGTGTGCTAGCTTGACCATCTACTGTTAAAGTTTCATGGTCATTGCATGAATGGTTTGGGGGTTATGGGTGTGACAAGATGGTCACCAGGGCTGTTTTAGTTGCTGTTTTGCCAGAATTAGTCCTGATGTTCTGTGTTTTAGGTGTAGTTAACGTGGAAATCAGTTTGTGATGTCTTCATATGTTTGATGGAGAATTTCATAAGCTTTCTAGAATGTCTTCATTCATGTCCATAGGGTCTATGGTTATTTATTTATGATTTATTTACTGATCTGCTAGTTATATGGTTAGGACTAGTATTGATGCTTGAATAAGTGATGTTGTGTGCTAGGTTTATTGTCAAGTGTTCAAGGTGATTAGTGGTATGATGGGTGGTTAAGTAGTATACTAGGAGTAGTAGATCATAATGAATTGGTTAGGATGATTATGCTTGAGTATAGTCTCTTTGGCTTTACTGACTTGTTTGCTAGTGATAGTAGAAAGGGATGTCGTACTAGGATTACATTGTTGTAGTAGAAAACGTAGTAGATGACATGTGCTTATGGTACACGTTCTTGGATGATGTTGACTACCTTGTAGAAAGAATAAGCAATCACGCATCCGCATTACCATACCATGTGTATTCTTAGTATTCATACATGCACCCGCATCATACAGGATCGCTAGGAGAACGAGCGTGACGTGGGACAAGGATCCAAAAAGGAGTCACCAAGGGGAACAACGGCACGTGAGGTGATCGAGAACCAGGAACTAGACGTGGAGTGATCAAGTGCTGGGAGCTTCAACATTGATCATATTAGGAAGGCAAGCCCCGGAGCATTTCTCCTACGGTTTGCAAAATGATTTACTTTGCGTCCTTTATTGTTTATGATGCATTAAGTTTATAGGCGTTACTTGGAACCGTTACTGCATTATGAGTACCTTGATCCACCTGAATACTTTACCCTTTTTAAGTTCAGGATCGTTCATATGCTTAGCACCGCTTAATTAGATCGGTAGAAGATGGGTGATTGACCCTCATCCGCGAGGTAGGTGATTACTACCCTATGGTTGAGGCAAAGGATGTTGGTTTAGAGAACATAACCATGTGGCCATGTTAAATCATGACTGGTCGGAGTTTGTGGTGTGTTAGACCATGGAAACTCTGGCTACGTCACTTAAGGAAATATGAATTTGTACGTCCTTGGATCATGTTGAACAACGCCTCACAGATAGCTGGAAGGATGCGGTCATCCGACCACGAAGCCTTGAGGATATTTGGGCCGGAATTTTAGCAGAGTTGAGTGTATTGCCCACAGGCGCGGTATTAAAGCCAGTGGCCGGTCACGCCGGAGGGACCTGGTAGCCGGGCATGCCCTGGTGCAATCGTATTTGCTGAAATCCGCGATTCCACCCGAATAGACCAAGGTGATCTAATCGACTCCGATGGGAGACGTGTGGTTTGTGTGAGGAATACCCCACCAGCTGGTTTGCAATCGATTATAATCATCATCGTTCCTAGACAGTGAGCACTTGACCGAGCAGCGGCACTGTCGCAAATATGTGTGCAAAGTAAGATGGTTATGGTTCTATGTTGTTGATGCTGGTATGCTCAACCTGAAGGATAGGACAGTGTTGTTTGCTCATACCCTGGAGTTGGAGTAGTACAGGTGCTAATCTAGTGATGTCAGGATCCAACCTAAAAGATGATAAGCTAGAGAGTCCTTTATCACTAAATGATTATTTAATAAGCTCATCTTTTATCGCAAGTTTAAATGAGTCAGCTACCCCACTTATAAAGCCTTGCATACTCCTTGGTGTCACTTTATTTTTGGTTTATGACGGGTAAGTCTAGCCGAGTACCTTCTTGTACTCAGGGTTTTATTCCCACTTGTTGCAGATCATAAGACCTTTGCTGTGGCAACAAGATGGACCTGTATCCCACTACGGGAGGATTAGACCTTGGGCAAGGTCATCTCTTATATCTCATACCTCTATGCTTTTGCTGGATTTGAAGATGGACCAGGCACTATTTTTAACTAAGTGTGCGTTTGTAAAACAACACTTTAATTTGTTTGTGCAGTTTGGTTTTCAACTTGGCTTTGTAATAACTATTTCATAACTCCGATGGATTTAATTATTTGTGATCTTATGTATTACTATGAACGGTTTATGTTGAACATAATTCGGTTTGGGCTGTATTGTGGAAAGTTTGAAATCCTTCGTGGTTTCACGGACTACCGGGTTGATATAAGCGTCATGTGCTAATTAAGTTGCTTAGGTGACATCATTAGTACATTATGTTTATATTAATTGGTCGGTTCTATTACATAGACCAAACGGGAGCCCGAACCGGCTCAGTGGAGGGTCGGCCGCCTTTACCCTAGGGTCGGCCGCCCCGTGACCTCAGTCAATCAGCGTCAGCCTCGCGGATCCCTGATCCACCGCCTTTGAGGATGAATAATAATCGTCCATTTAGGTCGGTTTGATCCGAGGGCTGCGGTGCATCCTAGGGGGCTATATAAACAGGGCCCCTGGCCCCTGGAGGAGGCATCCTTTGAAACCCTAATTCATTATTTCCAGAGAGGATCAGGTGAAGGGGTCCCTTGAATGGATCTCCTCCCTAGAGCCTAGAATTCAACATAGATAGAGAGAGTATAGGGTGGAGGTAGAGTTGGAGGAAGCCCGGCATGTCGGTGTCTCCTCTCCGGTTGTACCTGCGGGATCAAGTCTCCAGCTCTTGACACTAGGTTAAGCACGACCGTATGCCATGGTTAAGGCGTTTTGACACCTCTAACCTCACCACCACAATGTTTGTCATCACCCGAGAGCCTAAACGGCCCTTAACTATAGCTCCACGACTCCAGAACATCCATAATTGCACACACGACTTGTCTTTGCCGCACGGCCGGATCCCCGTGCATCCTACGGCTCTTGGCACCGGTGTGAGGTCGAGATGGCGGACTAGAGGGGGGTGAATAGTCCTATTTAAAACTAATCGCTCTGGCTAACCGATATAAGTGCGGAATTAAATCTATCGGCCTAACCAAGACTTTCACCCCTCTATCTATGTCTCTAGATGCACCTTGTAAAAGATCCTAAACAAGAAGACAAGGTGCCAATCTAGCTAGTGCACACTAAACAAGTCTAGCTTGCAAGGTCACACAAACCTAAGCAACTAGTACTTTAGCAACCGGGTGTGCACCTACACAATTCTAATGAGCAAAAGCACAAAGCCAACCTAAGCTCACTAGATGCTCATGGACAAAGCTACACAAGCCAAACCCAAGAGCTCAAACTTACTTAACTACACAAGCTAAGCAAGGCAACTTACTCTACTTCTAGCTACACAAGCAAGAAGGTGATTAACAAGCTACTCAAGCTAACTAACCACAAGAGCAACTACACAAGCTATACAAGAATGTAAGAAAAGTAAATACAAAGCTTGTGAAAGAGATTGCAAACCACCGCGAAGTGTGGACACAAGATGACTCGGCGATTTTTCACCAGGTTCACTTGGTTGCCCCCAAGCTACGTCCTGTTGTGTCAACCAACACCTTCGGTGGTTCCTCCGGTCTTTTCACCTAGATGGTTCTTCGGTGTGACCCTCAAGTCACTTGCCCCTCAAGGCACGCCCCGCAAGGCATCGCAAGACACCACTCTCAAGTGAGCCCCTCAAGGCACCGAGCAAACCCACACACTCAAGGGTGGTAACTCAATGACACGCGCAATCCAATAGGGCTACTCTTCGCGATCCCCGCGAGGTGAGTACCGACCTCTCACAATCTCTTCTCCGGAGCACCGTATCTCCACGCGTGCTACCACGGAGCCTCTTGCCACCAAGCCGTCTAGGAGGTGGCAACCTCCAAGAGTAACAAGCTCTCCGGCTTGCAACACAACCACCTAGTGCCACAAATGCAATCTCACAAAGCACTCGCACTAGAATCGCTCTTCTCACACTATCGGATGGTCACTACCAAGCATATGTGAGTTAGAGGGCTTCCAAGCACCACCACACAAGGCAACATAGCCAGGGCGTGCTCAGCCACCGGCCACAGCCGGCCAAGACTCATATTTATAGCCCCAAGGGCCAAACTAGCCGTTGCCACCTCGGGCAACTCCGCAGTACTCGCCGGACGCGTCCGGAGCAAGCCGCCGGACGCGTCCGGCGCTCCTCCGCGCTCCACGTGTCCAGACCGTTCAAAGCCGACCGTTAAAGCCCCAACGGCTAGCAGCCGATCGCGCGAAGAAATCCTGCGCAACACGCGCCGGACGCTCAACAGTGCACCGCCCGAGTCCGGCGCCCGCGTCCGCCGTGCGTCCGGCGACCAACCGCGAGACCGATCCCGACCCGAGAAAGTTTCGGTCGGCGTCCGGGACCGCCGGACACGCCACTGCCGCGTCCGGCGCTCACTGCGCCCCGCCAGCATGCCCATGCTGACTCCAGCACGCGCCGGACGCGTCCGGCCCGCCTGGCCGCGCGTCCGGCGCCTGCGTCCGGCGCCTTGTGAATCCATGATTCACAGCCCGTCGAAAACGCGATCTTCTCCACCATGCTATCCAACAAGTATACCAACTTGATCACCATAGATAGCATGTTTCCAACAACAATTTGCATCCGGCGCAATGGAAAATATGCCTCCAATTTTCCCGAAAGTGCCAAATCCCGCCTCGCAAGCTCGGCGGGAGGGAGAGAGGGACCCAAGCCCAACTCAACCCTTCAAACCACAGCGCGAACAACGCCACCTTTGCAAATGTGCCAACACCACCAAGTGTACAACCTCTTGTGCTTGTGTGTTAGCATTTTCACAATCATTTTCAAAGGATTTTCTCTTCAACTCACCACGCCACTCGATCCTAGCACATCGCAATGTTAGATCGCTCAAGTGGCACTAGATGACCGATATGCAAACAAGATTACCCCTCTTGATAGTACGGCCATCTATCCTAAATCCGGTCAAGTACTTCTCTACTCAACCTTAGACCGGTGAAATGAAATGCCCTAGGTTATACCTTTGCCTTGCGCATTTCCATCTCCACCGTCTTCCTCCATTGTGCCAATGCAACAACATGCACCGACACGATCATCAAATGATATGATCCACTTCATATCATCATGTGACACTCTTGGTCCATCGATCTTGACCTCACTTGCTCTTCACCGTTGCATCGGTCCATCGGTGCCAAGTCTTGCCCAAGCTTCACCATCGCATGGTCCTTCGCTTCGCAGCCTCAACTTGCCCTTCACACTTGCAACCGGTCCATCAAGCCAAGCCTCATCTTGATCTTCACCTCTTGGTCACATGACTCCATGTCATGTCTCATTTGCAATGAGCTCCTTCATCAACTCATGTGTTGAGCCTCACAACATCTCCAAGCCATCTCCACCATGGCATATGTTGCTCACACACATGTACACGTGAACTAACTCCTGTGTATCTCAACCATCACACATGTTAGTCCACCTAAAGTTGTCACTCAATTATCAAAACCAAACAAGGGCCTTTCAATCTCCCCCTTTTTGGTAATTGATGACAACTCTACAAAGATATGGAATTTAAGAATATTTGGACTTTATGTCACTTATCCAACATTTAAGCTCAATGTTATGATTTGGATAAGTACCACAAAGTCAACTTGGTAGTGATAGCTCCCCCTACATGTGTGCCCAAATGGTTTGGTTTCAAGCTTGCACACATGCATAAATATGGAAATTTTGGGAGAGTTAGCACTACTAAGTGATGCTAAGGTGTATAAGATAAACCTTTGAAGCGTGATACAAATCGGAGTTGCACCATTGAAGTTCATCCTTAGCATCATGGTTAGCTAGAAATCACATGAAACAAAACACTAGATAGCTCATGAGATCAACATTATAAGCAAGGTTCTAGTACCACTTGTAAAGCACATGTGACTAGCTAAACCATCCTATACATGCTAGTTTTTCAAATCATCAATCAAGTTCTATAACTAGCATTCACCACACACGCATTGCATATTGAAATATAAGAACTTATGCAAATGCAAGCAAGCACATGAATATGCACATCTCAAATGCAATCAATCAAGTTCATGAGCTTGCTCCCCCTACTTGTGTGTTCCTCTTGTCCAAGAATTTTTGATCCTCCTCCATTTTCAATGTTGCTCCCTCTTGGTCCATGTCCATTTTCTACTCCCCTTTGTATGCTTCTTGCATAGATCTTCGTTCCACTCATATCTTTGTTCCAAATGTTGCTCCCTCTCGGTCCATGTCCATCTTCTACTCCTCTTTGTATGCTTCTTGCATAGATCTTCGTTCCACTCATATCTTTGTTCTATATTTCTCCCCCTTTGTCATCAATAACCATAAAGGTTTGTATCAATACTACCACATGTAAGATACCACTTATAAAATAATCCTCTTGATGCAAAGGGTTGGAACTAGGGGTTGATGGTTGAGTCTTGAATCTTCATTTTTGATGGACAACACCATATGTTGGAATGACACCACTTGTAAAATCCACATGTAGTTGCAAGGAATCCACTTGTAACTATGCATTGGGCACTCCCCCTTTGTCATAGCACCAAAGATACTACATGTAGGTCACTTGAAGTTTCTTTGTCTCTAATACCGATGAAGTGGGGCTCCTCCCCCTATGACAAAGCATGAGTCAAACCAATCTGTAAACACTTTCTTGTTGGTGAGGGTAGCTTCTCTTGATTTGAATTGATCACTTTAAAGTTGAGGATCACTTGTGGAACCATCATCTTGATGTACTAGATATCACTTGAATGAAAACCATGTGTACCATACCACTTGTAGGAACACCACTTGTGAAGGTAGTGATAAGCTAGACATTTCTTGCAAGAACTAGCATTATGGTAACCACTTGTTGGATTTATCATGAATAACCAATTCTTGAACTTGATAGTCTTCATGAGCTTCTATTTCTTTGACTTGAGCCAATATGAATCACTTATAAACATCCAAGTCCGGTTTGAACCAATGACAAGCTTCTTCACACCTCACTAGAAGGGTTATCTTGTCAATGTTGTACTTGAAACTTATATGCAATTCAAACTAGATCAAGTACTTGGGTTCACTAGCTCATGAACAAACTCATACTCATACCACTAGATAAATCAAACAATCAAGCAATAGTGGTAGACTATGAATTTAAAACATTTCATTGTTATGCATGATCCTAATAAGCATGTACTATATGCACTAACCGCATACTAGTAAGGGATGAAATGATCATGCACAATACAATGATACCTTTGCTATGTTGGAGTAGAGGATAGTCACATAGATTCCAATTTCATTACTCCAATAGCAATGTGAAGTCCATTTATAAGCTTGATGAAGCCAATAGATACCATGATTGAATACCATGCTTCACCCATATGAGATGAAAACCCACTTGAGATCAAGTGCACTTTCTTGTTGTGGTTGGCCCGCTTCTTCTTGTGATTCTTGCTTGCATGAGAGAATACCACTTGAATGGGTACCACTTGTGCACCACTTGTATTATTTCTTGACTTGTCATGTATTGCTCTCTATCTTGGGTGTTGCTTGCTTACTTTATCAACCCTTTTGATTGCTTCAACCGAGCATCTCCAATATCTCTTGGATCACCAAGAACTATCCTTGACACTCACTTGAATTGCCTTTCTTTGATTGATCCTTTGGACTTGATATGATGAATCACTTGGAATCTTCCTTAAGTCCTTTTCTTTCTTGTTTAAGTTCTTTTCTTTCTACCAAATGATCTTCAATTTGTCACTAGAACTTAAACTTCATCTTCATCTTGAGTTTGATCTTGATCTTCGATTTGAGTACCCAACTGTGTAACAAATACACTTCACAATCAAATGACCTTGTACTCATTATTCTTCATGCTTCTAGACCAATTCAATACCAAACTTAGGTTCCTCAACCACTTGTAAACATGAAACCAACTTGAGGACCTTTCAATTTGAGTGACTCTTGATATAACCAATGATAGTCACTTTTCTGGCAGATTCTGTACTCTTCAAAGAATAATTCATATCTCACAATGTACAGCTCCAAATGCCATTAAATTTGGTGGAGATGTGTAACATTGAGTATACCAGCAGCTATAAAAATTTGAGCTTCATTGGCCTTCTAGATTGCTACCAGATTTCACATCTTCACTTACTGTTGCATGCTGAAAACTGATGCACTAATGCTGACAAGATATACTCCAAAACCGAAGCAATTCTTATCCAATCTTCATGAAGTTTGTACAGCATATTGTACCATAAGTGAAGAGCATCTATACCAAATTTCAAGCCAATCCAAATAAATTTGATCACTCAATCATGGCCGTCTTTTCAGCTAGCTCAGATTCTAAATATTTGGACAGATTTTAAGCAATTGAGCTATGCCTCTTCAAATTGAGTCAAACTTGATATCAATTTGTTTGAATACCAACACAAGACATATATCCATTTAAACCACTTATTAAGAGTCATCTTGTGATCATATCCAACCAAACTAATTCAAATTTGACTACTAAGCAATTAATCCACTCAATCATCTCATAGCAAGCAACATATGCATATATCCAATTCAATCAACTCATATGCACCCAAATGAATAGATCAACTAGGAATATACCTTTGATAACTCATGATCATCCATTAGCAAGCTTCAACTCAAATAATTTGCAAGCCTTCGAATGCCAGTAGATTACCACAACTTGACTATTGCACTTGTATGTTGTAGCACATTGGACTTCACTTGTCATGACTTGGCATTGGGAGAGGAATAGCACTAAGCTTCAATACTTGATTCAATCAAATGATGAATGAAATGAACTCAATTGAATCAAGTCTCCAATGCCATGGTACCTACACAATCATCCACTTTTTGATGGTACCCAAACATGTTTGGGTCCTCTCAAGTTAGGAGCCACATACCTAGGCAAAGCCTTAGTATGGATAGCGGGATGTTTTACAATAGAGACCGTAGAGGTACCATTACCATCCTTTCTAAGCATATTATTTGCATCAATTGAAATAGGCTTAGAATTGTTACCTAGGGGACATGAATGAGCCATGTGTCCCCTTTCCCGGCATGAATAGCATCTTCTCTTTAATTGAGCCTTTTCTTCATTGCTCATGTGATGCTCTTCATTGCCTTGCCTCTTTTGAGTTGCTTGAGCCTTCTTCTCAAGCTTGGTAGGACACCCCGAGGCATAGTGTCCCATCTCTTCACACTTGAAGCACTTGATGTGAGCCAAATCTTTCTTCTCTTGATTCTTGCTCATCATCATCTTGGCATTTTCAATAGGAGTTGGGTGCCTTGCTCTTCCACCCTTCTTGTTTTCTTTTTCTTCATCATCTTCAACTATATCTTCATGATTGATCTTGACTTGATCTTGGGGTTTCTTTTCTTGCTCATCTTGTGGCTTTGGTTGAGACTTCTCTTTGTTTGGGCAAGTTCTTGCTAGATGTCCCATTTTATTGCATTGAAAGCACATGAGATGAGAGAGCCTTTCTTCTTCTAGCCTCTTCATTTCTTTCTCATACTTTCTCTTGCCCCATTTCTTTCCCTTGATGTTGGTGTTGTTGTAGCGGATGCCATTCATGTTGCCAAAACTCTTGTAGCTCTTCAAGAGTTGAGAATGTGTGATCTTTGGCACTTCACTCAACCCAACATTGTCCTTGTTGAAACCAAGGCCACTTTTGTCACCATATCTTCTCTTGTTCTTCAACATATATTCGAAGGTGACTTGAGAGTTGTAGCACCTCTCTAGCTTGTTGTTCAAATTCTTCACTTTGCTTTTGAGTCTATTGTTCTCCTTCAAAAGATTAGTCTCACAAGACATAGAAGTAGAACAAGCATCTAATTGTGAAGAACATGGCATATCAAGTAAATCATTATGAGAGGTGGATACATGCTTCTTCCCTACATCACAAAGGTTAGTCATATATGATTGATCATTCAACCCAAGTGATGAGCTCTCACTAGTTTTAATTTCTTCAAAGGAAAACTTCTTAGTGAGAAAAGCATGATCTTTCAACAAGTTTTCATGAGTAACACAAAGTTGCTCATGAGTCAATTTTAGCACATCATGTGAACAAGTAGTAACATAAAGTAGATGCTTTTGTTGTTCACATGTTGTCTTTAGAAAAGAGTTTTCACTTTCAAGATTCATTGTTTTTGCTTTCTCATTTTCTAAAGACATGGTCATGCTAGCAAGTCTACTAACAAGCTCATCATAAGAGGCATGATCAATCACATTGCAACTTGATACCTTAGTGTCACCTTGTGACATGAAGCAATATGATGATGTTGGAGAGCTTGTAGTAGCATCATCAATTGAGCATGAACCATCATCATCGTCAAGTGTGCTTGGGGTAGAATCATTACTTGCATCACTTGAGGCATCATCCTCCATCTTGTCAAGTGAGCTTGAGGTAGATCGATCATCTTCCTCACTTGACCATGAGGTGGAGCAATCTTTCACAAATCTTGTTGTGATCATGCTCAACACACTCATGTAGCACCATCGTGGCTTCCTCCACCTCATACTTGCCATCATCCCATGTGGAGGCATCGCCAAAGATGTGCTTGATGGAATCCCACGCCATACGTGCGGTTCCTCGATGATTCACCTTCTTAAACACATCAAAACTCAAAGCAAGCATTAGAAAGCAAAGAGCTTTATCATTAAGATCATAAAGAGCTTGTTGAGCTTCGGTAAGGTTCTCATCGTCCATCACGTGAGTGAGACCCTTTGTGACAACCCACCAAACCTTAGGTCCCGATGCACGAAAATGATCAAGCATATGGTGTTTCCACCGAGCAAAGTCCGTGCCATCAAAAATGTGTGTGTCACAAGAGCACTCAACATCTATCCCACTAGTCGCCATCCTCTCGGGTCGGTGAAGACCACTAAATGAGAGACCCGGCTCCGATACCACTTGTGAGGTCGAGATGGCGGACTAGAGGGGAGTGAATAGTCCTTTTTAAAACTAATCGCTCTGGCTAACCGATATAAGTGCGGAATTAAATCTATCGGCCTAACCAAGACTTTCACCCCTCTATCTATGTCTCTAGATGCACCTTGTAAAAGATCCTAAACAAGAAGACAAGGTGCCAATCTAGCTAGTGCACACTAAACAAGTCTAGCTTGCAAGGTCACACAAACCTAAGCAACTAGTACTTTAGCAACCGGGTGTGCACCTACACAATTCTAATGAGCAAAAGCACAAAGCCAACCTAAGCTCACTAGATGCTCATGGACAAAGCTACACAAGCCAAACCCAAGAGCTCAAACTTACTTAACTACACAAGCTAAGCAAGGCAACTTACTCTACTTCTAGCTACACAAGCAAGAAGGTGATTAACAAGCTACTCAAGCTAACTAACCACAAGAGCAACTACACAAGCTATACAAGAATGTAAGAAAAGTAAATACAAAGCTTGTGAAAGAGATTGCAAACCACCGCGAAGTGTGGACACAAGATGACTCGGCGATTTTTCACCGGGTTCACTTGGTTGCCCCCAAGCTACGTCCCGTTGTGTCGACCAACACCTTCGGTGGTTCCTCCGGTCTTTTCACCTAGATGGTTCTTCGGTGTGACCCTCAAGTCACTTGCCCCTCAAGGCACGCCCCGCAAGGCACCGCAAGACACCACTCTCAAGTGAGCCCCTCAAGGCACCGAGCAAACCCACACACTCAAGGGTGGTAACTCAATGACACGCGCAATCCAATAGGGCTACTCTTCACGATCCCCGCGAGGTGAGTACCGACCTCTCACAATCTCTTCTCCGGAGCACCGTATCTCCACGCGTGCTACCACGGAGCCTCTTGCCACCAAGCCGTCTAGGAGGTGGCAACCTCCAAGAGTAACAAGCTCTCCGGCTTGCAACACAACCACCTAGTGCCACAAATGCAATCTCACAAAGCACTCGCACTAGAATCGCTCTTCTCACACTATCGGATGGTCACTACCAAGCATATGTGAGTTAGAGGGCTTCCAAGCACCACCACACAAGGCAACATAGCCGGGCGTGCTCGGCCACCGGCCACACGGCCAAGACTCATATTTATAGCCCCAAGGGCCAAACTAGCCGTTGCCACCTCGGGCAACTCCGCAGTACTCGCCGGACGCGTCCGGAGCAAGCCGCCGGACGCGTCCGGCGCTCCTCCGCGCTCCATGTGTCCAGACCGTTCAAAGCCGACCGTTAAAGCCCCAACGGCTAGCAGCCGATCGCGCGAAGAAATCCTGCGCAACACGCGCCGGACGCTCAACAGTGCACCGCCCGAGTCCGGCGCCCGCGTCCGCCGTGCGTCCGGCGACCCAACCGCGCGAGACCGAGCCCGACCAGAAAGTTTCTGGTCGGCGTCCGGGGACCGCCGGACGCGCCACTGCCGCGTCCGGCGCTCACTGCGCCCCGCTAGCATGCCCATGCTGACTCCATGATTCACAGCCCGTCGAAAATGCGATCTTCTCCACCATGCTATCCAACAAGTATACCAACTTGATCACCATAGATAGCATGTTTCCAACAACAATTTGCATCCGGCGCAATGGAAAATATGCCTCCAATTTTCCCGAAAGTGCCAAATCCCGCCTCGCAAGCTCGGCGGGAGGGAGAGAGGGACCCAAGCCCAACTCAACCCTTCAAACCACAAATGAACAACGCCACCTTTGCAAATGTGCCAACACCACCAAGTGTACAACCTCTTGTGCTTGTGTGTTAGCATTTTCACAATCATTTTCAAAGGATTTTCTCTTCAACTCACCACGCCACTCGATCCTAGCACATCGCAATGTTAGATCGCTCAAGTGGCACTAGATGACCGATATGCAAACAAGATTACCCCTCTTGATAGTACGGCCATCTATCCTAAATCCGGTCAAGTACTTCTCTACTCAACCTTAGACCGGTGAAATGAAATGCCCTAGGTTATACCTTTGCCTTGCGCATTTCCATCTCCACCATCTTCCTCCATTGTGCCAATGCAACAACATGCACCGACACGATCATCAAATGATATGATCCACTTCATATCATCATGTGACACTCTTGGTCCATCGATCTTGACCTCACTTGCTCTTCACCGTTGCATCGGTCCATCGGCGCCAAGTCTTGCCCAAGCTTCACCATCGCATGGTCCTTCGCTTCGCAGCCTCAACTTGCCCTTCACACTTGCAATCGGTCCATCAAGCCAAGCCTCATCTTGATCTTCACCTCTTGGTCACATGACTCCATGTCATGTCTCATTTGCAATGAGCTCCTTCATCAACTCATGTGTTGAGCCTCACAACATCTCCAAGCCATCTCCACCATGGCATATGTTGCTCACACACATGTACCTGTGAACTAACTCCTGTGTATCTCAACCATCACACATGTTAGTCCACCTAAAGTTGTCACTCAATTATCAAAACCAAACAAGGGCCTTTCAACCGGGTCAAGCACGCCCGTACGCCATGGTTAAGCCTTTTTGATGCCTCTCACCTCTCCACCATAGAGTTTTCCATCACCCGAGAGCCTGAAGGGCCCTTAACGATGACTCCATGGCTCCAAAACTGCCATATTTGCACACACGACCATGCTGCCGCACGGTCGGTTCCAACACGTCCTATGGCTCTCGGCACTGAGTCAAGCATGCCCGTACGCCATGGTTAAGGCATTTTGACACCTCTGGCCTCTCTACCATAGCGTTTGCCATCGCTCGAGTGCCTGAATGGCCCTTAACCTTGGCTCCATGGCTCCATAACTACCATATTTGGACACACGACTTTGCTGCCGCACGGCCGGTTCCTGCGCGTCCTACGGCTCCTCGCACCAAGTCAAGCACGCCCATGTGCCATGGTTAACGCATTTTGACACCTCTGGCCTCTCCACCACAGCGTTTGTTGCCGCTTGAGAACCTGAATGGCCCTTAACCGTGGCTCCACAGCTCTAGAACTACCATATTTGCACACACGACTATGCTACTGCATAGCCGGTTCCTGCGTATCCTACAGCTCTCGGCACTAGGTCAAGCACGACCGTATGCCATAGTTAAGGTGTTTTAATGCCTCTGGCCTCACCACCACAACATTTGTCATCAACCGAGAGCCTGAACAACCCTTAACCATAGCTCCATGGCTCCGAAACTTCCATATTTGCACACACGACTGTGCTGCCACACGACCGGATCCTGTGCATCCTACGGCTCTCGTCACTGGGTCAAGCATGCCCGTACGCCATGGTTAAGCCATTTTGATGCCTCTCACCTCTCCACCATAGAGTTTTCCATCACTCGAGAGCCTGAAGGGTCCTTAACCACGGCTCCACGGCTCCAAAACTGCCATATTTGCACACACAACCATGTTGCCGCACGGTCGGTTCCAACACGTCCTATGGCGTCTAGCACTGAGTCAAGCATGCCAGTACGCCATGGTTAAGGCATTTTGACACCTCTGGCCTCTCTACCATAGCATTTGCCATCGCTCAAGAGCCTGAACGGCCCTTAACCTCGGCTCCACGGCTCCAGAACTGCCATATTTGCACACACGACCATGCTGCCGCACGGTCGGTTCCAACGCGTCCTATGGCTCCCGGCACTGAGTCAAGCATGCCCGTACGCGATGGTTAAGGCATTTTGACACCTCTAGCCTCTCTACCATAGCGTTTGCCGTCGCTTGAGAGCCTGAAGGGCCCTTAACCATGGCTCCACAGCTCTAGAACTTCCATATTTGCACACACGACTATGCTACCGCACAGCCGGTTCCTGCGTGTCCTACAGCTCTCGGCACTTGGTCAAGCATCACTGTATGCCATAGTTACGACATTTTGATGCCTCTGGCCTCACCACCACAATGTTTATCATCACCCAAGAGCCCGAACGGCCCTTAACCATAGCTCCATGACTCCAGAACTTCCATATTTGCACACACGACTGTGCTGCCGCACGGCCGGATCCTGTGCATCCTATGGCTCTCGACACCGGGTCAAGCATGCCCGTACGCCATGGTTAATAAATTTTGATGCCTCTCTCCTCTCCACCATAGAGTTTTCCATCACCCGAGAGCCTGAAGGGCCCTTAACCACGGCTCCACGGCTCCAAAACTGCCATATTTGCACACATAACCATGCTGCCGCACGGTCGGTTCCAACGCGTCCTATGGCTCCTGGCACTGAATCAAGCATGCCAGTACGCCATGGTTAAGGCATTTTGACACATCTGGCTTCTCTACCATAGCGTTTGCCATAGCTCGAGAGCCTGAACGGCCCTTAACCTTGGTTCCACGGCTCCAGAACTGCCATATTTGTACACATGACTTTGTTGCCGCACGGCCGGTTCCTGCGCGTCCTACGGCTCCTCGCACCAAGTCAAGCACACCCATGCGCCATGGTTAAAGCGTTTTGACACCTCTGGCCTCTCCAGCATAGCGTTTGTTGCCGCCCAAGAACCCGAATGGCCCTTAACAATGTCCACTGCTCTAGAACTACCATATTTGCACACACGACTATGCTACCGCATAGCTGGTTCCTGCGTATCCTACAGCTCTCAACACTAGGTCAAGCATGACCGTATGCCATGGTTAAGGCATTTTTATGCCTTTGGCCTCACCACCACAATGTTTGTCATCACCCAAGAGCCCGAACGGCCCTTAACTACAGCTCTACGACTCTAGAACATCCATAATTGCACACATGACTGTGCTGCCGCACGGCCGGATCCTGTGCAACCAACAGCTCTCGGCACCGGGTCAAGCATGCCCGTACGCCATGGTTAAGGAATTTTGATGCCTCTCACCTCTCCACCATAGAGTTTGTCATCACCCGAGAGCCCGAACGGCCCTTAACTACAGCTCTACGGCTCCAGAACATCCATAATTGCACACATGACTGTGCTGCCGCACGGCCGGATCCTGTGCATCCTACGGCTCTCCGCACCGGGTCAAGCACGCCCGTACGCCATGGTTAAGCCATTTTGATGCCTCTCACCTCTCCACCATAGAGTTTTTCATCACCCGAGAGCCTGAAGGGCCCTTAACCACGGCTCCACGGCTATAAAACTGCCATATTTGCACACACAACCATGCTGCCGCACGGTCGGTTCCAACGCATCCTATGGCTCTCGGCACTGAGTCAAGCATGCCCGTACGCCATGGTTAAGGCATTTTGACACCTCTGGCCTCTCTACCATAGCGTTTGCCATCGCTCAAGAGCCTGAACGGCCCTTAACCTCGGCTCCACGGCTCCAGAACTGCCATATTTGCACACATGACCATGCTGCCGTACGGTCGGTTCCAGCGCGTCCTATGGCTCCCGGCACTGAGTCAAGCATGCCCGTACGCCATGGTTAAGGCATTTTGACACCTCTGGCCTCTCTACCATAGCGTTTGCCATTGCTCGAGAGCCTGAACGGCCCTTAACCTTGGCTCCACGGCTCCATAACTGCCATATTTGCACACACGACTTTGCTGCCGCACGGCCGGTTCCTACACGTCCTACGGCTCCTCGCACCAAGTCAAGCACACCCATGTGCCATGGCTAAGGCATTTTGACACCTCTAGCCTCTCCAGCACAGCATTTGTTGCCGCCCAAGAACCGAAATGGCCCTTAACCATGGCTCCACAGCTCTAGAACTACCATATTTGCACACACGACTATGCTACCACACAGCCGGTTCGTGCGTGTCCTACAGCTCTCGACACTAGGTCACGCACGACCGTATGCCATGGTTAAGGCATTTTGATGCCTCTGGCCTCACCACCACAATGTTTGTCATCACCCGAGAGCCTGAACGGCCCTTAACTACAGCTCCACGACTCCAGAACATCCATAATTGCACACACGACTGTGCTGCCGCACGGCCGGATCCTGTGCATCCTACGGCTCTCGGCACCGGGTCAAGCACGCCTGTACGCCATTGTTAAGCGATTTTGATGCCTCTCACCTATCCACCATAGAGTTTTCCATCTCCTGAGAGCCTGAAGGGCCCTTAACCATGGCTCCATGGCTCCAAAACTGCCATATTTGCACACACGACCATGCTGCCGCACGGTCGGTTCCAACGCGTTCTATGGCTCCCGGCTCTGAGTCAAGCATGCCTGTACGCCATGGTTAAGGCATTTTGACACCTCTGGCCTCTCTACCATAGTGTTTGCCATCACTCGAGAGCCTAAACGGCACTCAACCTCGGCTCCACGGCTCCAGAACTGCCATGTTTGCACACACAACTTTGCTGCCGCACGGCCGGTTCCTGCGCATCCTACGTCTCCTCGCACCAAGTCAAGCACGCCCATGCGCTATGGTGAAGGTGTTTTGACACCTCTGGCCTCTCTGCCACAGCATTTGTTGCTGCCCCAGAACCCGAATGGCCCTTAACCATGGCTCCACAGCTCTAGAACTGCCATATTTGCACACACGACTTTGCTACCGCACAGCCGGTTCCTACGTGTCCTACAGCTATCGACACTAGGTCAAGCACGACCGTATGCCATGGTTAAGGCATTCTAATGCCTCTGGCCTCACCACCACAATGTTTGTCATCACCCGAGAGCCCGAACGGCACTTAACTACAGCTCCACGACTCCAGAACATCCATAATTGCACACACGAATGTGCTGCCGTACGGCTGGATCCTGTGCATCCTACGGATCCCAGCACCGGGTCAAGCACGCCTCCACCATAGAGTTTTCCATCACCCGAGAGCCTGAAGGGCCCTTAACCATGGCTCCATGGCTCCAAAACTGCCATATTTGCACACACGACCATGCTACCACACGGTCAGTTCCAACGCGTCCTATGGCTCCCGGCACTGAGTCAAGCATACCCGTACGCCATGGTTAAGGCATTTTGATACCTCTAGCCTCTCTACCATAGCGTTTGCCATCGCTCGAGAGCCTGAACGGCCCTTAACCTCGGCTCCACTGCTTCAGAACTGCCATATTTGCACACACGACTTTGCTGCCGCACGGCCGGTTCCTGCGCGTCCTACGACTCCTCGCACCAAGTCAAGCACGCCCATGCGCTATGGTGAAGGCATTTTGACACCTCTGGCTTCTCCACCACAGCATTTGTTGCCGCCCCAGAACCCGAATGGCCCTTAACCATGGCTCCACAGCTCTAGAACTGCCATATTTGCACACACGACTTTGCTACCGTACAGCCGGTTCCTACGTGTCCTACAGCTCTCGACATTAGGTCAAGCACAACCGTATGCCATGGTTAAGGCGTTCTAACGCCTCTAGCCTCACCACCACAATGTTTGTCATCACCCGAGAGCCCGAACGGCCCTTAACTACAGCTCCACGACTCCAGAACATCCATAATTGCACACACGACTGTGCTGCCGTACGGTCGGATCCTGTGCATCCTACGGATCCCGGCACCGGGTCAAGCACGCCCGTATGCCATGGTTAAGCCATTTTGATGCCTCTTACCTCTGCACCATAGAGTTTTCCATCACCCAAGAGCCTGAAGGGCCCTTAACCATGGCTCCATGGCTCCAAAACTGCCATATTTGCACACACGACCATGCTACCACACGGTCAGTTCCAACACGTCCTATGGCTCCCGGCACTGAGTCAAGCATACCCGTACGCCATGGTTAAGGCATTTTGATACCTCTAGCCTCTCTACCATAGCGTTTGCCATCGCTCGAGAGCCTGAACGGCCCTTAACCTCGGCTCCACGGCTTCAGAACTGCCATATTTGCACACACGACTTTGCTGCCGCACGGCCGGTTCCTGCGCGTCCTACGGCTCCTCGCACCAAGTCAAGCACGCCCATGTGCCATGGTTAAGGCATTTTGACACCTCTGGCATCTCCACCATAGCGTTTGTTGCCGCCTGAGAACCCAAATGGCCCTTAACCATGGCTCCACAACTCTAGAACTGCCATATTTGCACACACGACTATGCTACCGCACAGCCGGTTCCCGCGTATCCTACAGCTCTTGACACTAGGTCAAGCACGACCGAATGCCATGGTTAATTTGTTTTCACACCTCTGGCCTGACCACCACAATGTTTGTCATCACCCGAGAGCCCGAACGGCCCTTAACTACAGCTCCACGACTCTAGAACATCCATAATTGCACACACAACTGTGCTGCCGCACGGCCGGATCCTGTGCATCCTATGGCTCTCGGCACCGGGTCAAGCATGCCAGTACGCCATGGTTAAGCCATTTTGATGCCTCTCACCTCTCCGCCATAGAGTTTTCCATCACCCGAGAGCCTAAAGGGCCCTTAACCATGGCTCCACGGCTCCAAAACTACCATATTTGCACACACGACCATGCTGCCGCACGGTCGGTTCCAACGCGTCCTATGGTTCCCGGCACTGAGTCAAGCATGCCCGTACGCCATGGTTAAGGCATTTTGACACCTCTGGCCTCTCTACCATAGCGTTTACCATCGCTCGAGAGCCTGAATGGCCCTTAACCTCGGCTCCACGGCTCCAGAACTGCCATATTTGCACACACAACTTTGCTGCCGCACGGCAGGTTCCTGCACGTCCTACGGCTCCTCGCACCAAGTCAAGCACACCCATGCGCCATGGTTAAAGCATTTTGACACCTCTGGCCTCTCCAGCATAGCGTTTGTTGCCGCCCAAGAACCCGAATGGCCCTTAACAATGGCTCCACTGCTCTAGAACTACCATATTTGCACACACGACTATGCTACCGCATAGCTGGTTCCTGCGTATCCTACAGCTCTCAACACTAGGTCAAGCACGACCGTATGCCATGGTTAAGGCATTTTTATGCCTTTGGCCTCACCACCACAATGTTTGTCATCACCCAAGAGCCCGAACGGCCCTTAACTACAGCTCTACGACTCCAGAACATCCATAATTGCACACATGACTGTGCTGCCGCACGGCCGGATCCTGTGCATCCAACAGCTCTCGGCACCGGGTCAAGCATGCCCGTACGCCATGGTTAAGGCATTTTGATGCCTCTCACCTCTCCACCATAGAGTTTGTCATCACCCGAGAGCCCGAACGGCCCTTAACTACAGCTCTACGGCTCCAGAACATCCATAATTGCACACATGACTGTGCTGCCGCACGGCCGGATCCTGTGCATCCTACGGCTCTCGGCACCGGGTCAAGCACGCCCGTACGCCACGGTTAAGCCATTTTGATGCCTCTCACCTCTCCACCATAGAGTTTTTCATCACTCGAGAGCCTGAAGGGCCCTTAACCACGGCTCCACGGCTATAAAACTGCCATATTTGCACGCACAACCATGCTGCCGCACGGTCGGTTCCAACGCATCCTATGGCTCTCGGCACTGAGTCAAGCATGCCCGTACGCCATGGTTAAGGCATTTTGACACCTCTGGCCTCTCTACCATAGCGTTTGCCATCGCTCAAGAGCCTGAACAGCCCTTAACCTCGGCTCCACGGCTTTAGAACTGCCATATTTGCACACATGACCATGCTGCCGCACGGTCGGTTCCAGCGCGTCCTATGGCTCCCGGCACTGAGTCAAGCATGCCCGTACGCCATGGTTAAGGCATTTTGACACCTCTGGCCTCTCTACCGTAGCGTTTGTCATCGCTCGAGAGCCTGAACGGCCCTTAACCTTGGCTCCACGGCTCCATAACTGCCATATTTGCACACACGACTTTGCTGCCGCACGACCGGTTCCTACACGTCCTACGGCTCCTCGCACCAAGTCAAGCACACCCATGTGCCATGGTTAAGGCATTTTGACACCTCTAGCCTCTCCAGCACAGCATTTGTTGCCGCCCAAGAACCGGAATGGCCCTTAACCATGGCTCCACAGCTCTAGAACTGCCATATTTGCACACACGACTATGCTACCGCACAGCCGGTTCGTGCGTGTCCTACAGCTCTCGACACTAGGTCACGCACGACCGTATGCCATGGTTAAGGCGTTTTGATGCCTCTGGCCTCACCACCACAATGTTTGTCATCACCTGAGAGGCTGAACGGCCCTTAACTATAGCTCCACGACTCCAGAACATCCATAATTGCACACACGACTGTGCTGCCGCACGGCCGGATCCTGTGCATCCTACGGCTCTCGGCACCGGGTCAAGCACGCCTGTACGCCATTGTTAAGCCATTTTGATGCCTCTCACCTATCCACCATAGAGTTTTCCATCTCCTGAGAGCCTGAAGGGCCCTTAACCATGGCTCCACGGCTCCAAAACTGCCATATTTGCACACACGACCATGCTGCCGCACGGTCGGTTCCAACGCGTTCTATGGCTCCCGGCTCTGAGTCAAGCATGCCTGTACGCCATGGTTAAGGCATTTTGACACCTCTGACCTCTCTACCATAGTGTTTGCCATCACTCGAGAGCCTAAACGGCACTCAACCTCGGCTCCACGGCTCCAGAACTGCCATGTTTGCACACACGGCTTTGCTGCCGCACGGCCGGTTCCTGCGCATCCTACGTCTCCTCGCACCAAGTCAAGCACGCCCATGCGCTATGGTGAAGGCATTTTGACACCTCTGGCCTCTCCACCATAGCATTTGTTGCCGCCCCAGAACCCGAATGGCCCTTAACCATGGCTCCACAGCTCTAGAATTGCCATATTTGCACACACGACTTTGCTACCGCACAGCAGGTTCCTACGTGTCCTATAGCTCTTGACACTAGGTCAAGCACGACCGTATGCCATGGTTAAGGCATTCTAACACCTCTGGCCTCACCACCACAATGTTTGTCATCACCCGAGAGCCCGAACAGCACTTAACTACAGCTCCACGACTCCAGAACATCCATAATTGCACACACGACTGCGCTGCCGTACGGCTGGATCCTGTGCATCCTACGGATCCCGGCACCGGGTCAAGCACGCCCGTACGCCATGGTTAAGCCATTTTGATGCCTCTTACCTCTCCACCTTAGAGTTTTCCATCACCTGAGAGCCTGAAGGGCCCTTAACCACGACTCCATGGCTCCAAAACTGCCATATTTGCACACACGACCATGCTACCACACGGTCAGTTCCAACGCGTCCTATGGCTCCCGGCACTGAGTCAAGCATACCCGTATGCCATGGTTAAGGCATTTTGATACCTCTAGCCTCTCTACCATAGCGTTTTCCATCACTCGAGAGCCTGAACGGCCCTTAACCTCGGCTCCACGGCTCCGAACGCCATATTTGCACACACGACTTTGCCGCCGCACGGCGGTTCCTGCGCGTCCTACGGCTCCTCGCACCAAGTCAAGCACGCCCATGCGCTATGGTGAAGGCATTTTGACACCTCTGGCCTCTCCACCACAGCATTTGTTGCCGCCCCAGAACCCGAATGGCCCTTAACCAGGGCTCCACAGCTCTAGAACTGCCATATTTGCACACACGACTTTGCTACCACACGGCCGGTTCCTGCGCGTCCTACGCTCTCGACACTAGGTCAAGCACGACCGTATGCCATGGTTAAGGCGTTTTAACGCCTCTGGCCTCACCACCACAATGTTTGTCATCACCCGAGAGCCCGAACGGCCCTTAACTACAGCTCCACGACTCCAGAACATCCATAATTGCACACACGACTGTGCTGCCGTACGGTCGGATCCTGTGCATCCTACGGATCCCGGCACCGGGTCAAGCACACCCTACGCCATGGTTAAGCCATTTTGATGCCTCTTACCTCTGCACCATAGAGTTTTCCATCACCCGAGAGCCTGAAGGGCCCTTAACCATGGCTCCATGGCTCCAAAACTGCCATATTTGCACACACGACCATGCTACCACACGGTCGGTTCCAACGCGTCCTATGGCTCCCGGCACTGAGTCAAGCATGCCCGTACGCCATGGTTAAGGCATTTTGACACCTCTAGCCTCTCTACCATAGCGTTTGCCATCGCTCGAGAGCCTGAACGGCCCTTAACCTCGGCTCCACGGCTTCAGAACAGCCATATTTGCACACACGACTTTGCTGCCGCACGGCTGGTTCCTGCGCGTCCTACGGCTCCTCGCACCAAGTCAAGCACGCCCATGTGCCATGGTCAAGGCATTTTGACACCTCTGGCCTCTCCACCACAGCATTTGTTGCCGCCTGAGAACCCAAATGGCCCTTAACCATGGCTCCACAGCTCTAGAACTGCCATATTTGCACACACGACTATGCTACCGCACAGCCGGTTCCCGCGTATCCTACAGCTCTTGACACTAGGTCAAGCATGACCGAATGCCATGGTTAAATTGTTTTCACACCTCTGGCCTGACCACCACAATGTTTGTCATCACCCGAGAGCCCGAACGGCCCTTAACTACAGCTCCACGACTCTAGAACATCCATAATTGCACACACGACCATCCCGTGCATCCTATGGCTCTCGGCACCGGGTCAAGCATGCCAGTACGCCATGGTTAAGCCATTTTGATGCCTCTCACCTCTCCACCATAGAGTTTTCCATCACCCGAGAGCCTAAAGGGCCCTTAACCATGGCTCCACGGCTCCAAAACTACCATATTTGCACACACGACCATGCTGCCGCACGGTCGGTTCCAACGCGTCCTATGGCTCCCGTCACTGAGTCAAGCATGCCCGTACGCCATGGTTAAGGCATTTTGACACCTCTGGCCTCTCTACCATAGCGTTTGCCATCGCTCGAGAGCCTGAACGGCCCTTAACCTCGGCTCCACGGCTCCAGAACTGCCATATTTGCACACACAACTTTGCTGCCGCACGGCCGGTTCCTGCGCGTCCTACGGCTCCTCGCACCAAGTCAAGCACGCCCATGCGCCATGGTTAAGGCGTTTTGACACCTCTGGCCTCTCCACCACAACGTTTGTTGCCGCCCGAGAACCCGAATGGCCCTTAACCATGGCTCCATAGCTCTAGAACTGCCATATTTGCACACACGACTATGCTACCGCACGGCCGGTTCCTGCGTGTCCTATAGCTCTCGGCACTAGGTCAAGCATGACCGTATGCCATAGTTAAGGCATTTTGACGCCTCTGGCCTCACCACCACAATGTTTGTCATCACCCGAGAGCCCGAACGGCCCTTAACCATAGCTCCATGACTCTATTTGCACACACGACCGTCTTTGCCGCGCACGGCCGGATCCCGTGCATCCTATGGCTGTCGGCACCAGGTCAAGCACGCCTGTACGCCATGGTTAAGCCATTTTGATGCCTCTCACCTCTCCACCATAGAGTTTTCCATCACCCGAGAGCCCAAAGGGCCCTTAACCATGGCTCCACGGCTCCAAAACTACCATATTTGCACACACGACCATGCCGCCGCATGGTCGGTTCCAACGCGTCCTATGGCTCCCGGCACTGAGTCAAGCATGCCCGTACGCCATGATTAAGGCTTTTTGACACCTCTGGCCTCTCTACCATAGCATTTGCTGTCGCTCGAGAGCCTGAATGGCCCTTAACCTCGGCTCCACGGCTCCAGAACTGCCATATTTGCACACACAACTTTGCTGCCGCACGGCCGGTTCCTGCGTGTCCTACGGCTCCTCGCACCAAGTCAAGCACGCCCATGCGCCATGGTTAAGGCATTTTGACACCTCTGGCCTCTCCACCACAGCATTTGTTGCCGCCCGAGAACCCGAATGGCCCTTAACCATGGCTCCATAGCTCTAGAACTGCCATATTTGCACACACGACTATGCTACTGCACAGCCGGTTCCTGCGTGTCCTACAGCTCTCGGCACTAGGTCAAGCACGACCGTATGCCATAGTTAAGGCGTTTTGACGCCTCTGGCCTCACCACCACAATGTTTGTCATCTCCTGAGAGCCCGAACGGCCCTTAACCATTGCTCCATGACTCCAGAACTTCCATATTTGCACACACGACTGTGCTGCCGCACGGCCGGATCCTGTGCATCCTATGGCTCTCGGCACCGGGTCAAGCATGCCAGTACGCCATGGTCAAGCCATTTTGATGCCTCTCACCTCTCCACCATAGAGTTTTCCATCACCCGAGAGCCTGAAGAGCCCTTAACCACGGCTCCATGGCTCCAAAACTGCCATATTTGCACACACAACCATGTTGCCGAACGGTCGGTTCCAACGCGTCCTATGGTTCCCGGCACTGAGTCAAGCATGCCCGTACGCCATGGTTAAGGCATTTTGACATCTCTAGCCTCTCTACCATAGCGTTTGCCATAGCTCGAGAGCCTGAACGGCCCTTAACCTCGGCTCCACGGCTCCAGAACTGCCATATTTGCACACACGACTTTGCTACCGCACGGCTGGTTCCTGCGCGTCCTACGGCTCCTCGCACCAAGTCAAGCACGCCCATGTGCCATGGTCAAGGCATTTTGACACCTCTGGCCTCTCCACCACAGCATTTGTTGCCGCCCGAGAACCCGAATGGCCCTTAACCATGGCTCCACAGCTCTAGAACTGCCATATTTGCACACACGACTATGCTACCGCACAGCCGGTTCCTGCGTGTCCTACAACTCTCGACACTAGGTCAAGCACGACCGTATGCCATGGTTAAGGCATTTTGACACCTCTAGCCTCACCACCACAATGTTTGTCATCACCCGAGAGCCCGAACGGCCCTTAACCATAGCTCCATGACTCTAGAACTTCCATATTTGCACACACGACTGTGCTGCCGCACGGCCGGATCCTGTGCATCCTATGGCTCTCGGCACCGGGTCAAGCATGCCCGTACGCCATGGTTAAGCCATTTTGATGCCTCTCACCTCTCCACCATAGAGTTTTCCATCACCCGAGAGCCCGAAGGGCCCTTAACCACGGCTCCATGGCTCCAAAACTTCCATATTTGCACACACACCATGCTTGCCGCACGGTCGGTTCCAACGCGTCCTATGGCTCCCGACACTGAGTTAAGCATGCCCGTACGCCATGGTTAAGGCATTTTGACACCTCTAGCCTCTCTACCATAGCGTTTGCCATCGCTCGAGAGCCTGAACGGCCCTTAACCTCGGCTCCACGGCTCCGAAACCATATTTGCACACACGACTTTGCTACCGCACGGCCGGTTCCTGCGCGTCCTACGGCTCCTCGCACCAAGTCAAGCACGCCCATGTGCCATGGTTAAGGCATTTTGACACCTCTGGCCTCTCCACCACAGCATTTGTTGCCGCCCGAGAACCCGAATGGCCCTTAACCATGGCTCCACAGCTCTAGAACTGCCATATTTGCACACACGACTATGCTACCGCACAACCGGTTCCTGCGTGTCCTACAGCTCTCGACACTAGGTCAAGCACGACCGTATGCCATGGTTAAGGCGTTTTGACACCTCTAGCCTCTCCACCACAATGTTTGTCATCACCCGAGAGCCTGAACGGCCCTTAACCACAGCTCCACGACTCTAGAACTTCCATAATTGCACACACGACTGTGCTGCCGCACGGCCGGATCCTGTGCATCCTATGGCTCTCGGCACCGGGTCAAGCACGCCCGTACGCCATGGTTAAGCCATTTTGATGCCTCTCACCTCTCCACCATAGAGTTTTCCATCACCCGAGAGCCTAAAGGGCCCTTAACCATGGCTCCACGGCTCCAAAACTACCATATTTGCACACACGACCATGCTGCCGCACGGTCGGTTCCAACGCGTCCTATGGCTCCCGACGACTTCAGTCAAGCATGCCCGTACGCCATGGTTAAGGCATTTTGACACCTCTGGCCTCTCTACCATAGCGTTTGCCATCGCTCGAGAGCCTGAATGGCCCTTAACCTCGGCTCCACGGCTCCAGAACTACCATATTTGCACACACGACTTTGCTGCCGCACGGCCGGTTCCTGCGCGTCCTATGGCTCCTCGCACCAAGTCAAGCACGCCCATGCGCCATGGTTAAGGCATTTTGACACCTCTGGCCTCTCCACCACAGCATTTGTTGCCGCCCAAGAACCCGAATGGCCCTTAACCATGGCTCCACAGCTCTAGAACTGCCATATTTGCACACACGACTATGCTACCGCACAGCCGGTTCCTGCGTGTCCTATAGTTCTCGGCACTAGGTCAAGCATGACCGTATGCCATAGTTAAGGCATTTTGACGCCTCTGGCCTCACCACCACAATGTTTGTCATCACCCGAGAGCCCGAACGGCCCTTAACCACAGCTCCATGACTCCAGAACTTCCATATTTGCACACACTGTCTTTGCCGCACGGCCGGATCTTGTGCATCCTATGGCTCTCGGCACCGGGTCAAGCATGCCCGTACGCCATGGTTAAGCCATTTTGATGCCTCTCACCTCTCCACCATAGAGTTTTCCATCACCCGAGAGCCTGAAGGGCCCTTAACCATGGCTCCACGGCTCCAAAACTACCATATTTGCACACACGACCATGCTGCCGCACGGTCGGTTCCAACGCATCCTATGGCTCTCGACACTGAGTCAAGCATGCCCGTACGCCATGGTTAAGGCATTTTGACACCTCTAGCCTCTCTACCATAGCGTTTGCCATCGCTCGAGAGCCTGAATGGCCCTTAACCTCGGCTCCACGGCTCCAGAACTACCATATTTGCACACACGACTTTGCTGCCGCACGGCCGGTTCCTGCGCGTCCTACGGCTCCTCGCACCAAGTCAAGCACGCCCATGCGCCATGGTTAAGGCATTTTGACACCTCTGGCCTCTCCACCACAGCATTTGTTGCCGCCCGAGAACCCGAATGGCCCTTAACCATGGCTCCATAGCTCTAGAACTGCCATATTTGCACACACAACTATGCTACCGCACAGCCGGTTCCTGCGTGTCCTACAGCTCTCGGCACTAGGTCAAGCACGACCGTATGCCATAGTTAAGGCGTTTTGATGCCTCTAGCCTCACCACCACAATGTTTGTCATCACCCGAGAGCCCGAACGGCCCTTAACCACAGCTCCATGACTCCAGAACATCCATAATTGCACACACGACCGTGCTGCACATGGCCGGATCCTGTGCATCCTATGGCTCTCGGCACCGGGTCAAGCATGCCCGTACGCCATGGTTAAGCCATTTTGATGCCTCTCACCTCTCCACCATAGAGTTTTCCATCACCCGAGAGCCTGAAGGGCCCTTAACCATGGCTCCACGGCTCCAAAACTACCATATTTGCACACACGACCATGCTGCCGCACGGTCGGTTCCAACGCATCCTATGGCTCCCGGCACTGAGTCAAGCATGCCCGTACGCCATGGTTAAGGCATTTTGACACCTCTGGCCTCTCTACCATAGCATTTGCCGTCACTCGAGAGCCTGAATGGCCCTTAACCTCGGCTCCACGGCTCCAGAACTACCATATTTGCACACACGACTTTGCTGCTGCACGGCCGGTTCCTGCGCGTCCTACGGCTCCTCGCACCAAGTCAAGCACGCCCATGCGCCATGGTTAAGGCATTTTGACACCTCTAGCCTCTCCACCACAGCGTTTGTTGCCGCCCAAGAACCCGAATGGCCCTTAACCATGGCTCCACAGCTCTAGAACTGCCATATTTGCACACACGACTATGCTACCGCACAGCCGGTTCCTGCGTGTCCTACAGCTCTCGGCACTAGGTCAAGCATGACCGTATGCCATAGTTAAGGCATTTTGACACCTCTGGCCTCACCACAATGTTTGTCATCACCTGAGAGCCCGAACGGCCCTTAACCACAGCTCCATGACTCCAGAACTTCCATATTTGCACACACGACTGTGCTGCCGCACGGCCGGATCCTGTGCATCCTATGGCTCCCGGCACCGGGTCAAGCATGCCCGTACGCCATGGTTAAGCCATTTTGATGCCTCTCACCTCTCCACCATAGAGTTTTCCATCACCCGAGAGCCTGAAGGGCCCTTAACCATGGCTCCACGGCTCCAAAACTGCCATATTTGCACACACGACCATGCTGCCGCACGGTCGGTTCTAACGCATCCTATGGCTCCCGGCACTGAGTCAAGCATGCCCGTACGCTATGGTTAAGCATTTTGACACCTCTAGCCTCTCTACCATAGCGTTTGCCGTCGCTCAAGAGCCTGAACGGCCCTTCACCTCGGCTCCACGGCTCCAGAACTACCATATTTGCACACACGACTTTGCTGCCGCACGGCCGGTTCCTGCGCGTCCTACGGCTCCTCGCACCAAGTCAAGCACACCCATGCGCCATGGTTAAGTTGTTTTGACACCTCTGGCCTCTCCACCACACCGTTTGTTGCCGCTCGAGAATCCGAATGGCCCTTAACCATGGCTCCATAGCTCTAGAACTGCCATATTTGCACACACGACTATGCTACCGCACAGCCGGTTCCTGCGTGTCCTACAACTCTCGACACTAGGTCAAGCATGACCGTATGCCATAGTTAAGGCGTTTTGATGCCTCTGGCCTCACCATCACAATGTTTGTCATCACCCAAGAGCCCGAACGGCCCTTGACTACAGCTCCACGACTCCAGAACATCCATAATTGCACACACGACTGTGCTGCCGCAAGGCCGGATCCTGTGCATCCTATGGCTCTCGGCACCGGGTCAAGCATGCCCGTACGCCATGGTTAAGCCATTTTGATGCCTCTCACCTCTCCACCATAGAGTTTTCCATCACCCGAGAGCCTGAAGGGCCCTTAACCATGGCTCCACGGCTCCAAAACTACCTTATTTGCACACACGACCATGCTGCCGCACGGTCGGTTCCAACACATCCTATGGCTCCCGGTTCAAGCATGCCCGTACGCCATGGTTAAGGCATTTTGACACCTCTAGCCTCTCTACCATAGCGTTTGCCATAGCTCGAGAGCCTGAATGGCCCTTAACCTCGGCTCCACGGCTCCAGAACTACCATATTTGCACACACGACTTTGCTGCCGCACGGTCGGTTCCTGCGCGTCCTACGGCTCCACGCACCAAGTCAAGCATGCCCATGCACCATGGTTAAGGCATTTTGACACCTCTGGCCTCTCCAGCATAGCGTTTGTTGCCGCCCGAGAACCCGAATGGCCCTTAACCATGGCTCCACAGCTCTAGAACTGCCATATTTGCACACACGACTATGCTACCGCACAACCGGTTCCTGCGTGTCCTACAGCTCTCGGCACTAGGTCAAGCATGACCGTATGCCATAGTTAAGGCATTTTGACACCTCTGGCCTCACCACCACAATGTTTGTCATCACCCGAGAGCCCGAACGGCCCTTAACCACAGCTCCATGACTCCAGAACTTCCATATTTGCACACACGACTGTGCTGCCGCATGGCCAGATCCTGTGCATCCTATGGCTCTCGGCACTGGGTCAAGCATGCCCGTACGCCATGGTTAAGCCATGTTGATGCCTCTCACCTCTCCACCATAGAGTTTTCCATCACCCGAGAGCCAGTAGGGCCCTTAACCATGGCTCCACGGCTCCAAAACTGCCATATTTGCACACACGACCATGCTGCCACACGGTCGGTTCCAACGCATCCTATGGCTCCTGGCACTGAGTCAAGCATGCCCGTACGCCATGGTTAAGGCATTTTGACACCTCTAGCCTCTCTACCATAGCGTTTGCCGTTGCTCGAGAGCCTGAACGGCCCTTCACCTCGGCTCCACGGCTCTAGAACTGCCATATTTGCACACACGACTTTGCTGCCGCACGGCCGGTTCCTGCGCGTCCTACGGCTCCTCGCACCAAGTCAAGCACGCCCATGCACCATGGTTAAGGTGTTTTGACACCCCTGGCCTCTCCACCACAGCGTTTGTTGCCGCCCGAGAACCCGAATGGCCCTTAACCATGGCTCCATAGCTCTAGAACTGCCATATTTGCACACATGACTATGCTACCGCACAGCCGGTTCCTGCGTGTCCTACAACTCTCGACACTAGGTCAAGCATGACCGTATGCCATGGTTAAGGCATTTTGATGCCTCTGGCCTCACCACCACAATGTTTGTCATCACCCAAGAGCCCGAACGGCCCTTGACTACAGCTCCACGACTCCAAAACATCCATAATTGCACACACGACTGTGCTGTCGCAAGGCCGGATCCTGTGCATCCTAAGGCTCTCGGCACCGTGTCAAGCATGCCCGTACGCCATGGTTAAGCCATTTTGATGCCTCTCACCTCTCCACCATAGAGTTTTCCATCACCCGAGAGCCTGAAGGGCCCTTAACCACGGCTCCACGGCTCCAAAACTGCCTTATTTGCACACACAACCATGCTGCCGCACGGTCGGTTCCAACACATCCTATGGCTCCCGGCACTGAGTCAAGCATGCCCGTACGCCATGGTTAAGGCATTTTGACACCTCTGGCCTCTCTACCATAGCGTTTGCCATAGCTCGAGAGCCTGAATGGCCCTTAACCTCGGCTCCACGGCTCCAGAACTACCATATTTGCACACACGACTTTGCTGCCGCACGGTCGGTTCCTGCGCGTCCTACGGCTCCACGCACCAAGTCAAGCATGCCCATGCGCCATGGTTAAGGCATTTTGACACCTCTGGCCTCTCCAGCATAGTGTTTGTTGCCGCCCGAGAACCCGAATGGCCCTTAACCATGGCTCCACAGCTCTAGAACTGCCATATTTGCACACACGACTATGCTACCGCACAGCCGGTTCCTGCGTGTCCTACAGCTCTCGGCACTAGGTCAAGCATGACCGTATGCCATAGTTAAGGCATTTTGACACCTCTGGCCTCACCACAATGTTTGTCATCACCTGAGAGCCCGAACGGCCCTTAACCACAGCTCCATGACTCCAGAACTTCCATATTTGCACACACAACTGTGCTATCGCACGGCCAGATCCTGTGCATCCTATGGCTCTCGGCACTGGGTCAAGCATGCCCGTACGCCATGGTTAAGCCATGTTGATGCCTCTCACCTCTCCACCATAGAGTTTTCCATCACCTGAGAGCCTTTAGGGCCCTTAACCATGGCTCCACGGCTCCAAAACTGCCATATTTGCACACACGACCATGCTGCCACACGGTCGGTTCCAACGCATCCTATGGCTCCCGGCACTGAGTCAAGCATGCCCGTACGCCATGGTTAAGGCATTTTGACAACTCTAGCCTCTCTACCATAGCGTTTGCCGTCGCTCGAGAGCCTGAACGGCCCTTCACCTCGGCTCCACGGCTCCAGAACTGCCATATTTGCACACACGACTTTGCTGCCGCACGGCCGATTCCTGCGCGTCCTACGACTCCTCGCACCAAGTCAAGCATGCCCATGCACCATGGTTAAGGTGTGTTGACACCTCTGGCCTCTCCACCACAGTGTTTGTTGCCGCCCGAGAACCCGAATGGCCCTTAACCATGGCTCCATAGCTCTAGAACTGCCATATTTGCACACATGACTATGCTACCGCACAGCCGGTTCCTGCGTGTCCTACAACTCTCGACACTAGGTCAAGCATGACCGTATGCCATGGTTAAGGCATTTTGATGCCTCTGGCCTCACCACCACAATGTTTGTCATCACCCAAGAGCCCGAACGGCCCTTGACTACAGCTCCACGACTCCAGAACATCCATAATTGCACACACGACTGTGCTGCCGCAAGGCCGGATCCTGTGCATCCTATGGCTCTCGGCACCGTGTCAAGCACGCCCGTACGCCATGGTTAAGCCATTTTGATGCCTCTCACCTCTCCACCATAGAGTTTTCCATCACCCGAGAGCCTGAAGGGCCCTTAACCATGGCTCCATGGCTCCAAAACTGCCTTATTTGCACACACGACCATGCTGCCGCACGGTCGGTTCCAACACGTCCTATGGCCCCCGGCACTGAGTCAAGCATGCCCGTACGCCATGGTTAAGGCATTTTGACACCTCTGGCCTCTCTACCATAGCGTTTGCCATAGCTCGAGAGCCTGAATGGCCCTTAACCTCGGCTCCACGGCTCCAGAACTACCATATTTGCACACACGACTTTGCTGCCGCACGGTCGGTTCCTGCGCGTCCTACGGCTCCACGCACCAAGTCAAGCATGCCCATGCACCATGGTTAAGGCATTTTGACACCTCTGGCCTCTCCAGCATAGCGTTTGTTGCCGCCCGAGAACCCGAATGGCCCTTAACCATGGCTCCACAACTCTAGAACTGCCATATTTGCACACACGACTATGCTACCGCACAACCGGTTCCTGCGTGTCCTACAGCTCTCGGCACTAGGTCAAGCATGACCGTATGCCATAGTTAAGGCATTTTGACACCTCGGCCTCACCACCACAATGTTTGTCATCACCCGAGAGCCCGAACGGCCCTTAACCACAGCTCCATGACTCCAAACTTCCATATTTGCACACACGACCGTGCTATCCGCACGGCCGGATCCTGTGCATCCTATGGCTCTCGGCACTGGGTCAAGCATGCCCGTACGCCATGGTTAAGCCATGTTGATGCCTCTCACCTCTCCACCATAGAGTTTTCCATCACCCGAGAGCCTTTAGGGCCCTTAACCATGGCTCCACGGCTCCAAAACTGCCATATTTGCACACACGACCATGCTGCCACACGGTCGGTTCCAACGCATCCTATGGCTCCCGGCACTGAGTCAAGCATGCCCGTACGCCATGGTTAAGGCATTTTGACACCTCTAGCCTCTCTACCATAGCGTTTGCCATTGCTCGAGAGCCTGAACGGCCCTTCACCTCGGCTCCACGGCTCTAGAACTGCCATATTTGCACACACGACTTTGCTGCCGCACGGCCGGTTCCTGCGCGTCCTACGGCTCCTCGCACCAAGTCAAGCGCGCCCATGCACCATGGTTAAGGTGTTTTGACACCCCTGGCCTCTCCACCACAGCGTTTGTTGCCGCCCGAGAACCCGAATGGCCCTTAACCATGGCCCCATAGCTCTAGAACTGCCATATTTGCACACATGACTATGCTACCGCACAGCCGGTTCCTGCGTGTCCTACAACTCTCGACACTAGGTCAAGCATGACCGTATGCCATGGTTAAGGCATTTTGATGCCTCTGGCCTCACCACCACAATGTTTGTCATCACCCAAGAGCCCGAACGGCCCTTGACTACAGCTCCACGACTCCAAAACATCCATAATTGCACACACGACTGTGCTGTCGCAAGGCCGGATCCTGTGCATCCTAAGGCTCTCGGCACCGTGTCAAGCATGCCCGTACGCCATGGTTAAGCCATTTTGATGCCTCTCACCTCTCCACCATAGAGTTTTCCATCACCCTAGAGCCTGAAGGGCCCTTAACCATGGCTCCACGGCTCCAAAACTGCCTTATTTGCACACACGACCATGCTGCCGCACGGTCGGTTCCAACACGTCCTATGGCTCCCGGCACTGAGTCAAGCATGCCCGTATGCCATGGTTAAGGCATTTTGACACCTCTGACCTCTCTACCATAGCGTTTGCCATAGCTTGAGAGCCTGAATGGCCCTTAACCTCGGCTCCACGGCTCCAGAACTGCCATATTTGCACACACGACTTTGCTGCCGCACGGTCGGTTCCTGCGCGTCCTACGGCTCCACGCACCAAGTCAAGCATGCCCATGCGCCATGGTTAAGGCATTTTGACACCTCTAGCCTCTCCAGCATAGCGTTTGTTGCCACCCGAGAACCCGAATGGCCCTTAACCTTGGCTCCACGGCTCCAGAACTGCCATATTTGCACACACGACTATGCTACCGCACGGCCGGTTCCTGCGTGTCCTACAGCTCTCGGCACTAGGTCAAGCATGACCGTATGCCATAGTTAAGGCATTTTGACACCTCTGGCCTCACCACCACAATGTTTGTCATCACCCGAGAGCCCGAACGGCCCTTAACCACAGCTCCATGACTCCAGAACTTCCATATTTGCACACACGACTGTGCTACCGCACGGCCAGATCCTGTGCATCCTATGGCTCTCGGCACTGGGTCAAGCATGCCCGTACGCCATGGTTAAGCCATGTTGATGCCTCTCACCTCTCCACCATAGAGTTTTCCATCACCCGAGAGCCTGAAGGGCCCTTAACCATGGCTCCACGGCTCCAAAACCGCCATATTTGCACACACGACCATGCCGCCACACGGTCGGTTCCAACGCATCCTATGGCTCCCGGCACTGAGTCAAGCATGCCCGTACGCCATGGTTAAGGCATTTTGACACCTCTAGCCTCTCTACCATAGCGTTTGCCATTGCTCGAGAGCCCGAACGGCCCTTCACCTCGGCTCCACGGCTCCGAACCGCCATATTTGCACACACGACTTTGCCGCCGCACGGCCGGTTCCTCGCGCGTCCTACGGCTCCTCGCACCAAGTCAAGCATGCCCATGCACCATGGTTAAGGTGTTTTGACACCTCCGGCCTCTCCACCACATAGCGTTTGTTGCCGCCCGAGAACCCGAATGGCCCTTAACCATGGCTCCATAGCTCTAGAACCGCCATATTTGCACACATGACTATGCTACCGCACAACGGTTCCTCGCGTGTCCTACAACTCTCGACACTAGGTCAAGCATGACCGTATGCCATGGTTAAGGCATTTTGATGCCTCTGGCCTCACCACCACAATGTTTGTCATCACCCAAGAGCCCGAACGGCCCTTGACTACAGCTCCACGACTCCAAAACATCCATAATTGCACACACGACTGTGCTGCCGCACGGCCGGATCCTGTGCATCCTATGGCTCTCGGCACCAGGTCAAGCATGCCCGTACGCCATGGTTAAGCCATTTTGATGCCTCTCACCTCTCCACCATAGAGTTTTCCATCACCCGAGAGCCTGAAGGGCCCTTAACCATGGCTCCACGGCTCCAAAACTGCCTTATTTGCACACACGACCATGCTGCCGCACGGTCGGTTCCAACACGTCCTATGGCTCCCGGCACTGAGTCAAGCATGCCCGTACACCATGGTTAAGGCATTTTGACACCTCTGGCCTCTCTACCATAGCATTTGCCATAGCTCGAGAGCCTGAATGGCCCTTAACCTCGGCTCCACGGCTCCAGAACTGCCATATTTGCACACACGACTTTGCTGCCGCACGGTCGGTTCCTGCGCGTCCTACGGCTCCACGCACCAAGTCAAGCATGCCCATGCGCCATGGTTAAGGCATTTTGACACCTCTGGCCTCTCCAGCATAGCGTTTGTTGCCACCCGAGAACCCGAATGGCCCTTAACCATGGCTCCACAGCTCTAGAACTGCCATATTTGCACACACGACTATGCTACCGCACAGCCGGTTCCTGCGTGTCCTAGTAGGTCAAGCATGACCGTATGCCATAGTTAAGGCATTTTGACACCTCGGCCTCACCACCACAATGTTTGTCATCACCCGAGAGCCCGAACGGCCCTTAACCACAGCTCCATGACTCCAGAACTTCCATATTTGCACACACGACTGTGCTACCGCACGGCCAGATCCTGTGCATCCTATGGCTCTCGGCACTGGGTCAAGCATGCCCGTACGCCATGGTTAAGCCATGTTGATGCCTCTCACCTCTCCACCATAGAGTTTTCCATCACCCGAGAGCCTGAAGGGCCCTTAACCATGGCTCCACGGCTCCAAAACTGCCATATTTGCACACACGACCATGCTGCCACACGGTCGGTTCCAACGCATCCTATGGCTCCCGGCACTGAGTCAAGCATGCCCGTACGCCATGGTTAAGGCATTTTGACACCTCTAGCCTCTCTACCATAGCGTTTGCCATTGCTCGAGAGCCTGAACGGCCCTTAACCTCGGCTCCACGGCTCCAGAACTGCCATATTTGCACACACGACTTTGCTGCCGCACGGCCGGTTCCTGCGCGTCCTACGGCTCCTCGCACCAAGTCAAGCACGCCCATGCGCCATGGTTAAGGTGTTTTGACACCTCTGGCCTCTCCACCATAGCATTTGTTGCCGCCCGAGAACCCGAATGGCCCTTAACCATGGCTCCATAGCTCTAGAACTGCCATATTTGCACACACGACTATGCTACCGCACCCGGTTCCTGCATGTCCTACAACTCTCGACACTAGGTCAAGCATGACCGTATGCCATGGTTAAGGCATTTTGATGCCTCCGGCCTCACCACCACAATGTTTGTCATCACCCAAGAGCCCGAACGGCCCTTAACTACAGCTCCACGACTCCAAACATCCATAATTGCACACACGACCGTGCCGCCGCACGGCCGGATCCCGTGCATCCTATGGCTCTCGGCACCATGTCAAGCATGCCCATACGCCATGGTTAAGCCATTTTGATGCCTCTCACCTCTCCACCATAGAGTTTTCCATCACCCGAGAGCCTGAAGGGCCCTTAACCACGGCTCCACGGCTCCAAAACTGCCATATTTGCACACACGACCATGCTTTGCCGCACGGTCGGTTCCAACACGCGTCCTATGGCTCCCGACCGAGTCAAGCATGCCCGTACGCCATGGTTAAGGCATTTTGACACCTCTGGCCTCTCTACCATAGCATTTGCCATTGCTCGAGAGCCCGAATGGCCCTTAACCTCGGCTCCACGGCTCCGAACCGCCATATTTGCACACACAACTTTGCGGCCGCACGGCCGGTTCTTGCGCGTCCTACGGCTCCACGCACCAAGTCAAGCACGCCCATGCGCCATGGTTAAGGTGTTTTGACACCTCTCGGTCTCTCCACCATAGCGTTTGTTGCCGCCTGAGAACCCGAATGGCCCTTAACCATGGCTCCACAGCTCCATAACTGCCATATTTGCACACACGACTATGCTACCACACAACCGGTTCTAGTGTCCTACAGACACTAGGTCAAGCATGACCGTATGCCTTGGTTAAGGCATTTTGACACCTCGGCCTCACCACCACAATGTTTGTCATCACCCGAGAGCCCAAACGGCCCTTAACTACAGCTCCACGACTCCGAACATCCATCATTGCACACACGACTGTGCTGCCGCACGACCGGATCCTGTGCATCCTACGGCTCTTGGCACCGGGTCAAGCACATCGTATGCCATGGTAAAGCCATTTTGATGCCTCTCACCTCTCCACCATAGAGTTTTCCATCACCTGAGAGCCTGAAGGGCCCTTAACCACGGCTCCACGGATCCAAAACTGCCATATTTGCACACACAACCATGCTCCAGCACGGTCAGTTCCAACGCATCCTATGGCTCCCGGCACTGAGTCAAGCATGCCCGTACACCATGGTTAAGGCATTTTGACACCTCTGGCCTCTCTACCATAGCGTTTGCCATAGCTCGAGAGCCTGAACGGCCCTTAACCTCGGCTCCACGGCTCTAGAACTGCCATATTTGCACACACGACTTGGCTGCCGCACGACCGGTTCCTGCACGTCCTACGGCTCCACGCACCAAGTCAAGCACGCCGATGCGCCATGGTTAAGGCATTTTGACACCTCTGGCCTCTCCGGCATAGCGTTCGTTGCCACCCGAGAACCCGAATGGCCCTTAACCATGGCTCCACAGCTCTACAACTGCCATATTTGCACACACGACTATGCTACCGCACAGCCGGTTCCAGCGTGTCCTACAGCTCTCGACACTAGGTCAAGCACGACCGTATGCCAGGGTTAAGGTGTTTTGACTCCTCTGGCCTCACCACCACCATGTTTGTCATCACCCGAGAGCCTGAACGGCCCTTAACCACAGCTCTATGACTCCAGAACTTCCATATTTGCACACATGTTGACAGTAGATATTGCTTGTTTTTACCCCATTACAACTATCAACAAAGTATTCTTTCCGGAAGGAAACCACCAAACAAGTAGTGACATAGGTACAAATAACTTGGTTCCACATGTACATGTTAGTATTTGGATGCAGCACTCAGAACAGGTACTTTTCAATGTCCGGAAGCTCCAAATGAAGATAGAACCACCAACCAAGATGGCCAATGGACAAACCAACTTCACATTCATCAATGTCCTAACCTCTGAAGGCAGTGTGCAAAAGATGAGCACAAGGTTCAGGTCGGCCGACCTGACATTTGTGGGTCCAATACCACCATTGTGCTTAGAATTGCATGGTGAAGCTACCTGCAAAAGATGGCCCTTTGGTTCCACCAAAGGTAGGTCGACCGACCAAGCTTTGGGACCATCTCAGACACTGCCAGAACACCAGAGTCACCCCAATACAGTCCTAAGCAAGTGCCACCTTTGGATCACAAGTGTTCTTCCTCGTAAAGACCAATATCGTACCACATGGATTCATAGGTCCACATGGAAGCAACCAAGAGTCCAAATGAGCTCAAATCTGGGAGACACACTCTATGACATGTAGGGACAGCAGTGGAGCAAGGTTGGTGGGCCCACATGACAGAAGTCCGGTCGGCCGACCGAACTTTGGTGGGATTTCACCTTGCCAAGCATCCCACCGACCTCAGGATCTTCTAGAAGGTTGGTGGGGCCCACTTGGCAGTCAAACCCAGGTCGGCCGACCTTGGATGTGGGCCCACCTTTAGTTGGTTGCATCCCACCGATGTTGGCAGCTCATCCCTGACGTCCGTTCAAGTCGGTTTGGGGGTCGGTGGATCCAACGGCGCATGGTGGAGGGCACACGGATCGATGACGTGGCGGTGGAGTAGCCCCTACTCCACCTACTCCACCTCTCCACTATAAATACCCCCTCTACCTCATTTGTAACACACACCTACACATATTATACTCCTCATTATCAGTAGTAGTGTCCCTCTGGAGGAGTTACTCCTCTAGTTGTAGAGAGGCGATGTTCGGGAGGAGATCCGGGCGTGTCGGAGTCTCTCCTGCCTTCTTCCTCTCCAGGTCTTGTAAGTTCAGCTCAGGTGCGAATCTTTAATTGAGCATTCAGTTATTTTATTAAAGTGTTTACTTTGTTCCTTGCTTACTACTTAGTATTTATTATTCAGTATTTACTTACTGCTTAGTATATACTAGTGTGAGTGCTTTACTTTGTGCACGGGGTAGAGTAGTGATTGATAGTGTAGACGTGGGGTCTAGGCTATTGATTACCCCGGTCTCGCATTTAGTTCAACGGATCGTAGTGGTAGCCGGCGGTGGTGACAGCCTGTCGGCCTATGTATTCCACCATGTTAGTTCTCGCTCGTAGGACCTAGGAGTGGGCTGGCCTGCTCTCTTGAGTGGGGTGGTCCCAGGCGCCCGAAGTAGAGGCTTTAGTGATCGCTCTTTGCTCAGTTATCTATAGAACCTTAGTTCCACTATCCAACGACCTATCTATCTTTCCTTCACCTACCTTGGACTACCTGGCTTTAGATTAGAACACTTCACGTTCCCTATGGATAAATACGATACCTTGGAATACTCCCGGGTGAAAGCTACAATGGTACTTCGTGCGCTTGCGATGTTATTTGCATATGCTAAGATTCGCCAACAAGCTTTCTGGCGCCATTGCTGGGGAATGGTAGTTGTTCTTGATCTAGAACCTAGTGGTCCAAAAGAGTTCATCAATCCATTAATCCATCCTTTACCCCTTCCATCATTCATACCACAAGCCAACACCCTTCTTCCGGTAGCAATAGGAAGTTGTCTTGCTCAAAGAGCAAGTATGGCGTGTGTCACTACCCACTAGCATACCTTGTTTGTGGGAGTGACTATGCCCCGTAAGGACCACTAACACGTGGGAGGACTAATGCTAACACTAATCATTGTTTCCCTAGTGTGTCCTTGTGTTGTCTCACCTTTTGCAGCTAAGAGAAGAAGTTGTTCCACCCAATAATTGCCTGGTGCACCTCCACTGAGAGTAAGAGAGTCCCGAGCGCCTCTTATCCAGCCCTCTTGGACCACACAGAAAGAAGCCAAAGTGTTGCGGAACAAGCGGACCCCGGTAAAAGTGTAGAAGAAGACGACGAGGGAGAGTCGCCATCAAAAGATGGATATGGATGGCCTCATCGACAACATTAAGCTTGGCCCAACAAAACGCCCAACTTCTACAACTATACAAGATGAGCAAAATCCAAGCTTGGGGAGATCCTCTCCCCCACTAAGGTAAGTTTATCCAAGGCATGTCCTCTATCTTGCATTTTCTTTTATTTATTTTATTACTTTATAAATAAAATAAAAATTTGATTATAATAAAAAGGCTTATCTATAGCATGCTTCGTGAGTGCTCTTCTTCCTATGGAAATGATTGCTAAATTGCTAGTTAATGTTTCTCTAATGCTTGTTTGCAACTTAGCACTTCTCGCATGGATTACTTGGCACTCTTAACCATCATGAACTTGATCACTTAGTGGGTGGCAAGTGCTAAAACAAAGTCTAAGTTGTTGTGAGATACGAGATAGTTAAGATAAGAGCTCTATACTATTGTTCTAAGCACACATGATTGCCAGAGAATTTATTTTGAAAATGAATAAAAACTTAATTGTTCCTCAATGGTGTTAAAATTCCTACCACGGCCATATATACCTTGCATATCAAAAAGCCTTCTACATAAGCTACTTGCTTGCATTGAGTTTGGTTAAGACTTGTAGAACCTGTGTTAGAGGTTTGTCACCGGACTTCTGTCACGTGGGCCCACTAGCCTTGCTCCACTGCTGTCCCCACATGTCATAGAGTGTGTCTCCCAGATTTGAGCTCATTTGGACTCTTGGTTGCTTCCATGTGGACCTATGGATCCATGTGGTACGATATTGGTCCTTACGAGGAAGAACACTTGTGATCCAAAGGTGGCACTTGCTTAGGACTGTATTGGGGTGACTCTGGTGTTCTGGTAGTGTCTGAGATGGTCCCAAAGCTTGGTCGGTCGACCTACCTTTGGTGGAACCAAAGGGCCATCTTTTGCAGGTAGCTTCACCATGCAATTCTAAGCACAATGGTGGTATTGGACCCACAAATGTCAGGTCAGTCGACCTGAACCTTGTGCTCATCTTTTGCACACTGCCTTCAGAGGTTAGGACATTGATGAATGTGAAGTTGGTTTGTCCATTGGCCATCTTGGTTGGTGGTTCTATCTTCATTTGGAGCTTCCGGACATTGAAAAGTACCTGTTCTGAGTGCTGCATCCAAATACTGACATGTACATGTGGAACCAAGTTATTTGTACCTATGTCACTACTTGTTTGGTGGTTTCCTTCTAGAAAGAATACTTTGTTGATAGTTGTAATGGGGTAAAAACAAGCAATATCTACTGTCAACATGTGTGCAAATATGGAAGTTCTGGAGTCATAGAGCTGTGGTTAAGGGCCGTTCAGGCTCTCGGGTGATGACAAACATGGTGGTGGTGAGGCCAGAGGAGTCAAAATGCCTTAACTATGGCATACGGTCATGCTTGACCTAGTGCCGAGAGCTGTAGGACACGCAGGAACCGGCTGTGCGGTAGCATAGTCGTGTGTGCAAATATGGCAGTTCTAGAACTGTCGAGCCATGGTTAAGGGCCATTCGGGTTCTCGGGCAGCAATAAATGCTGTGGTGGAGAGGCCAGAGGTGCCAAAACACCTTAACCATGGTGCATGGGTGTGCTTGACTTGGTGCGAGGAGCTATAGGACGCGCAGGAACCGGCAGTGCAGCAGCAAAGTCGTGTGTGCAAATTTAGCTGTTCTGGAGCCGTGGAGCCAAGGTTAAGGGACGTTCAGGCTCTCGAGCAATGGCAAACGCTATGGTAGAGAGGCCAGAGGTGTTAAAATGCCTTAACCATGGCGTACGGGCATGCTTGACTCAGTGCCGGGAGCCATAGGACGCGTTGGAACCGACCGTGCGGCAGCATGGTCGTGTGTGCAAATAAGGCAGTTTTGGAGCCGTGGAGCCGTAGTTAAGGGCCCTTCAGGCTCTCGGGTGATGGAAAACTCTATGGTGGAGAGGTGAGAGGCATCAAAATGGCTTAACCATGGCGTACGGGCGTGGTTGACCCGGTGCCGAGAGCTGTAGGATGCACAGGATCCGGCCGTGGGGTAGCACAGTCGTGTGTGCAATTATGGATGTTCTAGAGTCGTGGAGCTATAGTTAAGGGCTGTTCGGGCTCTCGGGTGATGACAAACATTATGGTGGTGAGGCCAGAGGCGTCAAAACACCTTAACCATGGCATACGGTCGTGCTTGACCTAGTGTCGAGAGCTGTAGGACAAGCAGGAACCGGCTGTGCGGTAGCATAGTCGTGTGTGCAAATATGGCAGTTCTAGAGCTGTGGAGCCATGGTTAAGGGCCATTCGGGTTCTCGGGTGGCAACAAATGCTGTGGTGGAGAGGTCAGAGGTGTCAAAATGCCTTAACCATGGCGCATGGGCGTGCTTGACTTGGTGCGAGGAGCCGTAGGACGCGTAGGAACCGGCCGTGTAGCAGCAAAGTCGTGTGTGCAAATATGGCAGTTCTGGAGCCATGGAGCCGAGGTTAAGGGCCGTTCAGGCTCTCAGTGATGGCAAACGCTATGTTAGAGAGGCCAGAGGTGTCAAAATGCCTCAACCATGGCGTACAAGCATGCTTGACTCGGTCTTGGGAGCCATAGGACGCATTGGAACCGACCGTGCGGGAGCATGGTCGTGTGTGCAAATAAGGCGTTTTGGAGCCGTGGACCCTTTAAGGGCCCTTCGTGCTCTCGGGTGATGCAAAACTCTATGGTGGAGAGGTGAGAGGCATAAAAATGGCTTAACCATGGCGTACGGGCGTGCTTGACCCGGTGCCGAGAGCCGTAGGATGCACTGGATCCGGCCGTGCGGCAGCACAGTCGTGTGTGCAATTATGGATGTTCTGGAGTCGTGGAGCTGTAGTTAAGGGCCGTTTGGGCTCTCGGGTGATGACAAATGTTGCGGTGGTGAGGCCAGTGGCGTCAAAATGCCTTAACCATGGCATACGGTTGTGCTTGACCTAGTGTCGAGAGCTATAGGACACGCAGAACCGGGCCGTGTGGTAGCATAGTCGTGTGTGCAAATATGGCAGTTCTAGAGCCGTGGAGCCATGGTTAAGGGACATTCGGGTTCTCGGGCGGCAACAAACGCTATCTTTGGAGAGGCCGAGAGATGTCAAAATGCCTTAACCATGGCGCATGGGCGTGCTTGACTTGGTGCGTGGAGCCGTAGGACGCGCGGGAACCGGCCGTGCGTGCGGCGGCAAAGAAAGTCGTGTGTGCAAATATGGCAGTTCTAGAGCCGTGGAGCCGAGGTTAAGGGCTGTTCAGGCTCTCGAGCTATGGCAAACGCTATGGTAGAGAGGCCAGAGGTGTCAAAATGCCTTAACCATGGTGTACAGGCATGCTTGACTCGGTGCCAGGAGCCATAGGACGCGTTGGAACTGACCGTGCGGCAGCATGGTTGTGTGTGCAAATATGGCAGTTTTGGAGCCGTGGAGCCATGGTTAAGGGCCCTTCAGGCTCTCGGGTGATGGAAAACTCTATGGTGGAGAGATGAGAGACATCAAAATGGCTTAACCATGGCGTACGGGCATTCTTGACCTAGTGCCGAGAGCCATAGGATGCACAGGATCCGGCCGTGCGGCAGCACAGTCTTGTGTGCAAATATGGAAGTTCTGGAGTGATGGAGCTATGGTTAAGGGCCGTTCGGGCTCTCGGGTGATGACAAACATTGTGGTGGTGAGGCCAGAGGTGTCAAAATGCCTTAACTATGGCATACGGTCGTGCTTGACCTAGTGGCAAGAGCTGTAGGACACGCAGGATCTGGCTGTGCGGTAGCATAGTCGTGTGTGCAAATATGGCCGTTCTAGAGCTGTGGAGCCATGTTTAAGGGCCATTCGGGTTCTTGGGCAGCAACAAATGCTGTGGTGGAGAGGCCAGAGGTGTCAAAACACCTTAACCATGGCGCATGGGCGTGCTTGACTTGGTGCGACGAGCCGTAGGACGCGCAGGAACCGGTCGTGCGGCAGCAAAGTCGTGTGTGCAAATATGGCAGTTCTGGAGCCATGGAGCCTAGGTTAAGGGCCGTTCAGGCTCTCGAGCGATGGCAAACGCTATAGTAGAGAGGCCAGAGGTGTCAAAATGCCTTAACCATGGCGTACGGGCATGCTTGACTCAGTGCCGGGAGCCATAGGACGTGTTGGAACCGACCGTGCGGCAGCATGGTCGTGTGTGCAAATAAGGTAGTTTTGGAGCCGTGGAGCCGTGGTTAAGGGCTGTTCAGGCTCTCGGGTGATGGAAAACTCTATGGTGGAGAGGTGAGAGGCATCAAAATGGCTTAACCATGGCGTACGGGCGTGCTTGACCCGGTGCCGAGAGCCGTAGGATGCACAGGATCCGGCCTTGCGGCAGCACAGTCGTGTGTGCAATTATGGATGTTCTGGAGTCGTGGAGCTATAGTCAAGGGCCGTTCGGGCTCTCGGGTGATGACAAACATTGTGGTTGTGAGGCCAGAGGCGTCAAAACACCTTAACCATGGCATACGGTCATGCTTGACCTAGTGTCGAGAGTTGTAGGACACGCAGGAACCGGCTGTGCGGTAGCATAGTCGTGTGTGCAAATATGGCAGTTCTAGAGCTGTGGAGCCATGGTTAAGGGCCATTCGGGTTCTCGGGCAGCAACAAATGCTGTGGTGGAGAGGCCAGAGGTGTCAAAACACCTTAACCATGGCGCATGGGCGTGCTTGACTTGGTGCGAGGAGCCGTAGGACGCGCAGGAACTGGCCGTGCGGCAGCAAAGTCGTGTGTGCAAATATGGCAGTTCTGGAGCCGTGGAGCCGAGGTTAAGGGCCGTTCAGGCTCTCGAGCGATGGCAAACGCTATGGTAGAGAGGCTATAGGTGTCAAAATGCCTTAACCATGGTGTACAGGCATGCTTGACTCAGTGTCGGGAGCCATAGGACGCGTTGGAACCGACCGTGCGGCAGCATGGTCGTGTGTGCAAATATGGCAGTTTTGGAGCCGTGGAGCCATGGTTAAGGGCCCTTCAGGCTCTCGGGTGATGGAAAACTCTATGGTGGAGAGATGAGAGGCATCAAAATGGATTAACCATGGCATAAGGGCATGCTTGACCCAGTGCCGAGAGCCATAGGATGCACAGGATCCGGCCGTGCGGCAGCACAGTCGTGTGTGCAAATATGGAAGTTCTGGAGTCATGGAGCTGTGGTTAAGGGCCATTCGGGCTCTCAGGTGACGACAAACATTATGGTGGTGAGGTCAGAGCGTCAAAATGCCTTAACCATGGCATATGTTCGTGCTTGACCTAGTGCCGAGAGCTGTAGGACACGCAAGAACCGGCTGTGTGGTAGCATAGTCGTGTGTGCAAATATGGCAGTTCTAGAGCTGTGGAGCCATGGTTAAGGGCCATTCGGGTTCTCGGGCGGTAACAAATGCTGTGGTGGAGAGTCCAGAGGTGTCAAAATGCCTTAACCATGGCACATGGGCGTGCTTGACTTGGTGCGAGGAGCCGTAGGACGCGCAGGAACCAGCCGTGCGGCAGCAAAGTCGTGTGTGCAAATATGGCAGTTCTGGAGCCGTGGAGCCGAGGTTAAGGACCATTCAGGCTCACAAGCTATGGCAAATGCTATGGTAGAGAGGCTAGAGGTGTCAAAATGCCTTAACCATGGCGTACGGACATGCTTGACTCAGTACCGGGAGCCATAGGACGCGTTGGAACCGACCGTGTGGCAGCATGGTCGTGTGTGCAAATATGGCAGTTTTACAGCCGTTGAGCCATGGTTAAGGGCCCTTCAGGCTCTTGGGTGATGGAAAACTCTATGGTGGAGAGGTGAGAGGCATCAAAATGGCTTAACCATGGCGTACGGGCGTGGTTGACCCGGTGCCGAGAGCTGTAGGATGCACAGGATCCGGCCGTGGGGTAGCACAGTCGTGTGTGCAATTATGGATGTTCTAGAGTCGTGGAGCTGTAGTTAAGGGCTATTCGGGCTCTCGGGTGATGACAAACATTATGGTGGTGAGGCCAGAGGCGTCAAAACACCTTAACCATGGCATACGGTCGTGCTTGACCTAGTGTCGAGAGCTGTAGGACAAGCAGGAACCGGCTGTGCGGTAGCATAGTCGTGTGTGCAAATATGGCAGTTCTAGAGCTGTGGAGCCTTGGTTAAGGGCCATTCGGGTTCTCGGGTGGCAACAAATGCTGTGGTGGAGAGGTCAGAGGTGTCAAAATGCCTTAACCATGGCGCATGGGCGTGCTTGACTTGGTGCGAGGAGCCGTAGGACGCGTAGGAACCGGCCGTGTAGCAGCAAAGTCGTGTGTGCAAATATGGCAGTTCTGGAGCCATGGAGCCGAGGTTAAGGGCCGTTCAGGCTCTCAGTGATGGCAAACGCTATGTTAGAGAGGCCAGAGGTGTCAAAATGCCTCAACCATGGCGTACAAGCATGCTTGACTCAGTGCCGGGAGCCATAGGACGCATTGGAACCGACCGTGCGGGAGCATGGTCGTGTGTGCAAATAAGGCAGTTTTGGAGCCGTGGACCCTTCAGGCTCTCAGGTGATGCAAAACTCTATGGTGGAGAGGTGAGAGGCATAAAAATGGCTTAACCATGGCGTACGGGCGTGCTTGACCCGGTGCCGAGAGCCGTAGGATGCACTGGATCCGGCCGTGCGGCAGCACAGTCGTGTGTGCAATTATGGATGTTCTGGAGTCGTGGAGCTGTAGTTAAGGGCCGTTTGGGCTCTCGGGTGATGACAAATGTTGTGGTGGTGAGGCCAGAGGCGTCAAAATGCCTTAACCATGGCATACGGTTGTGCTTGACCTAGTGTCGAGAGCTATAGGACACGCAGGAACCGGCTGTGTGGTAGCATAGTCGTGTGTGCAAATATGGCAGTTCTAGAGCTGTGGAGCCATGGTTAAGGGACATTCAGGTTCTTGGGCGGCAACAAACGCTATGCTGGAGAGGCCAGAGATGTCAAAATGCCTTAACCATGGCGCATGGGCGTGCTTGACTTGGTGCGTGGAGCCGTAGGACGCGCAGGAACCGGCCGTGCGGCAGCAAAGTCGTGTGTGCAAATATGGCAGTTCTAGAGCCGTGGAGCCGAGGTTAAGGGCTGTTCAGGCTCTCGAGCTATGGCAAACGCTATGGTAGAGAGGCCAGAGGTGTCAAAATGCCTTAACCATGGTGTACAGGCATGCTTGACTCGGTGCCAGGAGCCATAGGACGCGTTGGAACTGACCGTGCGGCATGGTTGGTTGTGTGTGCAAATATGGCAGTTTTGGAGCCGTGGAGCCATGGTTAAGGGCCCTTCAGGCTCTCGGGTGATGGAAAACTCTATGGTGGAGAGATGAGAGACATCAAAATGGCTTAACCATGGCGTACGGGCGTTCTTGACCTAGTGCCGAGAGCCATAGGATGCACAGGATCTGGCCGTGCGGCAGCACAGTCTTGTGTGCAAATATGGAAGTTCTGGAGTGATGGAGCTATGGTTAAGGGCCGTTCGGGCTCTCGGGTGATGACAAACATTGTGGTGGTGAGGCCAGAGGTGTCAAAATGCCTTAACTATGGCATACGGTCGTGCTTGACCTAGTGGCGAGAGCTGTAGGACACGCAGGATCTGGCTGTGCGGTAGCATAGTCGTGTGTGCAAATATGGCCGTTCTAGAGCTGTGGAGCCATGTTTAAGGGCCATTCGGGTTCTTGGGCAGCAACAAATGCTGTGGTGGAGAGGCCAGAGGTGTCAAAACACCTTAACCATGGCGCATGGGCGTGCTTGACTTGGTGCGACGAGCCGTAGGACGCGCAGGAACCGGTCGTGCGGCAGCAAAGTCGTGTGTGCAAATATGGCAGTTCTGGAGCCATGGAGCCTAGGTTAAGGGCCGTTCAGGCTCTCGAGCGATGGCAAACGCTATGGTAGAGAGGCCAGAGGTGTCAAAATGCCTTAACCATGGCGTACGGGCATGCTTGACTCAGTGCCGGGAGCCATAGGACGTGTTGGAACCGACCGTGCGGCAGCATGGTCGTGTGTGCAAATAAGGTAGTTTTGGAGCCGTGGAGCCGTGGTTAAGGGCTGTTCAGGCTCTCGGGTGATGGAAAACTCTATGGTGGAGAGGTGAGAGGCATCAAAATGGCTTAACCATGGCGTACGGGCGTGCTTGACCCGGTGCCGAGAGCCGTAGGATGCACAGGATCCGGCCTTGCGGCAGCACAGTCGTGTGTGCAATTATGGATGTTCTGGAGTCGTGGAGCTGTAGTCAAGGGCCGTTCGGGCTCTCGGGTGATGACAAACATTGTGGTTGTGAGGCCGGGCGTCAAAACACCTTAACCATGGCATACGGTCATGCTTGACCTAGTGTCGAGAGTTGTAGGACACGCAGGAACCGGGCCGTGCGGTAGCATAGTCGTGTGTGCAAATATGGCAGTTCTAGAGCTGTGGAGCCATGGTTAAGGGCCATTCGGGTTCTCGGGCAGCAACAAATGCTGTGGTGGAGAGGCCAGAGGTGTCAAAACACCTTAACCATGGCGCATGGGCGTGCTTGACTTGGTGCGAGGAGCCGTAGGACGCGCAGGAACCGGCCGTGCGGCAGCAAAGTCGTGTGTGCAAATATGGCAGTTCTGGAGCCGTGGAGCCGAGGTTAAGGGCCGTTCAGGCTCTCGAGCGATGGCAAACGCTATGGTAGAGAGGCTAGATGTGTCAAAATGCCTTAACCATGGCGTACAGGCATGCTTGACTCAGTGTCGGGAGCCATAGGACGCGTTGGAACCGACCGTGCGGCAGCATGGTCGTGTGTGCAAATATGGCAGTTTTGGAGCCGTGGAGCCATGGTTAAGGGCCCTTCAGGCTCTCGGGTGATGGAAAACTCTATGGTGGAGAGATGAGAGGCATCAAAATGGATTAACCATGGCATAAGGGCATGCTTGACCCAGTGCCGAGAGCCATAGGATGCACAGGATCCGGCCGTGCGGCAGCACAATCGTGTGTGCAAATATGGAAGTTCTGGAGTCATGGAGCTGTGGTTAAGGGCCATTCGAGCTCTCAGGTGACGACAAACATTATGGTGGTGAGGTCAGAGGTGTCAAAATGCCTTAACCATGGCATATGTTCGTGCTTGACCTAGTGCCGAGAGCTGTAGGACACGCAAGAACCGGCTGTGCGGTAGCATAGTCGTGTGTGCAAATATGGCAGTTCTAGAGCTGTGGAGCCATGGTTAAGGGCCATTCGGGTTCTCGGGCGGCAACAAATGCTGTGGTGGAGAGTCCAGAGGTGTCAAAATGCCTTAACCATGGCACATGGGCGTGCTTGACTTGGTGCGAGGAGCCGTAGGACGCGCAGGAACCGGCCGTGCGGCAGCAAAGAAAGTCGTGTGTGCAAATATGGCAGTTCTGGAGCCGTGGAGCCGAGGTTAAGGACCATTCAGGCTCACAAGTTATGGCAAATGCTATGGTAGAGAGGCTAGAGGTGTCAAAATGCCTTAACAATGGCGTACGGACATGCTTGACTCAGTACCGGGAGCCATAGGACGCGTTGGAACCGACCGTGTGGCAGCATGGTCGTGTGTGCAAATATGGCGGTTTACGGCCGTTGAGCCGTGGTTAAGGGCCCTTCAGGCTCTTGGGTGATGGAAAACTCTATGGTGGAGAGGTGAGAGGCATCAAAATGGCTGAACCATGGCGTACGGGCGTGCTTGACCCGGTGCCGAGAGCCTTAGGATGCACAGGATCCGGCCATGCGGCAGCACAGTTGTGTGTGCAATTATGGATGTTCTGGAGTCGTGGAGCTGTAGTTAAGGGCCGTTCGGGCTCTCGGGTGATGACAAACATTGTGGTGGTGGGGCCAGAGGTGTCAAAACGCCTTAACCATGGCATACGGTCGTGCTTGACCTAGTGTCGAGAGCTGTAGGACACGCACGAACCGACTGTGCGGTAGCATATTCGTGTGTGCAAATATGGCACTTCTAGAGCTGTGGAGCCATGGTTAAGGGCCATTCGGGTTCTCAGGCAGCAACAAACGCTGTGGTGGAGAGGCCAGATGTGGAGGTATAAACTCCATATACCCTCACGGCCTAGTTTGGGCCGACACGCTATCGCCAGGCCGGCCCATCAAGCTTCAAGGCCGATCGGCTCAGACTGGTCGGACAGCCTAAAACAGGCAAGAATATCGAAGACCAATAAGGAGGACAAGACCTAGCTGAGATAGGAAAGTTTAGACTTGTAAAGTATGTAAACTTAGTACTAGATAGGCTAGTTCTGACTTGTAACCTTGCTCCCCACGATATATAAGGAGAGCAAGGACCCCCGTGCTAGAGGACAGAATCTGGCATAACGCACAGACTCATACATCCACATAATAATTGAAACAGAGAGCAGGACTAGGGTTTTACGCATCTTTGCGGCCTGAACCTGGGTAAACCTCGTGTGATTGCTCCCTGTTTACGTCTTGCTCGCAATCTCGTGCGCCTTTCGCCAATCCATTACCGGTCAGGGCATACCCCTGGTCGGACTATCGCCGATATTTTGTCGACAGTGGCGCGCCAGGTAGGGGGTGCGCACCGAGATTTCACGTCGATCAAGATGGTTTCCTTCCCGGCTTCCATGACCTTCGAAGCTGGCCTCACCTTCACCGTTGGGACGATGACCTGGACAACCGCTCCAGACACCTCATACATCGAGGGTCCACCCTCGATCCTAGCTCCACAAAGCAATGAAGGTACAAATCCTTTGCCTCCTCGGTACGAGGCATCATCATCAAAGCTTGAGTTATCAGAACTCCAGCCTTTTCTTCTAGGCACCAATCAACCACCAGACGAAAATTGGGCTGATCTGTTCGAAGCAACTCATGATCAACAAGATAGGCTCATGGAGTTTTTTGCTCAGTTTGGATCTATCCAGATTGAATCAAAGCAAGAATCACCTACTATCCTTCAACAGACCAAGCGCCAACAAAACGCCCAACAAAAATCATCGGATCGCAAGATCCTAGATCCAAGGGTTGCATCACCATTCCCATACGGGTTGCCAAACACCGCCGACCTATTCAGCCACCAACTTTTAGCAAATTACCTCAAAGGCTACAACCGAATTCCTGATCCGCGTCCGGATATGATCGGCTACACTTTCGACGCACCCGCAGGACATATCGTCAACCATGTGCGCCTCGAAGAAGTCACGGACGACCAATCTCCAGAGAAAACACGTGATGTTACTCCAGACACGCCCAGACTCGACGATTACTAAATATCTTAGAACTCTCGGGATCCACCCATACGATGGTCTACTCCGACAACGAAGAAGAGGTTCAATCTGCAAACAACAGCACCAAGCGTATCGACACTACTCCAGATCTACAACTCACCGTGTTCCGACCAGAGGAACATGAGGAAATTCAGTCAGAGATCCATAACCCGGCCAAATCCACTCAAGAGTTATAGCAATTCCCATCCTTCCCTCCCAGCCTAGGGAATGCAGTATGTCATGTTAGTGACAACGAGGTCACCATCAATGGAGAAATCGACGAACAAAGGCAACAGCGAGAGGGTCGAAACGCAGCCCGGGAACAACGGAGGCAAAACGAAGCCGCAATCCAGGCAGCTGCCGACCAAGATCGTATGGTCGGACGACGCAGGGGTTTTCGGCGAAATCTTGCTGATGATTTTGACCTTGTAAACGAAAGACAAGTTCACACAACCCCAAGTGCTAACCTGGCAGTTGCTATTGACCGTCTCAAGACGGCCAACATTCCTCAAACTCCCCAAATTGAGGAAGCGATTGATTTTCTAGTAGCCGCTAAGGCTCAAGTGAACCATATGAGAGAACAAGCGCGCCCAGCCGCATCTCTCAGAAGCTACCGGCCGCGTAGTTTCTTCAGCAATCAAATCCCAAATTCTAGAGAGGGAGGTGCTAACAACAACTACGAAGACGATGGAGAAAGTTGTGGGAATTTTCCTCACGACAGATTTCACCAGAGACACAATGATAGAGGACAGATCAACCACAGAGACAACAGAGATTATGGTCAACCCTTCAATCACCATCATGATGAACAATATGACGACAATGACCTCCGAGCAGTCATCAACAACCGATACCGAGCTCGCATGAATGCTTCAGGACCAAAGCCTTATTCGGCTACCCTACGAGAGGTAGTCTGGCCCAAAAGTTTTAGGATACCAGACATCAAAACCTACGATGGCAAGGTCGACCCAGAGCATTGGATCCTCTTATACGAAGTAGCCGTACGAGCAGTAGGAGGGGATGAACACGTCATGGCCAATTACCTCCCTATCGTACTCGACAGTGGGCCGAATAATTAGTTATTACGACAACGAGAGGGGTCGATTCATAGCTGGCCTCAACTGCGACATCTCTTCATCGAGAACTACAGAATAACATGCCAGCAGCCTGGCACTAAGTACGATCTAGCAAAGATCATCGATTACCCGAATGAACCACTACGTCACTACATACGACGCTTCTCGAAGTCCGGACAACAATTCCGGACATTTCAGCGATCGAAGTCGTGTCCCTTTTCGTACAGGATTACGACAACCCGGAAATATTGATCTACGAAAAGAACTTTTGAGAAGACAACCCACTACAACCGACGAGATGTTCAGAATAGCCCGTGAATTCGCTCGCGTTGACGATGCCATGCAACAATTGCCCGAAACCGGACAAGGATACAGAAACTTCAGAAGAAACGATGACAGAGAAAGAGATTTGCAACGCAAAGACATGCGCAGAAATGACAGACATGACAATAACCATCGCAACGAACGACGACGCGACAATCGCGTACAAAACAATTATAGCAGAGACATAGATCAACGCGTCCATTCGGTACCACCTAGCAGAGAAAAGAAGCGAGACTTCGATCCAGAATATGAGAAGATTCTAGGCCAGGACTGCCCTAAACACCCAGGAAAAGGGCATACCATGGGCGAGTGTCGCGGATTCACAAAGAATCTTCGATAGGGCAGCCGCCAAGAAACAAAGATTAATAAAACAAAGTAAGGAGAAATGGCCCGAAACGAAGGACAAGGCCGAGGAAGAAGAAGAAGACAGCGACAAAGATCCTCGGCATCGGTTCAACGAGCCCACCAAACACTTGTCGGCTATGATTTTTGGCGGCAAAGTTGGTCTCGAAAACTCGCGGGACAAAAAGTTACTAAAAAGGAGGATCATGGCAATCGCTAAGTCCGATGGACCAAATACGAGACATTAAAGCTCCACTGGTCGGAACAACCAAGTAACCTTTAACGAGCCGACATGTGGGCAAATATACCGAGATGCCGGGCGATTCCCTTTAGTACTCGACCCAGTCGTTAATCATATACGTATGGAAAGAGTACTCATAGATGGCGGCAGTGCTTTAAACATTCTATTCCTACAAGCGTTTCACGAGCTAGGTTTAAAAATCGAAGATCTCGAACCTTATGACTCACCATTACGGGAGTCATGCCGGCAAACCTTCAATGCCATTGGGAAAAATAACTCTACCCGTCCAGTTCGGAACAAGACAACACTTCAGAAAAGACTACGTCAGCTTCATTGTAGCTGACTTCGAAGGCGTTTACGATGCCATACTCGGTCGACCAGGGATCGCAAAGTTCATGGCTGTCCCTCACTACGGATATCTAGTGTTAAAAATGCCAACATCAAAGGGCATTCTTTCTCTCAAAGGCAATGTGGTTATGGCTCACGACTGCGAAACAAACGCCTACGCAGCAGCCGAATTAGCAGATCTCAAAGCCCATATGGAACAAACATGCCTTGAAGCAAAACAGATACCCGAAGCTGACCTTCGATCCCGAGTCAAGCGATCAAAAAGGTCACCAACAAAAGCAATGACACAAAGAAGATCGAGCTCATCCCCGGAGATAAGGAGAAAACCGCTCTTATAGGAGCCAATTTAGACGATAAATAGGAAGACGTGCTCGTCCAATTCCTACGGGACAACATAAGCATATTTGCTTGGAAACCAAAGACATGCCGGGCATCCCAAGGGAAAAGGTCGAGCACTTCCTTAATGTCTCGAAACCGCCAAACCAATCAAACAAAGATTACGATGGTTTGCCCGCGACGAAAGGAGGTGATTAGGGTAGAAGTGTTAAAGCTATTAGCAAAATTTGGTTTTATAAAAGAAGTGTATCATCCCGATCGGCTATCCAATCTAGTTCTTGTACAAAAGAAAAATGGCGAATGGAGAATGTGTGTTGATTATACCGATCTCAACAAACACTGCCCTAAAGACCCTTTCAAACTACCTCGCATCGACGAAGTAGTTGACTCAACCGCAGGCTGTGAATTGTTGTCCTTTTTAGATTGCTATTCAGGGTATCACCAAATAGCCCTAGCAACTCACGATCAAATAAAAACATCATTCATCACGCCTTTCGGCGCATACTGCTATACGACCATGTCGTTTGGCCTCAAAAATGCTGGTGCAACATACCAACGTGCTATCCAAGAGTGTCTTCAAAAAGAAACTTCCGACCAGCTGGTCGAAGCATACGTAGACAACATAGTCGTAAAAACAAAGGAGAGCGGATCCTTAGTTTCAAACCTAGAGCGAACCTTCGTCGCTTTAAACAAATTTCAAAGTGGAAATTAAACGACGAAGTGCATATTCGGAGTACCATCGGGATACTACTCGGCAACGTAGTTAGCCAAGATGGCATTAAACCAAACCCCAAAAAGTTAATGCAAATCTTAAAAATGATGCAACCCAAAGGTATAAAAGATATCCGTAAACTTACTTGGATGCATGGCGGCTTTAAGCCGCTTCATATCAAGACTTGGCGAAAAAGGCCTCCCCTTTTTCAAACTATTAAAGGCCAAGCAAAAATTTGAATGGACAAGCGAAGCAGACAAAGCCTTCTTCGAACTCAAGACATATTTAACATCGCCACCGGTGCTAACAGCACCTAAAGATGACGAAGAACTATTACCTTTTGTCACACAGGAGGTAGCACAGGAACCACCACAAAAGGAAACAGATTCATCTGACGACAAAACCAAAACAGATGATATCCAAGCAGAGCATACTTCTGGCCCATTTCCAACCAGCAGCAAACAGTATCATCGCTGCAATCCGACCAGCACCTTTCAGAATAAGTGCTCCAGTAACAAGATCAGGCAAAAAATCTATAGATAACTCCAAAGTTATTTATCCAAAGAAAAGAAAGCGACAAGACCCCTCAACTGCAAAGGGACGTAACGAGCAAATACCATCAGTGGAACCTTTGGAACAAACAAAAGAAACAAAGCCAGACTGGAGAATTCCCTTTATTTGGTATCTCATTGATGAGGACACACCGACAGATAAAACAGAAAAACAGCGTCTCATAAGACGCAGTAAACATTATGTCCTAGTCGATGGGCAACTTATGCGCAAAAATGCAAGCGCTGAAGTCTTGCAAAAATGCATTTCCTTCGAAGAAGGAGCAGAACTACTACTACGTATTCATGAAGGGATGTGTGGAAACCATGCAGCATCAAAAACACTGGTCGGAAAGGTATTCTGAGCAGATTTTTACTGGCCAACCGCACTCGCCGATGCTAAGAAACTAGTTCAGCATTGTAAAGGTTGCCAATTCTTCGCTAAACAAATTCATGTCCCTGCACATGAGCTTCAAACAATACCAGCAGCATGGCCCTTTTCATGCTGGGGACTAGACATGATAGGACCATTCAAAAAAGCCCCAGACGGCTATCAATTTGTCTATGTACTTATAGACAAATTTTCAAAATGGATAGAATATAAGCCCTTAGTCAAGGCAAATGCTCAAAAGGCTATTGAATTCCTAACAGACGTCGTACATCGTTTCGGCGTACCCAATACCATTATAACAGATTTGGGATCCACATTCACAGGTGGTGAATTTTGGGATTTTTGCGAAGACTTAGGAACAAAAGTAAAGTACGTATCAGTCGCTCACCCTCGAGACAATGGTCAAGTCGAAAGAGCAAATGGGATGATCATAGACGCCCTACGAAAAAGACTATACCGAGACAACGACACCCATCCAGGAAGATGGTATCACGAATTACCTGCTGTGATATGGGGACTTCAAACTCAACCAAGCAGAAATACCGGCATCTCGCCTTATTCATGATATTTGGTGCTGAAGCAGTTTTACCGATGATGAACGGCATTTGGATCACCAAGAACAAAAAACTATGATGAGAAAGCCACGAATGAAGTCAGAAAAACTATCATCGATTCAGGAGAAGAGCGGAACTTGGAAACACTCCCAAGAACGGCTAAATATCTAGCGTCTCTACGGCGCTATTATAACAGAATGTAAAAGAAAGACGGTTTGTGGTCGGAGACCTCGTCCTCAAAAGAATTCGAAAAACGAGACGACCTCCACAAATTGTCATCTCATTGGGAAGGACCTTTCCTAGTCAAAGCAGTCACAAGACCAACGACTTATAAACTGTGTACTCTAGACGATCCACCTAGAGATTTGCCAAACTCTTGGCACATAGAACATTTAATTAAATTCTATGCCTAGCACACACGGCAATTGTAATTGTTCCTAGACATGCAACAAAAGTACTACCATTTGTATCAAAGAACACCAGATATTGTTACACACAGTGCAAAGCACCACAAGGGTTTAATACCACAACTTAATTTCAAGTTATTGTTCAGGCACAAGATCTATCTTGTCAGCGATAACACAGGCGGTGCCCCAACAAGCTTTTTGCAAGTCTCTGAGCTTTTCTGGAGAAGTATCTGCGGGCCTCCCAGACTCCAAGCGCTTGAAATCTGCCCGAGGAAAGTGAGATTGCGCAAGAGCTAGAACACTTGACGCAACAAAGCAACTCCCCTTCCCGACAAAATCCTTGTGCAAACGCCACGAACGGCGACACTGATCCACAACAAATTCGGGAACAAGAAGGGGATTTGCTGGCCTCACTTCACCCCGTGCAAGTACAACAAACGAGAGGTTGCAATCCATGCGCCATGGACAAGTAACACTCGTCGCTTCTTGGTTATCATCTTTTAGCACGCCGAATTGTGCCATATGACGCTCATGCGTTTACGCATAAGCACAAACTTATAAGATATGATAAGAGCCAAACAACAACAAGATAAAAAAAAAAGGAGAAAGCGCACCTCGTGCCTCCTTTTCCAAACGCTCAATCTCTACACGAGCTTTCTTCTCCGCTCTAGTCGACGAGCAATTTCAGTGACCTTCAGGGCTTTTTCACTCTCCAAATCTATAAAGTACACAATCGAATGCGACACGGTCACATCAAAACCACAAGTAAAAAGCATGAGTAAAACAAACCTTTGTTTTGCTCCTGAAGGGCCGCAACTTTTTTCAACAGGGAATCTTTCTCCAGTTCCCAAAGCTTTTCACGACCTTCGTGAACACGGATCTGCCGCCCCAAATCTTCATTTTGCTTCCGCAGAAGACCATTTTCACACATGGTCGGTTTGAACTACTCTATGCAGAGACGACGCTTTTCAGCAATATCTTCAACCACTGCAAAAAGGATCCTTCACAACATGACAGAATGGGCAAAATAGAAAAAGTCACTAAGACAAGCACTAACCTTGATGCGAGCCCGAAGATCAGCAAACACCTGCTCAAAACCATCAGAAATGGCACCCCTGGTAACATTTTCAAAAATGTGCCACTCTCCATTTTCATCCTGACGGGCAACATAGCTTCGGCTGCCAGGAACATGAGCACCAGAAGAAGTTCCCCCTCTGATCTCTTCCATTATCTCGGGGCGATCTGCTGTCGATACACTGGGTCTAAAACTACCTAAACTCATATTCAGATGTTGATCACCCCCAGGAGAAGAAACCAGGGAGGAACCCGGCGCCAATCCTAGCAATAATGGCTGAGTATCCCCAGAGGAGGCCACAATGTTGGCACCTTCAGTGACCACTGCAGCTTCAGCAACATCATTCGCAAGAACTGTCCTTGAATCCACAACAGCATCAGCAGCAACTTCAGGAACGACTTCTTGATCTGCAACAACGTCGGCATCAGGTGTGACAACGTTGGGATCAGCCTCTTGGCTTATAAGAGCAGTTCCAGCATCCACCAAGGCTTCAGGAACCAAGGGCTCCCTGCCCAAATCTTCAACAATAGGGGCCCTGGCAACAAAAATTTTCACAATAATCAAGAGAATTCAAGACATAGCAAAGAAACAGGCCAAAAAATTCATATACTCACAGTTCGGATTGCTCAAAGTGAAGATTGAACCAATCGGCATATTGGTCTCCGTGTTACGAATGTAGTAGAAGATCCAATAACGATCGGCCTCGGTATCACGAGGCAACACAAGAGCAGAGGCATTCGATCCTCCAAACCCTCGGCCAAATTACCAGTGACCATCACTAGCCAAAAGTCCGGTCCTAATAATTGGCAAAATAGGTTGATTCCCGAAATCAACGGCCAATTGAGGAGATACACGGGGGAGTATAACTCCAACCACCACTACTTTCGCACGCAAACGCTTGTGGGCAAATTCAGCAATTGACAATTTGTCTTCGAATCGATCCAAAATCGATGACTCCACAACCCGACGATAATGGCGTTTCGACCACCGAAGCACAAGGTCAAGCGATAAAGAACCCCCGACGAACACCGAATGTTTCTTCTTCTTCTCATAAACAATTTTTTGCTTTCCGGCAGCCTTAGACTGATCATCAACAGGCTGTACAGTGTCATCATCAGCCTCCATCCTATCAATCCCCCGATCAAAGCCAGTGTGCTGATATTGCAGAGTTTCTCCAGCAGGGAGATCATCAAGAGGTACTCGAGACACATAGATATGATGGCCCTATAAACACAACGAGACCAGGTCATTAAAACAATTAGCATCCATATGATAGAAGAGCAAGACATATACAAACATACCCGGGGGGTGGCATCCTCCAATCATAAGGCTTAATGGTAGGGCACGGGATATGAGTATCCTCTCCCCGTTTGAACATCTTCAGAAGCCTCAGATTGATATCATCAAGAGAAATTTCTTCTGGAGTTTCACGAGAAGGATCATCCTCTCCACGATACTCCCAGAGAAAGTTGAATCTCTCCTTCAAAGGCCGAATACGACGAGAGATATAAACAACCCGCCACCGTAAAACCATTCAAACCCCGAAGTTCATCATCGCCGATTTTTCATTTACTTCAATCATTTCAAAGAGCATTTGGCTTGTCCGACCGTAAATGATTGGCAATAGGAATCTGAGTGATATCACAAGGAACAGCACCGCCCGCTCATTATCGTTTACATAAAACCATTTTGAACCAGAGTCCTTCACATTGTCGGTATGTGTAAACGATAACCAGCGCGACCGCATCCCATCATGGAGTGAAATGTAACATGCCCCAGCTACTGGACTGCCACCCAAATTCCCTCTCCTCTTCAACTCATAAAAATGTCTGAAGACATTGAAATTTGGGGGAATTGCAAGATACAACTCACAATACGCAACAAAAAGAGCGATTGTCATAATAGAATTCGGCTAGAGATTGCAGATTGATATCTTCCAAAGGATGCAGAGTTCTACCAAAAAAGTATGGATCGGAATACCCAATCCCCGGATAAAATAATCTTCGAATACAACTATTTCACCATCATAGGGTCGAGGGAACGCCTCACCTCGTGGCGGCGCAACGAAACACTCCAAGAGCTACCGGCGGAATCATACCGCCTTCTGCCAAAGCATTCAGAGACGCCACCGTCGACTGAGTGGGCGACCACATGAGCTTCATTTGCTTCTCATATTCCTTCTACTCCTTCTTCTCCTTCCTCTTCTCTGTCGCAGATTGAGGCCTCTTCGCCATGATCTTTGAAACGGGAAGACTTGGTTACTCGAGCTAACCCTAGGCACGGAGCACGGGCGGTAGAGCGAACTGATTGGAAGAACTGAAGGCGGAATGAAAGCAAGGAGTCCAAATGATGGCAGCACCAAAGCTTTTAACCACACTAGGGTTTTTTCTCTTTAATGGGCCAGAGGAACTGGGCCGCCCCAAACAAAAAAGGCTTTTTATGGTCAGTTTTCCTTTCTCCATTTAAATTCATAAAAGAACCATTTCTTTTTTACAGACGCACAGCTTACCAGACAACCTGAAAGCTGGCCCAGTAAAGCAAAGCTACTGATGGCCGTTTAAGTCTGTCTCTTAGCTATAGTCTTAGAACAGCCTCGCTAAAAAGACTGGGTTCACAGCAAAGCTGTTCCAACCCACTGTGACAAAGTCACAGTATAGCATCAACAATTCAACCCACACAATCCGACAGCTGAGCTGGGATTTTGTTGCCAATGATACCGGTTATTCTGGCACACAAATAGCTAAGCTATTTTCATGGGTTTAGATTCAAAACCATGGTCTCACAGCCACGCTGGGGACTGAGTTAAGCAGCAAAGCTGTCTTAACTTAATCATGACAAAGTCATGGCATGGTTCAAACCGACCAGCCCAAATGAAATTTGGCCTACTCGGTCTCACTCAAAGAGTGGTCGGAAACACATAAGGCACGATATAATGATCAGTTTGTCTTCTTTTTTTTAGACCCTGACATAACGTGTTCCACCTCATCTCAGGCTCGGGGACTACTTGGGCCCACGTCACCTAAGAGGTGACATGGGCTAGATCCTTCTTTTAGAGCTTGCTGCAACATATACTATCTTACAGCAACCTCGGGGACTACGTGGGCCCACGTCATTTGCATGACTCGGCCTGATCCTTTCTCTTTACAAAGAGTTTAGTTTCAAAACTAAGCTAAGGCAACGACCAATCATGACAGATACCATGTGATGGCGGGCATCACACACTAATGAGGGCCCACGTCTCCGATTTGGGACCCTTTCAAAATTCTTTTTCTTTTCGGGAGCATCATAAATCTTTCGGTCAAAACTGAAAACGTCATCCAAGTGTAAGTAAAGTGTGGTCGAAAGCATTAGACGGTCCTCCGGCCACCTTCGGACCACATGTTGAATGTGTGTCCGACCACCCTTTCTCACTCGACCAAGCAAGACGGTGTTTTTTCCCTGAAGATCCATGATGCTCGGGGACTAGCTGTGGAGGTATAAACTCCATATACCCTCACGGCCTAGTTTGGGCCGACACGCTATCGCCAGGCCGGCCCATCAAGCTTCAAGACCGATCGGCTCAGACTGGTCAGACAGCCTAAAACAGGCAAGAATATCGAAGACCGACAAGGAGGACAAGACCTAGCTGAGATAGGAAAGTTTAGACTTGTAAAGTATGTAAACTTAGTACCAGATAGGCTAGTTCCGACTTGTAACCTTGCTCCCCGTGATATATAAGGAGCGCAAGGACCCCCGTGCCAGAGGACAGAATCTGGCATAACGCACAGACTCATACATCCACATCATAATTGAAACAGAGAGCAGGACTAGGGTTTTACGCATCTTTGCGGCCTGAACCTGGGTAAACCTCGTGTGATTGCTCCCTGTTTATGTCTTGCTCGCAATCTCGTGCGCCTTCCGCCAATCCGTTACCGGTCAGGTCATACCCCTGGTCGGACTATCGCCGATATTTCGTCGACACCAGAGGTGTCAAAACGCCTTAACCATGGCACATGGGCGTGCTTGACTTGGTGCGAGGAGCCATTGGACGCGCAGGAACCGGCCGTGCGGCAGCAAAGTCGTGTGTGCAAATATGGCAGTTCTGGAGCCGTGGAGCCAAGGTTAAGGGACGTTCGGGCTCTCGAGCTATGGCAAACGCTATGGTAGAGAAGCCGAGATGTCAAAATGCCTTAACCATGGTGTACGGGCATGCTTGACTCGGTCTTGAGAGCCATAGGATGTGTTGGAACCGACCGTGCGGCAACATGGTTGTGTGTGCAAATATGGTAGTTTTGGAGCCGTGGAGCCGTGGTTAAGGGCCCTTCAGGCTCTCGGGTGATGGAAAACTCTACGGTGGAGAGGTGAGAGGCATCAAAATGGCTTGACCATGGCGTACGGCAAGCTTGACCCGGTGCCGAGAGCCATAGGATGCACGGGATCCGGCCGTGCGGCGGCAAAGACAACATGTGTGCAAATATGGAAGTTCGAGTCATGGAGCCGTGGTTAAGGGCCGTTCGGGCTCTCGGGTGATGACAAACATTGTGGTGGTGAGGCCAGAGGCATCAAAATGCCTTAACTATGGCATACGGTCATGCTTGACCTAGTGCCGAGAGCTGTTGGACACGTAGGAACCGGCTGTGCACTAGCATAGTTGTGTGTGCAAATATGGCAGTTCTAGAGCTATGGAGCCATGGTTAAGGGCCATTCGGGTTCTCGGGTAGCAACAAACGCTATGGTAGAGAGGCCAGAGGTGTCAAAATGCCTTAACCATGGCGCATGGGCGTGCTTGACTTGGTGTGAGGAGCCGCAGGATGCGCAGGAACCGGCCGTGCGGCAGCAAAGTCGTGTGTGCAAATATGGCAGTTCTGGAGCCATGGAGCCGAGGTTAAGGGCCGTTCAGGCTCTTGAGCGACGGCAAACGCTATGGTAGAGAGGCCAGAGGTGTCAAAATGCCTTAACCATGGCGTACGGGCATGCTTGACTCAGTGCCGGGAGCCATAGGACGCGTTGGAACCGACCATGCGGCAGCATGGTCGTGTGTGCAAATATGGTAGTTTTGGAGCCGTGGAGCCGTGGTTAAGGGCCCTTTAGGCTCTCGGGTGATGGAAAACTCTATGGTGGAGAGGTGAGAGGCATTAAAATGGCTTAACCATGGCGTTGACCGGAGTCATGGAGCCGTGGTTAAGGGACGTTCGGGCTCTCGGGTGATGACAAACATTGTGGTGGTGAGGCCAGTGGTGTCAAAATGCCTTAACTATGGCATACGGTCATGCTTGACCTAGTGCCGAGAGCTATAGGACACGCAGGAACCGGCTGTGCGGTAGCATAGTCGTGTGTGCAAATATAGCAGTTCTAGAGCTGTGGAGCCATGGTTAAGGGCCATTCGGGTTCTCAGGCGGCAACAAAGGGTTTTCTAGAGAGTCTAGAGGTGTCAAAATGCCTTAACCATGGCGCATGGGCGTGCTTGACTTGGTGCAAGGAGCCATAGGACGCGCAGGAACCGGCCGTGCGGCAGCAAAGTCGTGTGTGCAAATATGGCATTTCTGGAGCCGTGGAGCCGAGGTTAAGGGCCGTTCAGGCTCTCGAGCGAAGGTAAACGCTATGGTAGAGAGGCCAGAGGTGTCAAAATGCTTTAACCATGGCGTACGGGCATGCTTGACTCAGTGTCGGGAGCCATAGGACGCGTTGGAACCGACCGTGCAGCAGCATGGTCGTGTGTGCAAATATGGTAGTTTTGGAGCCGTGGAGCCGTGGTTAAGGGCCCTTCAGGCTCTCGGTGATGGAGAACTCTATGGTGGAGAGGTGAGAGGCATCAAAATGGCTCAACCATGGGGTACAAGCATGCTTGAACTGGTCCGAGAGCCGTAGGATGCACAGGATCCGACCGTGCGGCAGCACAGTCGTGTGTGTAAATATGGAAGTTCTGGAGTCCTGGAGCTGTTGTTAAGGGCCGTTCGGGCTCTCGGGTGATGACAAACATTGTGGTGGTGAGGCCAAAGGTGTCAAAATGCCTTAACCATGGCATACCGTCGTGCTTGACCTAGTGCCGAGAGCTGTAGGACACGCAAGAACCGGCTGTGCGGTAGCATAGTCGTGTGTGCAAATATGGCAGTTCTAGAGCTGTGGAGCCATGGTTAAGGGCCATTCGGGTTCTCGGGTGGCAACAAACATTGTGCTGGAGAGGCCAGAGGTGTCAAAATGCCTTAACCATGGCGCATGTGCGTGCTTCACTTGGTGCCAGGAGCCGTAGGACGCGCAGAAACCAGCCGTGCGGCAGCAAAGTCGTGTGTGCAAATATGGCAGTTCTGGAGCCGTGGAGCCAAGGTTAAGGGACGTTCAGGCTCTCGAGCTATCGCAAACGCTATGGTAGAGAGGCCAGAGATGTCAAAATGCCTTAACCATGGCATACGGGCATGCTTGACTTAGTGCCGGGAGCCATAGGATGCGTTGGAACCGACCGTGCGGCAACATGGTTGTGTGTGCAAATATGGCAGTTTTGGAGCCGTGGAGCCATGGTTAAGGGCCCTTCAGGCTCTCGGGTGATGGAAAACTCTATGGTGGAGAGGTGAGAGGCATCAAAATGGCTTAACCATGGCGTACTGGCATGCTTGACCCGGTGCCGAGAGCCATAGGATGCACAGGATCCGGCCGTGCGGCAGCACAGTCGTGTGTGCAAATATGGAAGTTCTGGAGTCACGGAGCTATGGTTAAGGGCCATTCAGGCTCTCGGGTGATGACAAACATTGTGGTGGCGAGGCCAGAGGCATCAAAACGTTTTAACTATGGCATACGGTCGTGCTTGACCTAGTGCCGAGAGCTGTAGGACACGCAGGAACCGGCTGTGCGGCAGCATAGTTGTGTGTGCAAATATGGCAGTTCTAGAGCTGTGGAGCCATGGTTAAGGGCCATTCGGGTTCTTGGGTGGCAACAAACGCTATGGTGGAGAGGCCAGAGGTGTCAAAACGCCTTAACCATGGTGCATGGGCGTGCTTGACTTGGTGCGAGGAGCCGTAGGACACGCCGGAACCGGCCGTGCGGCAACAAAGTTGTGTATGCAAATATGGCAGTTCTGGAGCCGTGGAGCCGAGGTTAAGGGCCGTTCAGGCTCTCGAGCGATGGCAAACGCTATGGTAGAGAGGCCAGAGGTGTCAAAATACCTTAACCTTGGCGTACGGGCATGCTTGACTCAGTGCCGGGAGCCATAGGACGCGTTGGAACCAACCGTGCGGCAGCATGGTCGTGTGTGCAAATATGGTAATTTTGGAGCCGTGGAGCCATGGTTAAGGGCCCTTAAGGCTCTCGGGTGATGGAAAACTCTATGGTGGAGAGGTGAGAGGCATCAAAATGGCTTAACCATGGCGTACGGGCATGCTTGACCCGGTGCCGAGAGCCATAGGATGCACAGGATCCGGCCGTGCGGCAGCACAGTCGTGTGTGCAAATATGGAAGTTCTGGAGTCGTGGAGCTGTTGTTAAGGGCCGTTCGGGCTCTCGGGTGATGACAAACATTGTGGTGGTGAGGCCAGAGGCGTGAAAACGCCTTAACCATGGCATACGGCCGTGCTTGACCTAGTGTTGAGAGCCGGGATACGCAGAACCGGGCTGTGCGGTAGCATAGTCGTGTGTGCAAATATGGCGTTCTAGAGCCGTGGAGCCATGGTTAAGGGCCATTCGGGTTCTCGGGCGGCAACAAACGCTGTGGTGGAGAGGCTAGAGGTGTCAAAATGCCTTAACCATGGCGCATGGGCGTGCTTGACTTGGTGCGAGGAGCCGTAGGACGCGCAGGAACCGGCCGTGCGGTAGCAAAGTCGTGTGTGCAAATATGGCAGTTCTGGAGCCGTGGAGCCGAGGTTAAGGGCCGTTCAGGCTCTCGAGCGATGGCAAATGCTATGGTAGAGAGGCCAGAGGTGTCAAAATGCCTTAACCATGGCGTACGGGCATGCTTGACTCAGTGCCGGGAGCCATAGGATGCGTTGGAACCGACCGTGCGGCAACATGGTTGTGTGTGCAAATATGGCAGTTTTGGAGCCGTGGAGCCGTGGTTAAGGGCCCTTCAGGCTCTCGGGTGATGGAAAACTCTATGGTGGAGAGGTGAGAGGCATCAAAATGGCTTAACCATGGCGTACGGGCATGCTTGACCCGGTGCCGAGAGCCATAGGATGCACAGGATCCGGCCGTGCGGCGGACACGGTCGTGTGTGCAATTATGGATGTTCGGAGTCATGGAGCTATAGTTAAGGGCCGTTCGGGCTCTCGGGTGATGACAAACATTGTGGTGGTGAGGCCAAAGGCATGAAAATCCTTAACCATGGCATACGGCCATGCTTGACCTAGTGTCGAGAGCCGTAGGATACGCGGGAACCGGCTATGTGGTAGCATAGTCGTGTGTGCAAATATGGTAGTTCTAGAGCAAAGTGGAGCCATGGTTAAGGGCCATTCGGGTTCTCGAGGCGGCAACAAACGCTATGTGGTGGAGAGGCCGAGGTTGTCAAAATGCCTTAACCATGGTGCATGGGCGTGCTTGACTTGGTGCGAGGAGCCGTAGGACGCGCAGAACCGGCCGTGCGCGGCGCAAGTCATGTGTGCAAATATGGCGTTCGGAGCCGTGGAGCCGAGGTTAAGGGCCGTTCCGGCTCTTGAGCGATGGCAAACACTATGGTAGAGAGCCGAGGTGTCAAAATGCCTTAACCATGGCGTACTAGCATGCTTGACTCGGTGCCGGGAGCCATAGGACGCGTTGGAACCGACCGTGCGGCGGCATGGTCGTGTGTGCAAATATGGCGCTTTTGGAGCCATGGAGCCGTGGTTAAGGGCCCTTCGGGCTCTCGGGTGATGGAAAACTCTATGGTGGAGAGGTGAGAGGCATCAAAATGGCTTAACCATGGCGTACGGGCATGCTTGACCCGGTGCCGGAGCCATAGGATGCACGGGATCCGGCCGTGCGGCGGCAAAGACACGGTCGTGTGTGCAATTATGGATGTTCGGAGTCATGGAGCTATAGTTAAGGGCCGTTCAGGCTCTCGGGTGATGACAAACATTGTGGTGGTGAGGCCAAAGGCATCAAAATGCCTTAACCATGGCATACGGTCATGCTTGACCTAGTGTCGAGAGCTGTAGGACACGCAGGAACCGGGCTATGTGGTAGCATAGTCGTGTGTGCAAATATGGCGTTCTAGAGCTTGTGGAGCCATGGTTAAGGGCCATTCGGGTTCTTGGGCGGCAACAAATGCTGTGGTGGAGAGGCCGGAGGTGTCAAAATGCCTTAACCATGGCGCATGGGCGTGCTTGACTTGGTGCGAGGAGCCGTAGGACGCGCAGAACCGGCCGTGCGGCGGCAAAGAAAGTCGTGTGTGCAAATATGGCGGTTCGGAGCCGTGGAGCCGAGGTTAAGGGCCGTTCGGCTCTCGAGCTGATAGAAAACGCTATGGTAGAGAGGCCGGAGGTGTCAAAATGCCTTAACCATGGCGTACGGGCATGCTTGACTCGGTCTTCGGAGCCATAGGACGCGTTGGAACCGACCGTGCGGCAACATGGTCGTGTGTGCAAATATGGCGTTTTGGAGCCGTGGAGCCATGGTTAAGGGCCCTTCGGGCTCTCGGGTGATGGAAAACTCTATGGTGGAGAGGTGAGAGGCATCAAAATGGCTTAACCATGGCGTACGGGCATGCTTGACCCGGTGCCAAGAGAGCCGTAGGATGCACGGGATCCGGCCGTGCGGCGGCACGGTCGTGTGTGCAATTATGGATGTTCGGAGTCGTGGAGTTGCTATAGTTAAGGGCCCTTCAGGCTCTCGGGTGATGACAAACATTGTGGTGGTGAGGCCAGAGGCATCAAAATGCCTTAACCATGGCATACGGTCGTGCTTGACCTAGTGTCGAGAGCCGTAGGACACGCAGGAACCGGCCGTGCGGTAGCATAGTCGTGTGTGCAAATATGGCAGTTCTAGAGCCGTGGAGCCATGGTTAAGGGCCATTCAGGCTCTCGGGCGCAACAAACGCTATGGTGGAGAGGCTAGAGGTGTCAAAATGCCTTAACCATGGCGCATGGGCATGCTTGACTTGGTGCGAGGAGCCGTAGGACGCGTAGGAACCGGCCGTGCGGCGGCAAAAAGTCGTGTGTGCAAATATGGCGCTTATGGAGCCGTGGAGCCGAGGTTAAGGGCCGTTCGGCTCTCGAGCAACGGCAAATGCTATGGTAGAGAGGCCGAGGTGTCAAAATGCCTTAACCATGGCGTACGGGCATGCTTGACTCAGTGCCGGAAGCCATAGGACGCGTTGGAACCGACCGTGCGGCAACATGGTTGTGTGTGCAAATATGGCAGTTTTGGAGCCGTGGAGCCGTGGTTAAGGGCCCTTCAGGCTCTCGGGTGATGGAAAACTCTATGGTGGAGAGGTGAGAGGCATCAAAATGGCTTAACCATGGCGTACGGGCATGCTTGACCCGGTGCCGAGAGCCGTAGGATGCACAGGATCCGGCCGTGCGGCAAAGCACACGGTCGTGTGTGCAATTATGGATGTTCGGAGTCGTGGAGCTATAGTTAAGGGCCGTTCGGGCTCTCGGGTGATGACAAACATTGTGGTGGTGAGGCCGGAGGCATGAAAACACTGCCTAACCATGGCATACGGTCGTGCTTGACCTAGTGTCGAGAGCTGTAGGATACGGAGGAACCGGGCGTGCGGTAGCATAGTCGTGTGTGCAAATATGGCGGTTCTAGAGCTTGTGGAGCCATGGTTAAGGGCCATTTGGGTTCTCGGGCGGCAACAAATGCTATGGTGGAGAGGCCGAGGTGTCAAAATGCCTTAACCATGGTGCATGGGCGTGCTTGACTTGGTGCGAGGAGCCATAGGACGCGCGGGAACCGGCCGTGCGGCGGCAAAGTCGTGTGTGCAAATATGGCGGTTACGGAGCCGTGGAGCCGAGGTTAAGAGCCGTTCGGGCTCTCGAGCAATGGCAAATGCTATGGTAGAGAGGCTAGAGGTGTCAAAATGCCTTAACCATGGCGTACGGGTATGCTTGACTCGGTGCCGGAGCCATAGGACGCGTTGGAACCGACCGTGCGGCGGCATGGTCGTGTGTGCAAATATGGCGTTTTGGAGCCATGGAGCCATGGTTAAGGGCCCTTCAGGCTCTCGGGTGATGGAAAACTCTATGGTGGAGAGGTGAGAGGCATCAAAATGGCTTAACCATGGCGTACGGGCGTGCTTGACCCGGTGCCAAGAGCCGTAGGATGCACAGGATCCGGCCGTGCGGCAGCACAGTCGTGTGTGCAATTATGGATGTTCTAGAGTCATGGAGCTGTAGTTAAGGGCCGTTCGGGCTCTCGGGTGATGACAAACATTGTGGTGGTGAGGCCAGAGGCATCAAAATGCCTTAACCATGGCATACGGTCATGCTTGACCTAGTGCCGAGAGCTGTAGGACACGCAGGAACCGGCTATGCGGTAGCATAGTCGTGTGTGCAAATATGGCGTAGTTCTAGACTTGTGGAGCCATGGTTAAGGGCCATTCGGGTTCTTGGGCGGCAACAAATGCGCTATGTGGAGAGGCCGAGGTGTCAAAATGCCTTAACCATGGCGCATGGGCGTGCTTGACTTGGTGCGAGGAGCCGTAGGACACGCGAGGAACCGGCCGTGCGGCGGCAAGTCATGTGTGCAAATATGGCGGTTATGGAGCCGTGGAGCCGAGGTTAAGGGCCGTTCGGGCTCTCGAGCTGATAGCAAACACTATGGTAGAGAGGCCGGAGGTGTCAAAATGCCTTAACCATGGCGTACGGGCATGCTTGACTTCGGTGCCGGGAGCCATAGGACGCGTTGGAACCGACCGTGCGGCAACATGGTTATGTGTGCAAATATGGCGGTTTTGGAGCCGTGGAGCCATGGTTAAGGGCCCTTCAGGCTCTCGGGTGATGGAAAACTCTATGGTGGAGAGGTGAGAGGCATCAAAATGGCTTAACCATGGCGTACGGGCATGCTTGACCCGGTGCCAAGAGCCGTAGGATGCACAGGATCCGGCCGTGCGGCAAAGACGGTCGTGTGTGCAATTATGGATGTTCTGCAGTCGTGGAGCTATAGTTAAGGGCCCTTCGGGCTCTCGGGTGATGAAAAACTTTGTGGTGGAGAGGCCAGAGGCATCAAAATGGCTTAACCATGGCATACGGTCGTGCTTGACCTAGTGTCGAGAGCCATAGGACACGCAGGAACCGGCTGTGCGGTAGCATAGTCGTGTGTGCAAATATGGCAGTTCTAGAGCTGTGGAGCCATGGTTAAGGGCCATTTGGGTTCTCAGGCGGCAACAAACGCTATGGTGGAGAGGCTAGAGGTGTCAAAATGCCTTAACCATGGTGCATGGGCGTGCTTGACTTGGTGCGAGGAGCCGTAGGACGCGCTGGAACCGGCCGTGCGGCCGCAAGTCGTGTGTGCAAATATGGCGGTTCGGAGCCGTGGAGCCGAGGTTAAGGGCCGTTCGGGCTCTCGAGCAACGGCAAACGCTATGGTAGAGAGGCCGAGGTGTCAAAATGCCTTAACCATGGCGTACGGGCATGCTTGACTCGGTGCCGGAGCCATAGGACGCGTTGGAACCGACCGTGCGGCAACATGGTCGTGTGTGCAAATATGGCGGTTTTGGAGCCGTGGAGCCATGGTTAAGGGCCCTTCAGGCTCTCGGGTGATGGAAAACTCTATGGTGGAGAGGTGAGAGGCATCAAAATGGCTTAACCATGGCGTACGGGCATGCTTGACCCGGTGCCGGGATCCGTAGGATGCACGGGATCCGGCCGTGTGGCGGCAAAGACAGTCGTGTGTGCAATTATGGATGTTACGAGTCGTGGAGCTATAGTTAAGGGCCGTTCGGGCTCTCGGGTGATGACAAACATTGTGGTGGTGAGGCCGAGGCATCAAAATGCCTTAACCATGGCATACGGTCATGCTTGACCTAGTGTCGAGAGCTGTAGGACACGGAGGAACCGGGCCGTGCGGTAGCATAGTCGTGTGTGCAAATATGGCGCTTCTAGAGCTTGTGGAGCCATGGTTAAGGGCCATTTGGGTTCTCGGGCGGCAACAAACGCTATGGTGGAGAGGCCGGAGGTGTCAAAATGCCTTAACCATGGCGCATGGGCGTGCTTGACTTGGTGCGAGGAGCCATAGGACGCGGGGAACCGGCCGTGCGGCGGCAAAGTCGTGTGTGCAAATATGGCGGTTATGGAGCCGTGGAGCCGAGGTTAAGGCCGTTCGGCTCTCGAGCATAGAAATGCTATGGTAGAGAGGCTAGAGGTGTCAAAATGCCTTAACCATGGCGTACGGGCATGCTTGACTCGGTGCCGGGAGCCATAGGACGCGTTGGAACCGCCCGTGCGGCAGCATGGTCGTGTGTGCAAATATGGCAGTTTTGGAGCCGTGGAGCCATGGTTAAGGGCCCTTCAGGCTCTCGGGTGATGGAAAACTCTATGGTGGAGAGGTGAGAGGCATCAAAATGGCTTAACCATGGCGTACGGGCGTGCTTGACCCGGTGCCAAGAGCCGTAGGATGCACAGGATCCGGCCGTGCGGCAGCACAGTCGTGTGTGCAATTATGGATGTTCTGGAGTCGTGGAGCTATAGTTAAGGGCCGTTCGGGCTCTCGGGTGATGACAAACATTGTGGTGGTGAGGCCAGAGGCGTCAAAATGCCTTAACCATGGCATACGGTCATGCTTGACCTAGTGTCGAGAGCATAGGACACGCAGGAACCGGGCCGTGCGGTAGCATAGTCGTGTGTGCAAATATGGCGGTTCTAGAGCTGTGGAGCCATGGTTAAGGGCCATTCGGGTTCTCGGGCGGCAACAAACGCTGTGGTGGAGAGGCCAGAGGTGTCAAAATGCCTTAACCATGGCGCATGGGCGTGCTTGACTTGGTGCGAGGAGCCGTAGGACGTGTAGGAACCGGCCGTGCGGCAGCAAAGTCGTGTGTGCAAATATGGCAGTTATGGAGCCGTGGAGCCGAGGTTAAGGGCCGTTCAGGCTCTCGAGCAATAGGCAAACGCTATGGTAGAAAGGCCAGAGGTGTCAAAATGCCTTAACCATGGCGTACGGGCATGCTTGACTCGGTGCGGGAGCCATAGGACGCGTTGGAACCGACCGTGCGGCAACATGGTTGTGTGTGCAAATATGGCGGTTTTGGAGCCGTGGAGCCATGGTTAAGGGCCCTTCGGGCTCTCGGGTGATGGAAAACTCTATGGTGGAGAGGTGAGAGGCATCAAAATGGCTTAACCATGGCGTACGGGCATGCTTGACCCGGTGCCAGAGCCGTAGGATGCACGGGATCCGGCGTGTGGCGGCACGGTCGTGTGTGCAATTATGGATGTTCGGAGTCGTGGAGCTGTAGTTAAGGGCCGTTCGGCTCTCGGGTGATGACAAACATTGTGGTGGTGAGGCCGGAGGCATGAAAACACTTAACCATGGCATTCGGTCGTGCTTGACCTAGTGTCGAAGAGCAGTAGGACACGCAGGAACCGGGCCGTGCGGTAGCATAGTCGTGTGTGCAAATATGGCGGTTCTAGAGCTTTGTGGAGCCATGGTTAAGGGCCATTTGGGTTCTCGGGCAGCAACAAACGCTATGGTGGAGAGGCTAGAGGTGTCAAAATGCCTTAACCATGGCACATGGGCGTGCTTGACTTGGTGCGAGGAGCCATAGGACGCGTGGGAACCGGCCGTGCGGCGGCAAAGTTGTGTGGCAAATATGGCGGTTATGAGCCGTGGAGCCGAGGTTAAGAGGCCGTTCGGCTCTCGAGCAATGGCAAACGCTATGGTAGAGAGGCTAGAGGTGTCAAAATGCCTTAACCATGGCGTACGGGCATGCTTGACTCGGTTGCCGGGAGCCATAGGACGCGTTGGAACCGTGCGGCGGCATGGTCGTGTGTGCAAATATGGCGTTTTGGAGCCATGGAGCCGTGGTTAAGGGCCCTTTAGGCTCTCGGGTGATGAAAAACTCTATGGTGGAGAGGTGAGAGGCATCAAAATGGCTTAACCATGGCGTACGGGCGTGCTTGACCCGGTGCCGAGAGCCGTAGGATGCACAGGATCCGGCTGTGCGGCAGCATAGTCGTGTGTGCAATTATGGATGTTCTGGAGTCGTGGAGCTGTAGTTAAGGGCCGTTCGGGCTCTCGGGTGATGACAAACATTGTGGTGGTGAGGCCAAAGGCGTCAAAACGCCTTAACCATGGCATACGGTCGTGCTTGACCTAGTGTCGAGAGCTATAGGACACGCAGGAACAGGCTGTGCGGTAGCATAGTCGTGTGTGCAAATATGGCAGTTCTAGAGCTGTGGAGCCATGGTTAAGGGCTATTCAGGTTCTTGGGCGGCAATAAACACTGTGGTGGAGAGGCTAGAGGTGTCAAAATGCCTTAACCATCGTGCATGGGCGTGCTTGACTTGGTGCGAGGAGCCGTAGGACGCGTAGGAACCGGCCGTGCGGCAGCAAAGTCGTGTGTGCAAATATGGCAGTTCTAGAGAAGTGGAGCCGAGGTTAAGGGCCATTCAGGCTCTCGAGCGACGACAAACGCTATGGTAGAGAGGCCAGAGGTGTCAAAATGCCTTAACCATGGCGTACGGGCATGCTTGACTCGGTGCCGGGAGCCATAGGACGCGTTGGAACCGACCGTGCGGCAACATGGTCGTGTGTGCAAATATGGCAGTTTTGGAGCCGTGGAGCCATGGTTAAGGGCCCTTCAGGCTCTCGGGTGATGGAAAACTCTATGGTGGAGAGGTGAGAGGCATCAAAATGGCTTAACCATGGCGTACGGGCGTGCTTGACCCGGTGCCAAGAGCCGTAGGATGCACAGGATCCGGTCGTGCGGCGGCACGGTCGTGTGTGCAATTATGGATGTTCGGAGTCGTGGAGCTGTAGTTAAGGGCCGTTCGGGCTCTCGGGTGATGACAAACATTGTGGTGGTGAGGCCAGAGGCGTCAAAATGCCTTAACCATGGCATACGGTCGTGCTTGACCTAGTGTCGAGAGCTGTAGGACACGCAGGAACCGGCTGTGCGGTAGCATATTCGTGTGTGCAAATATGGCAGTTCTAGAGCTGTGGAGCCATGGTTAAGGGCCATTCGGGTTCTCGGGCGGCAACAAACGCTATGGTGGAGAGGCTAGAGGTGTCAAAATGCCTTAACCATGGCACATGGGCGTGCTTGACTTGGTGCGAGGAGCCGTAGGACATGTAGGGAACCGGCCGTGCGGCAAAGGCAAAGTCATGTGTGCAAATATGGCGGTTATGGAGCCATGAAGCCGAGGTTAAGGGCCGTTCGGGCTCTCGAGCAATGGCAAACGCTATGGTAGAGAGGCTAGAGGTGTCAAAATGCCTTAACCATGGCGTACGGGCATGCTTGACTCAGTGCCGGGAGCCATAGGACGCGTTGGAACCGACCGTGCGGCAACATGGTCGTGTGTGCAAATATGGCAGTTTTGGAGCCGTGGAGCCGTGGTTAAGGGCCCTTCAGGCTCTCGGGTGATGGAAAACTCTATGGTGGAGAGGTGAGAGGCATCAAAATGGCTTAACCATGGCGTACGGGCATGCTTGACCCGGTGCCGAGAGCCATAGGATGCGCGTTGGATCCGACCGTGCGGCAGCATGGTCGTGTGTGCAATTATGGATGTTTTGGAGTCGTGGAGCCGTAGTTAAGGGCCCTTCAGGCTCTCGGGTGATGACAAACATTGTGGTGGTGAGGTGAGAGGCATCAAAATGCCTTAACCATGGCGTACGGTCGTGCTTGACCTAGTGTCGAGAGCCGTAGGACACGCACGGGATCCGGCCGTGCGGTAGCATATTCGTGTGTGCAAATATGGATGTTCTAGAGCTGTGGAGCCATGGTTAAGGGCCATTCGGGTTCTCGGGTGATAACAAACATTGTGGTGGAGAGGCCAGAGGTGTCAAAATGCCTTAACCATGGCACATGGGCGTGCTTGACTTGGTGCGAGGAGCCGTAGGACACGTAGGAACCGGCCGTGCGGTAGCATAGTCGTGTGTGCAAATATGGCAGTTCTAGAGCCGTGGAGCCATGGTTAAGGGCCGTTCGGGCTCTCGAGCGACGGCAAACGCTATGGTAGAGAGGCTAGAGGTGTCAAAATGCCTTAACCATGGTGTATGGGCATGCTTGACTTTGTGCCGGGAGCCATAGGACGCGTTGGAACCGGCCGTGCGGCGGCATGGTCGTGTGTGCAAATATGGCGGTTACGGAGCCGTGGAGCCGAGGTTAAGGGCCGTTCAAGGGCTCTCGGCGATGGCAAACGCTATGGTAGAGAGGCCGAGAGGTGTCAAAATGCCTTAACCATGGCGTACGGGCATGCTTGACTCGGTACCGGAGCCATAGGACGCGTTGGAACCGACCATGCGGCGGCATGGTCGTGTGTGCAAATATGGCGGTTTTGGAGCCGTGGAGCCATGGTTAAGGGCCCTTCGGGCTCTCGGGTGATGGAAAACTCTATGGTGGAGAGGTGAGAGGCATCAAAATGGCTTAACCATGGCGTACGGGCGTGCTTGACCCGGTGCCGAGAGCCGTAGGATGCACGGGATCCGGCCGTGCGGCGGCACACGGTCGTGTGTGCAATTATGGATGTTCGGAGTCGTGGAGCTGTAGTTAAGGGCCGTTCGGGCTCTCGGGTGATGACAAACATTGTGGTGGTGAGGCCGAGGGCGTCAAAATGGCTTAACCATGGCATACGGTCGTGCTTGACCTAGTGTCGAGAGCTATAGGATACGCAGGAACCGGCTGTGCGGTAGCATAGTCGTGTGTGCAAATATGGCAGTTCTAGAGCCGTGGAGCCATGGTTAAGGGCCATTCGGGTTCTCGGGCGGCAACAAACACTATGGTGGAGAGGCTAGAGGTGTCAAAATGCCTTAACCATGGCGCATGGGCGTGCTTGACTTGGTGCGAGGAGCCGTAGGATGCGTAGGAACCGGCCGTGCGGCAGCAAAGTCGTGTGTGCAAATATGGCAGTTCTGGAGCCGTGGAGCCGAGGTTAAGGGCCGTTCGGGCTCTCGAGCATGGCAAACGCTATGGTAGAGAGGCTAGAGGTGTCAAAATGCCTTAACCATGCCGTACAGGCATGCTTGACTCGGAGCCGGGAGCCAAAGAACGCGTTGGAACCGGCCGTGCGGCGGCATGGTCGTGTGTGCAAATATGGCAGTTTTGGAGCCGTGGAGCCATGGTTAAGGGCCCTTCAGGCTCTCAGGTGATGGAAAACTCTATGGTGGATAGGTGAGAACCATCAAAATGGCTTAACCATAGCGTACAGGCGTGCTTGACCCGGTGCCGAGAGCCGTAGGATGCACAGGATCCGGCCGTGCGGCAGCACAGTCGTGTGTGCAATTATGGATGTTCTGGAGTCGTGGAGCTATAGTTAAGGGCCATTCAGGCTCTCGGGTGATGACAAACATTGTGGTGGTGAGGCCAGAGGCATCAAAATGCCTTAACCATGGCGTACGGTTGTGCTTGACCTAGTGTCGAGAGTTGTAGGACACGCACGAACCGGCTGTGCGGTAGCATATTCGTGTGTGCAAATATGGCAGTTCTAGAGCTGTGGAGCCATGGTTAAGGGCCATTTGGGTTCTCGGGCGGCAACAAACACTGTGCTGGAGAGGCTAGAGGTGTCAAAATGGCTTATCCATGGCACATGGGCGTGCTTGACTTGGTGCGAGGAGCCGTAGGACGTGTAGGAACCGGCCGTGCGGCAGCAAAGTCATGTGTGCAAATATGGTAGTTATAGAGCCGTGGAGCCGAGGTTATGGGCCGTTTAGGCTCTCGAGCAACGGCAAACGCTATGGTAGAGAGGCCAAAGGTGTCAAAATGCCTTAACCATGGCGTACGGGCATGCTTGACTCAGTGCCGGGAGCCATAGGACGCGTTGGAACCGACCGTGCGGCAGCATGGTCGTGTGTGCAAATATGGCAATTTTGGAGCCGTGGAGCCATGGTTAAGGGCCCTTCAGGCTCTCAGGTGATGGAAAACTCTATGGTGGATAGGTGAGAACCATCAAAATGGCTTAACCATAGCGTACAGGCGTGCTTGACCCGGTGCCGAGAGCCGTAGGATGCACAGGATCCGACCGTGCGGCAGCACAGTCGTGTGTGCAATTATGGATGTTCTGGAGTCGTGGAGCTGTAGTTAAGGGCCGTTCAGGCTCTCAGGTGATGACAAACATTGTGGTGGTGAGGCCAGAGGCGTCAAAACGCCTTAACCATGCATACGGTCGTGCTTGACCTAGTGTCGAGGGCTGTAGGACACGCACGAACCGGCTGTGCGGTAGCATATTCGTGTGTGCAAATATGGTAGTTCTAGAGCTGTGGAGCCATGGTTAAGGGCCATTCAGGTTCTCGGGCAGCAACAAACACTGTGCTGGAGAGGCTAGAGGTGTCAAAATGCCTTAACCGTGGCACATGGGCGTGCATGACTTGGTGCGAGGAGCCGTAGGACGTGTAGGAACCGGCCGTGCGGCAGCAAAGTCGTGTGTGCAAATATGGCAGTTATGGAGCCGTGGAGCCGAGGTTAAGGGCCGTTCAGGCTCTCGAGCAACGGCAAACGCTATGGTAGAGAGGCTAGAGGTGTCAAAATGCCTTAACCATGGCGTACAGGCATGCTTGACTCAGAGCCGGGAGCCAAAGAACGCGTTGGAACCGACCGTGCGGCAGCATGGTCGTGTGTGCAAATATGGCAATTTTGGAGCCGTGGAGCCATGGTTAAGGGCCCTTCAGGCTCTCAGGTGATGGAAAACTCTATGGTGGATAGGTGAGAACCATCAAAATGGCTTAACCATAGCGTACAGGCGTGCTTGACCCGGTGCCGAGAGCCGTAGGATGCACAGGATCCGGCCGTGCGGCAGCACAGTCGTGTGTGCAATTATGGATGTTCTGGAGTCGTGGAGCTATAGTTAAGGGCCATTCAGGCTCTCGGGTGATGACAAACATTGTGGTGGTGAGGCCAGAGGCATCAAAATGCCTTAACCATGGTGTACGGTTGTGCTTGACCTAGTGTCGAGAGCCGTAGGACACGCACCCGAACCGGCCGGCGGTAGCATATTCGTGTGTGCAAATATGGCAGTTCTAGAGCTGTGGAGCCATGGTTAAGGGCCATTCGGGTTCTCGGGCGGCAACAAACACTATGCTAGGGAGGCTAGAGGTGTCAAAATGGCTTATCCATGGCACATGGGCGTGCTTGACTTGGTGCGAGGAGCCGTAGGACGTGTAGGAACCGGCCGTGCGGCAGCAAAGTCATGTGTGCAAATATGGTAGTTATAGAGCCGTGGAGCCGAGGTTATGGGCCGTTTAGGCTCTCGAGCAACGGCAAACGCTATGGTAGAGAGGCCAAAGGTGTCAAAATGCCTTAACCATGGCGTACGGGCATGCTTGACTCGGTGCGGGAGCCATAGGACGCGTTGGAACCGGCCGTGCGGCGGCATGGTCGTGTGTGCAAATATGGCGGTTACGGAGCCGTGGAGCCGAGGTTAAGGGCCGTTCGGGCTCTCAAGCGATGGCAAACGCTATGGTAGAAGGCCGGAGGTGTCAAAATGCCTTAACCATGGCGTACGGGCATGCTTGACTCAGAGCCGGGAGCCATAGAACGCGTTGGAACCGACCGTGCGGCAGCATGGTCGTGTGTGCAAATATGGCAGTTTTGGAGCCGTGGAGCCATGGTTAAGGGCCCTTCAGGCTCTCAGGTGATGGAAAACTCTATGGTGGACAGGTGAGAGGCATCAAAATGGCTTAACCATGGCGTACAGGCGTGCTTGACCCGGTGCCGAGAGCCGTAGGATGCACAGGATCCGATCGTGCGGCAGCACAGTCGTGTGTGCAATTATGGATGTTCTGGAGTCGTGGAGCTGTAGTTAAGGGCCGTTCAGGCTCTCGGGTGATGACAAACATTGTGGTGGTGAGGCCAGAGGCGTCAAAACGCCTTAACCATGGCATACGGTCGTGCTTGACCTAGTGTCGAGGGCTGTAGGACACGCACGAACCGGCTGTGCGGTAGCATATTCGTGTGTGCAAATATGGTAGTTCTAGAGCTGTGGAGCCATGGTTAAGGGCCATTCAGGTTCTCGGGCAGAAACAAACACTGTGCTAGAGAGGCTAGAGGTGTCAAAATGCCTTAACCATGGCACATGGGCGTGCATGACTTGGTGCGAGGAGCCGTAGGACGTGTAGGAACCGGCCGTGCGGCAGCAAAGTCGTGTGTGCAAATATGGCAGTTATGGAGCCGTGGAGCCGAGGTTAAGGGCCGTTCAGGCTCTCGAGCGACGGCAAATGCTATGGTAGAGAGGCTAGAGGTGTCAAAATGCCTTAACCATGGTGTACGGGCATGCTTGACTCGGTCTTTGGGAGCCATAGGACGCGTTGGAACCGACCGTGCGGCGGCATGGTCGTGTGTGCAAATATGGCGGTTACGGAGCCGTGGAGCCGAGGTTAAGGGCCATTCGGGCTCTCGAGCGATGGCAAACGCTATAGTAGAGAGGCCGGAGGTGTCAAAATGCCTTAACCACGGCGTACGGGCATGCTTGACTCGGTGCCGAGAGCCATAGGATGTGTTGGAATCGGCCGTGCGGCAGCATGGTTGTGTGTGCAAATATGGCGGTTTATAGCCGTGGAGCCGTGGTTAAGGGCCCTTCAGGCTCTCGGGTGATGAAAAACTCTATGGTGGAGAGGTGAGGGGCATCAAAATGGCTTAACCATGGCGTAGGGCGTGCTTGACCCGGTGCCGAGAGCCGTAGGATGCACAGGATCCGGCTGTGTGGCAGCACAGTCGTGTGTGCAATTATGGATGTTCTGGAGTCGTGGAGCTGTAGTTAAGGGCCGTTCGGGCTCTCGGGTGATGACAAACATTGTGGTAGTGAGGCCAAAGGCATCAAAATGCCTTAACCATGGCATACGGTCGTGCTTGACCTAGTGTCGAGAGCTATAGGACACGCAGAACCGGGCCGTGCGGTAGCATAGTCGTGTGTGCAAATATGGCGGTTCTAGAGCCGTGGAGCCATGGTTAAGGGCCATTCGGGTTCTCGGGCGGCAATAAACACCGTGTGGTGGAGAGGCCGGAGGTGTCAAAATGCCTTAACCATAGCGCATGGGCGTGCTTGACTTGGTGTGAGGAGCCGTAGGATGCGCAGGAACCGGCCGTGCGGCGGCAAAGAAAGTCGTGTGTGCAAATATGGCGGTTACGGAGCCGTGGAGCCGAGGTTAAGTGCCGTTCGGGCTCTCGAGTGATGGCAAACGCTATAGTAGAGAGGCTAGAGGTGTCAAAATGCCTTAACCATGGCGTACGGGCATGCTTGACTCGGTCGGGAGCCAAAGAACGCGTTGGAACCGACCGTGCGGCGGCATGGTCGTGTGTGCAAATATGGCGGTTTTGGAGCCGTGGAGCCATGGTTAAGGGCCCTTCGGGCTCTCGGGTGATGGAAAACTCTATGGTGGATAGGTGAGAACCATCAAAATGGCTTAACCATGGCGTACGGGCGTGCTTGACCCGGTGCCGAGAGCCGTAGGATGCACGGGATCCGGCCGTGCGGCGGCACGGACGTGTGTGTGCAATTATGGATGTTCGGAGTCGTGGAGCTATAGTTAAGGGCCATTCGGGCTCTTGGGTGATGACAAACATTGTGGTGGTGAGGCCGAGGCATCAAAATGCCTTAACCATGGCATACGGTTGTGCTTGACCTAGTGTCGAGAGCTGTAGGACACGCACGAACCGGCTGTGCGGTAGCATATTCGTGTGTGCAAATATGGCAGTTCTAGAGCTGTGGAGCCATGGTTAAGGGCCATTCGGGTTCTTGGGCGGCAACAAACACTGTGCTGGAGAGGCTAGAGGTGTCAAAATGGCTTATCCATGGCACATGGGCGTGCTTGACTTGGTGCGAGGGGCCGTAGGACGTGTAGGAACCGGCCGTGCGGCAGCAAAGTCATGTGTGCAAATATGGTAGTTATAGAGCCGTGGAGCCGAGGTTATGGGCCGTTTAGGCTCTCGAGCAACGGCAAACGCTATGGTAGAGAGGCCAAAGGTGTCAAAATGCCTTAACCATGGCGTACGGCCATGCTTGACTCAGTGCCGGGAGCCATAGGACGCGTTGGTACCGACCGTGCGGCAGCATGGTCGTGTGTGCAAATATGGCAGTTCTGGAGCCGAGGTTAAGGGCCGTTCAGGCTCTCGAGTGATGGCAAATGCTATGGTAGAGAGGCCAGAGGTGTCAAAATGCCTTAACCATGGTGTACAGGCATGCTTGACTCAGAGCCGGGAGCCATAGAACGCGTTGGAACCGACCGTGCGGCAGCATGGTCGTGTGTGCAAATATGGCAGTTTTGGAGCCATGGAGCCATGGTTAAGGGCCCTTCAGGCTCTCAGGTGATGGAAAACTCTATGGTGGACAGGTGAGAGGCATCAAAATGGCTTAACCATGGCGTACAGGCGTGCTTGACCCGGTGCCGAGAGCCGTAGGATGCACAGGATCCGACCGTGCGGCAGCACAGTCGTGTGTGCAATTATGGATGTTCTGGAGTCATGGAGCTGTAGTTAAGGGCCGTTCAGGCTCTTGGGTGATGACAAACATTGTGGTGGTGAGGCCAGAGGCGTCAAAACGCCTTAACCATGGCATACGGTCGTGCTTGACCTAGTGTCGAGGGCTGTCGGACACGCACGTACCGGCTGTGCGGTAGCATATTCGTGTGTGAAAATATGGTAGTTCTAGAGCCGTGGAGCCATGGTTAAGGGCCATTCAGGTTCTCGGGCAGCAACAAACACTGTGCTGGAGAAGCTAGAGGTGTCAAAATGCCTTAACCATGGCACATGGGCGTGCTTGACTTGGTGCGAGGAGCCGTAGGACGTGTAGGAACCGGCCGTGCGGCAGCAAAGTCGTGTGTGCAAATATGGCAGTTATGGAGCCGTGGAGCCGAGGTTAAGGGCCGTTCAGGCTCTCGAGCGATGGCAAATGCTATGGTAGAGAGGCTAGAGGTGTCAAAATGCCTTAACCATGGTGTACGGGCATGCTTGACTCAGTGCTGGGAGCCATAGGACGCGTTGGAACCGACCGTGCGGCAGCATGGTCGTGTGTGCAAATATGGTAGTTCTGGAGCCGTGGAGCTGAGGTTAAGGGCCGTTCAGGCTCTCGAGCGATGGCAAACGCTATGGTAGAGAGGCCAGAGGTGTCAAAATGCTTTAACCACGGCGTACAGGCATGCTTGACTCCGTGCCGAGAGCCATAGGATGTGTTGGAACCGACCGTGCGGCAGCATGGTTGTGTGTGCAAATATGGCAGTCTTATAGCCGTGGAGCCATGGTTAAGGGCCCTTCAGGCTCTTGGGTGATGAAAAACTCTATGGTGGAGAGGTGAGAGGCATCAAAATGGCTTAACCATGGCGTACGGGCGTGCTTGACCCGGTGCCGAGAGCCGTAGGATGCACAGGATCCGGCTGTGCGGCAGCACAGTCGTGTGTGCAATTATGGATGTTCTGGAGTCGTGGAGCTGTAGTTAAGGGCCGTTCGGGCTCTCGGGTGATGACAAACATTGTGGTAGTGAGGCCAAAGGCGTCAAAATGCCTTAACCATGGCATACGGTTGTGCTTGACCTAGTGTCGAGAGCTATAGGACACGCAGGAACTGGCTGTGCGGTAGCATAGTCGTGTGTGCAAATATGACAGTTCTAGAGCTGTGGAGCCATGGTTAAGGGCCATTCGGGTTCTCGGGCAGCAATAAACACTGTGGTGGAGAGGCCAGAGGTGTCAAAACGCCTTGACCATGGTGCATGGGCATGATTGACTTGGTGCGAGGAGCCATAGGACGCGTAGGAACCGGCCGTGCGGCAGCAAAGTCGTGTGTGCAAATATGGCAGTTCTGGAGCCATGGAGCCGAGGTTAAGGGCCATTCAGGCTCTCGAGCGACGACAAACGCTATGGTAGAGAGGCCAGAGGTGTCAAAATGCCTTAACCATGGCGTACGGGCATGCTTGACTCAGTGCCAGGAGCCATAGGACGTGTTGGAACCGACTCAGTGCCAGGAGCCATAGGACGCGTTGGAACCGACCATGCGGCAGCATGGTCGTGTGTGTAAATATGGCAGTTTTACAGCCGTGGAGCCATGGTTAAGGGCCCTTCAAGCTCTTGGGTGATGGAAAACTCTATGGTGGAGAGGTGAGAGGCATAAAAATGGCTTAACCATGGCGTATGGGCGTGCTTGAACTGGTGCCGAGAGCCGTAGGATGCACAGGATCCGGCCGTGCGCCAGCACAGTCGTGTGTGCAAATATGGCAGTTTTACAGCCGTGGAGCCATGGTTAAGGGCCGTTCGGGCTCTCGGGTGATGACAAACATTGTGGTGGTGAGGTGAGAGGCGTCAAAATGCCTTAACCATGGCGTATGGGCGTGCTTGAACCGGTGCCGAGAGCCGTAGGATGCACAGGAACCGGCCGTGCGGTAGCACAATCGTGTGTGCAAATATGGTAGTTCTAGAGGTGTGGAGCCATGGTTAAGGGCCATTCGGGTTCTCGGGCGGCAACAAATGCTATGGTGGAGAAGCCAGAGGCATCAAAATGCCTTAACCCTAGCACATGGGCGTGCTTGACTTGGTGTGAGGAGCCGTAGGATGCGCAGGAACCGGCCGTGCGGCAGCAAAGTCGTGTGTGCAAATATGGCAGTTCTAGAGCCGTGGAGCCGAGGTTAAGTGCCATTCAGGCTCTCGAGTGATGGCAAATGCTATGGTAGAGAGGCCAGAGGTGTCAAAATGCCTTAACCATGCCGTACAGGCATGCTTGACTCGTGCCGGGAGCCAAAGAACGCGTTGGAACCGGCCGTGCGGCGGCATGGTCGTGTGTGCAAATATGGCGGTTTTGGAGCCGTGGAGCCATGGTTAAGGGCCCTTCGGGCTCTCGGGTGATGGAAAACTCTATGGTGGACAGGTGAGAGGTGTCAAAATGGCTTAACCATGGCGTGCAGGCGTGCTTGACTCAGAGCCGGGAGCCAAAGAACGCGTTGGAACCGACCGTGCGGCAGCACAGTCGTGTGTGCAAATATGGCAGTTTTGGAGCCGTGGAGCCATGGTTAAGGGCCCTTCAGGCTCTCAGGTGATGGAAAACTCTATGGTGGACAGGTGAGAGGCATCAAAATGGCTTAACCATGGCGTACAGGCGTGCTTGACCCGGTGCCGAGAGCCGTAGGATGCACAGGATCCGGCCGTGCGGTAGCACAGTCGTGTGTGCAATTATGGATGTTCTGGAGTCGTGGAGCTGTAGTTAAGGGTCGTTCAGGCTCTCGGGCGGCAACAAACATTGTGGTGGTGAGGCCAGAGGTGTCAAAATGCCTTAACCATGGCACATGGTCATGCTTGACCTAGTGTCGAGAGCTATAAGACATGCACGAACCGGCCATGCGGCAAAGCAAAGTCGTGTGTGCAAATATGGCGGTTATGGAGCCGTGGAGCCATGGTTAAGGGCCATTCGGGTTCTCGGCGGCAACAAACGCTGTGGTGGAGAGGCCGGAGGTGTCAAAATGCCTTAACCATGGCACATGGGCATGCTTGACTTGGTGCGAGGAGCCGTAGGATGCGTTGGAACCGGCCGTGCGGCAAAGAAAGTCGTGTGTGGAAATATGGCGTTTTGGAGCCGTGGAGCCATGGTTAAGGGCCCTTCGGGCTCTCGAGCGATGGCAAATGCTATGGTAGAGAGGCCGGAGGCATCAAAATGGCTTAACCATGGTGTACGGGCGTGCTTGACCCGGTGCTTGCCATAGGATGCGTTGGAACCGACCGTGTGGCAGCACAGTCGTGTGTGGAAATATGGCAGTTTTGGAGCCATGGAGCCGTGGTTAAGGGCCCTTCAGGCTCTCGGGTGATGACAAACATTATGGTGGTGAGGCCGGAGGCATCAAAATGCCTTAACCATGGCATACGATCGTGCTTGACCTTGTGCTGAGAGCTGTAGGCACGCAAGAACCGGCCGTGCGGCAGCACAGTCGTGTGTGCAAATATGGCAGTTCTAGAGTCGTGGAGCTGTTGTTAAGGGCCATTCGGGCTCTCGGGCGGCAACAAATGCTGTGCTAGAGAGGCCAGAGGTGTCAAAATGCCCTAACCATGGTGCATGGGTGTGCTTTACTTGGTGCTAGGAGTCGTAGGACGCGCGGGAACCAGGCCTGCGGCGGCAAAGTCGTGTGTGCAAATATGGCGGTTACGGAGCCGTGGAGCCGAGGTTAAGGGCATTCGGGCTCTCGAGCTATGGCAAACGCTATGGTAGATAGGGCGAGGTGTCAAAATGCCTTAACCATGGCGTACGGGCATGCTTGACTCAGTGCGGGAGCCATAGGACGCGTTGGAACCGACCGTGCGGCAGCACGGTCGTGTGTGCAAATATGGAAGTTCTGGAGCCGTGGAGCCGTGGTTAAGGGCCCTTCGGGCTCTTGGGTGATGGAAAACTCTATGGTGGTGAGGCGAGAGGCATCAAAATGCCTTAACCATGGCGTACGGGCGTGCTTGACCCGGTCTTGAGAGCCGTAGGATGCACGGGATCCGGCCGTGCGGCGGCACGGTCGTGTGTGCAATTATGGATGTTCGGAGTCGTGGAGCTGTAGTTAAGGGCCATTCGGGCTCTCGGGTGATGACAAACATTGTGGTGGTGAGGCCGGGCGTCAAAATGCCTTAACCATGGCATATGGTCATGCTTGACCTAGTGTCGAGAGTTGTAGGACACGCAGGAACCGGGCGTGCGGTAGCATAGTCGTGTGTGCAAATATGGCAGTTCTAGAGCGGTGGAGCCATGGTTAAGGGCCATTCGGGTTCTCGGGCGGCAACAAATGCTGTGGTGGAGAGGCCAGAGGTGTCAAAACGCCTTAACCATGGCGCATGGGCGTGCTTGACTTGGTGCGAGGAGCCGTAGGACGCGCAGGAACCGGCCGTGCGGTAGCAAAGTCGTGTGTGCAAATATGGCAGTTTTGGAGCCATGGAGCCGAGGTTAAGGGCCGTTCATGCTCACGATCAATGGTGAAAGCTATGGTAGAGAGGCCAGAGGTGTCAAAATGCCTTAACCATGGCGTACAGGCATGCTTGACTCGATCTTGGGAGCCATAGAATGCGTTGGAACCGACTGTGCGGCAGCATGGTCGTGTGTTCAAATATGGCAGTTTTGGAGCCGTGGAGCCATGGTTAAGGGCCCTTCAGGCTCTCGGGTGATGGAAAACTCTATGGTGGAGAGGTGAGAGGCCTCAAAATGGCTTAACCAAGGCGTACAGGCGTGCTTGACCCGGTGCCGAGAGCCGTAGGATGCACAGGATCCGGCCGTGCGGCAGCACAGTTGTGTGTGCAATTATGGATGTTCTGGAGTCGTGGAGCTGAGAGGCATCAAAATGCCTTAACCATGGCATACGGCCGTGCTTGACCTAGTGTCGAGAGCTGTAGGACACGCACGAACCGGCTGTGCGGTAGCATATTCGTGTGTGCAAATATGGCAGTTCTAGAGCTGTGGAGCCATGGTTAAGGGCCATTCGGGTTCTCGGGCGACAACAAACGCTGTGGTAGAGAGGCCAGAGGTGTCAAAATGCCTTAACCATGGCACATGGGCGTGCTTGACTTGGTGCGTGGAGCCGTAGGATGCGTAGGAACCGACCGTGCGGCAGCAAATCGTGTGTGCAAATATGGCGGTTACGGAGCCGTGGAGCCGAGGTTAAGGGCCGTTCATGCTCTCGAGCGATGGCAAACGCTATGGTAGAGATTCCGAGGGTGTCAAAATGCCTTAACCATGGCGTACGGGCATGCTTGACTCGATCTTGGGGGAGCCATAGAACGCGTTGGAACCGACCATGCGGCGGCATGGTCGTGTGTGCAAATATGGCGGTTTTGGAGCCGTGGAGCCATGGTTAAGGGCCCTTCGGGCTCTCGGGTGATGGAAAACTCTATGGTGGAGAGGTGAGAGGCATCAAAATGGCTTAACCATGGGGTATGGGCGTGCTTGACCCGGTCTTAGTGTCTTAGGATGCACGGGATCCGGCCGTGCGGCGGCACGATCGTGTGTGCAAATATGGAAGTTCGGAGTCGGGGAGGTGTGGTTAAGGGCCGTTTGGGCTCTCGGGTGATGACAAACATTGTGGTGGTGAGGCCAAAGGCATCAAAATGCCTTAACCATGGCATACGGTCATGCTTGACCTAGTGCCGAGAGCCATAGGACACGCGGAACCGGGCCGTGCGGTAGCATAGTCGTGTGTGCAAATATGGCAGTTCTAGAGCTATAGAGCCATGGTTAAGGGCCATTCGGGTTCTCGGGCGGCAACAAACACTATGGTGGAGAGGCCAGAGGTGTCAAAATGCCTTAACCATGGCACATGGGCGTGCTTGACTTGGTGCGAGGAGCTGTAGGATGCGCAGGAACCGGCCGTGCGGCAGCAAAGTCGTGTGTGCAAATATGGCAGTTCTGGAGCCGTGGAGCCGAGGTTAAGGGCTGTTCAGGCTCTCGAGCGACGGCAAACGCTATGGTAGAGAGGCCAGAGGTGTCAAAATGCCTTAACCATGGCGTACGGGCATGCTTGACTCAATGCCGGAGCCATAGGACGCGTTGGAACCAACCGTGCGGCGGCGAGGTCATGTGTGCAAATATGGCAGTTTTGGAGCCGTGGAGCCGTGGTTAAGGGCCCTTTAGGCTCTCGGGTGATGGAAAACTCTATGGTGGAGAGGTGAGAGGCATCAAAATGGCTTAACCATGGTGTACGGGCGTGCTTGACCCGGTGCCGAGAGCCGTAGGATGCACAGGATTCGGCCGTGCGGTAGTACAGTTGTGTGTGCAATTATGGATGTTCTGGAGTCGTCGAGCTGTAGTTAAGGGCTGTTCGAGCTCTCAGGTGATGACAAACATTGTGGTGGTGAGGCTAGAGGCGTCAAAATACCTTAACCATGGCATACGTTCGTGCTTGACCTAGTGTCGAGAGCCGTAGGACACGTAGGAACCGGGCGTGCGGTAGCATAGTCGTGTGTGCAAATATGGCGGTTCTAGAGCCGTGGAGCCATGGTTATGGGCCATTCGGGTTCTCGGGCGGCAACAAACACCGTGGTGGAGAGGCCGGAGGTGTCAAAATGCCTTAACTATGGTGCATGGGCGTGCTTGTCTTGGTGCGAGGAGCCGTAGGACGCGCAGAAACCGGCCGTGCGGCGAAAGTCGTGTGTGCAAATATGGCGGTTACGGAGCCGTGGAGCCGAGGTTAAGGGCCGTTCATGCTCTCGAGAGATGGCAAACGCTATGGTAGAGAGGCCGAGGTGTCAAAATGCCTTAACCATGGCATACGGGCATGCTTGACTCGGTCTTTGGGAGCCATAGAACGCGTTGGAACCGACCGTGCGGCAGCATGGTCGTGTGTGCAAATATGGCAGTTTTGGAGCCGTGGAGCCATGGTTAAGGGCCCTTCAGGCTCTCGGGTGATGGAAAACACTATGGTGGAGAGATGAGAGGCATCAAAATGGCTTAACCATGGGGTATGGGCGTGCTTGACCCGGTGCCGAGAGCCGTAGGATGCATAGGATCCGGCCGTGCGGCAGCACAGTCGTGTGTGCAATTATGGATGTTCTGGAGTCGTGGAGCTGAGAGGCGTCAAAACGACTAACCATGGCATATGGTCGTGCTTGACCTAGTGTCGAGAGCTGTAGAACACGCACGAACCGGCTGTGCGGTAGCATATTCGTGTGTGCAAATATGGCAGTTCTAGAGCTGTGGAGCCATGGTTAAGGGCCATTCGGGTTCTCGGGCGGCAACAAACGCTGTGGTGGAGAGGCCAGAGGTGTCAAAATGCCTTAACCATGGCACATGGGTGTGCTTGACTTGGTGCGAGGAGCTGTAGGACGCGTAGGAACCGGCCGTGCGGCAGCAAAGTCGTGTGTGGAAATATGGCAGTTATGGAGCCGTGGAGCCGAGGTTAAGCGCTGTTCAGGCTCTCGAGCGACGGCAAATGCTATGGTAGAGAGGCCAGAGGTGTCAAAATGCCTTAACCATGGCATACGGGGATGCTTGACTCGGTCTTGGGAGCCATAGGACGTGTTGCAACCGACCGTGCGGCGGCATGGTCGTGTGTGCAAATATGGCGTTTTGGAGCCGTGGAGCCGTGGTTAAGGGCCCTTCAAGCTCTTGGGTGATGGAAAACCCTATGGTGGAGAGGTGAGAGGCATCAAAATGGCTTAACCATGGGGTATGGGCATGCTTGACCCAGTGGCGAGCGTAGTAGGATGCACGGGATCCGGCCGTGCGGCGGCGGCACGGTCGTGTGTGCAAATATGGAAGTTACGGAGTCGTGGAGGTGTGGTTAAGGGCCGTTCGGGCTCTCGGGTGATGACAAACATTGTGGCGGTGAGGCCGGAGGCATCAAAATGCCTTAACCATGGCATACGGTCATGCTTGACCTAGTGCCGAGAGCCGTAGGACACGCAGGAACCGGGCCGTGCGGTAGCATAGTCGTGTGTGCAAATATGGCGGTTCTAGAGCCGTGGAGCCATGGTTAAGGGCCATTCGGGTTCTCGAGCAGCAAGAAACCCTATGGTGGAGAGGCCGAGAGGTGTCAAAATGCCTTAACCATGGCGCATGGGCGTGCTTGACTTGGTGCGAGGAGCCATGGGACGCGCAGGAACCGGCCGTGCGGCGGCAAAGAAAGTCGTGTGTGCAAATATGGCAGTTCTGGAGCCGTGGAGCCGAGGTGAAGGGCTGTTGAGGCTCTTGAGCGATGGCGAACGCTATGGTAGAGAGGCCAGAGGTGTCAAAATGCCTTAACCATGGCGTACGGGCATGCTCGACTCAATGCCTAGAGCCATAGGACGCGTTGGAACCGACCGTGCGGCAGCAGGGTCATGTGTGCAAATATGGCAGTTTTGGAGCCGTGGAGCCATGGTTAAGGGCCCTTCGGGCTCTCGGGTGATGGAAAACTCTATGGTGGAGAGGTGAGAGGCATCAAAATGGCTTAACCATGGCGTACGGGCGTGCTTGACCCGGTGCCGAGAGCCGTAGGATGCACGGGATTCGGCCGTGCGGTAGTACAGTTGTGTGTGCAATTATGGATGTTCTGGAGTCGTGGAGCTGTCGTTAAGGGCCGTTCGGGCTCTTGAGTGATGACAAACATTGTGGTGGTGAGGCCAGAGGCGTCAAAACGCCTTAACCATGGCATACGTTCGTGCTTGACCTAGTGTCGAGAGCTGTAGGACACGTGGGAACCGGCTGTGCGGTAGCATAGACGTGTGTGCAAATATGGCAGTTCTAGAGCTGTGGAGCCATGGTTAAGGGCCATTCAGGTTCTCAGGCGGCAACAAACACTGTGGTGGAGAGGCCAGAGGTGTCAAAATGCCTTAACCATGGTGCATGGGCGTGCTTGTCTTGGTGCGAGGAGCCGTAGGACGCGCAGGAACCGGCCATGCGGCGGCAAAGAAAGTCGTGTGTGCAAATATGGCGGTTACGGAGCCGTGGAGCCGAGGTTAAGGGCCGTTCATGCTCTCGAGCGACGGCAAACGCTATGGTAGAGAGGCCAGAGGTGTCAAAATGCCTTAACCATGGCGTACAGGCATGCTTGACTCAGTGCTGGGAGCCATAGAACGCGTTGGAACCGACCGTGCGGCAGCATGGTCGTGTGTGCAAATATGGCAGTTTTGGAGCCATGGAGCCGTGGTTAAGGGCCCTTCAGGCTCTCGGGTGATGGAAAACACTATGGTGGAGAGATGAGAGGCATCAAAATGGCTTAACCATGGGGTATGGGCGTGCTTGGCCCGGTGCCGAGAGCCGTAGGATGCATAGGATCCGGCTGTGCGGCAGCACAGTCGTGTGTGCAATTATGGATGTTCTGGAGTCGTGGAGCTGAGAGGCGTCAAAACGACTTAACCATGGCATATGGTCGTGCTTGACCTAGTGTCGAGAGCTGTAGAACACGCACGAACTGGCTGTGCGGTAGCATATTCGTGTGTGCAAATATGGCAGTTCTAGAGCTGTGGAGCCATGGTTAAGGGCCATTCGGGTTCTCGGGCGGCAACAAACGTTGTGGTGGAGAGGCCAGAGGTGTCAAAATGCCTTAACCATGGCACATGGGCGTGCTTGACTTGGTGCGAGGAGCCGTAGGACGCGTAGGAACCGGCCGTGCGGCAGCAAAGTCGTGTGTGGAAATATGGCAGTTATGGAGCCGTGGAGCCGAGGTTAAGCGCTGTTCAGGCTCTCGAGTGACGGCAAATGCTATGGTAGAGAGGCCAGAGGTGTCAAAATGCCTTAACCATGGCATACGGGCATGCTTGACTCGGTCTTGCCGGGAGCCATAGGACGTGTTGGAACCGACCGTGCGGCAGCATGGTTGTGTGTGCAAATATGGCAGTTTTGGAGCTGTGGAGCCGTGGTTAAGGGCCCTTCAAGCTCTTGGGTGATGGAAAACTCAATGGTGGAGAGGTGAGAGGCATCAAAATGGCTTAACCATGGGGTATGGGCATGCTTGACCCAGTGGCGAGCGTCGTAGGATGCACAGGATCCGGCCGTGCGGCAGCACAGTCGTGTGCGCAAATATGGAAGTTCTGGAGTCGTGGAGGTGTGGTTAAGGGCCGTTCCGGCTCTTGGGTGATGACAAACATTGTGGCGGTGAGGCCAGAGGCATCAAAATGCCTTAACCATGGCATACGGTCATGCTTGACCTAGTGCCGAGAGCTGTAGGACACGCAGGAACCGGCTGTGCGGTAGCATAGTCGTGTGTGCAAATATGGCAGTTCTAGAGCCGTGGAGCCATGGTTAAGGGCCATTCGGGTTCTCGAGCGGCAAGAAACGCTATGGTGGAGAGGCCAGAGGTGTCAAAACGCCTTAACCATGGTGCATGGGCGTGCTTGACTTGGTGCTGTAGGACGCGCAGGAACCGGCCGTGCGGCAACAAAGTCGTGTGTGCAAATATGGCAGTTCTGGAGCCGTGGAGCCGAGGTTAAGGGCTGTTCAGGCTCTCGAGCGACGGCGAACGCTATGGTAGAGAAGCCAGAGGTGTCAAAATGCCTTAACCAAGGTGTACGGGCATGCTTGACTCAATGCCTGGGGCCATAGGACGCGTTGGAACCGACCGTGCGGCAGCAGGGTCGTGTGTGCAAATATGGCAGTTTTGGAGCCGTGGTTAAGGGCCCTTCAGGCTCTCGGGTGATGGAAAACTCTATGGTGGAGAGGTGAGAGGCATCAAAATGGCTTAACCATGGGGTACGAGTGTGCTTGAACCGGTGCCGAGAACCGTAGGATGCACGGGATCGGCCATGCGGCGGCACGGTCGTGTGTGCAAATATGGAACTTCTGGAGTCGTGGAGCTATTGTTAAGGGCCATTCGGGCTCTCGGGTGACGACAAACATTATGGTGGTGAGGCCGAGGGTGTCAAAATGCCTTAACCATGGCATACGATCGTGCTTGACCTAGTGCCGAGAGCCGTAGGACACGCAAGAACCGGCTTTGCGGTAGCATAGTCGTGTGTGCAAATATGGCGGTTCGGAGCCGTGGAGCCATGGTTAAGGGCCATTCGGGTTCTCGAGTGGCAACAAATGCTGTCTTTGGAGAGGCCAGAGGTGTCAAAATGCCTTAACCATGGCGCATGGGCGTGCTTTACTTGGTTCCAGGAGCTGTAGGACGCGCAGGAACCAGCCGTGCGGCAGCAAAGTCGTGTGTGCAAATATGGCAGTTCTGGAGCCATGGAGTCGAGTTTAAGGGCCATTTAGGCTCTCAAGCTATGGCAAATGCTATGGTAGAGAGGCCGGAGGTGTCAAAATGCCTTAACCATGGCATACGGGCATGCTTGACTCGGTCTTAGGGAGCCATAGAACGCGTTGGAACCGACCGTGCGGCAGCATGGTCGTGTGTGCAAATATGGCAGTTTTGGAGCTGTGGAGCCATGGTTAAGGGCCCTTCAGGCTCTTGGGTGATGGAAAACTCTATGGTGGAGAGGTGAGAGATATTCAAAATGGCTTAACCATGGCGTACAGGCGTGCTTGACCCGGTGCCGTGAGCCGTAGGATGCACAGGATCCGACTGCGCGGCAGCACAGTCGTGTGTGCAATTATGGATGTTCTGGAGTCGTGGAGCTGTAGTTAAGGGCTGTTCGAGCTCTCAGGTGATGACAAACATTGTGGTGGTGAGGCCAGAGGCATTAGAACGCCTTAACCATGGCATACGGTCATGCTTGACCTAGTGTCGAGAGCTGTAGGAAACGCAGGAACCGGCCGTGCGGCAGCAAAGTCATGTGTGCAAATATGGCAGTTCTGGAGCCATGGAGCCAAGGTTAAGGGCCGTTCAGGCTTTCAAGCGATAGCAAACGCTATGGTAGAGAGGCTAGAGGTGTCAAAATGCCTTAACCATGGCGTACGGGCATGCTTGACTCAGTGCCGGGAGCCATAGGACACGTTGGAACCGACCGTGCTGTGGGGGTATAAACCCCTATACCCGCACGACCCGACTTTAGGCCTGCTCGGACAGAGATCCTTGGCCCAAGAGCGCAAGGCCGACCAGGGCCCAAATCTGGTCGGCTACCTTGGAATACAAGGAAGGAAGGGCGAGCTAATTGGCGTTGCTGGTCGGCGGTGAAGATATCGATCATAGGATATCAGATCGGATAAAAGTTGTTACCTTATATGTACATTTGTACCCTGGAAATATCGGGCTTGTGATCCTGCTCCCCACTATATAAGGCGAGCAGGACACCCTCCCAAAACTCATCTCCCCATTAATATACAGACTCGATCAAGAGCACAGGACGTAGGGTATTACACGTATCGTGGCCCGAACCTGTATAAACATAGCATCTCGTGCCTCTTGATTACATCTCGTTCATCATCTA